>OU343222.1:47576817-47662426 GCA_910596185.1 Chrysanthemum makinoi | reverse complement strand
GTGGTGATTCACGACATACGCTTGATATGCTATATTGTACCTTTTTGTATTCCCAGCACTATAATACTTTCGTTAATTGTTCATTACTCAGTACCTTTATATGACTCACTCTACTACCAAGATATATATATTCCATTACTTTGATCGTCACACTATCATTCGTTGCTCCCGAATATAGTTTCTATTCCGTGCAGGTTATTATATACTTATTGAATTTGATTATGCTATTCATGTTTTGTGGGACTCTTGATTATCTGCTGCTATGATGTGATTAATATGCGTTATCTTTGAGTTACGAACCATGATGATATGTGATCTCAATTTATGTGACCCTCGGATTAATGCGGTAACCATGCTAATGTGTAAACGATAGTTTTGTATCGGTTTATTATGTGTGTTTGTTAGACATCGTGGACTATGACTATTAGTTGTATTCTTACTATCATTTATTGTTGACTGCCATGTTTACATTTGCCTATATACTCACGGTTTGATTAGGTAAATGGGTCATCTTGTGACGTCTGGCTTGTTAATTTGTTTAGTTGCCCTGATTTTTCTTTAATTCATTTAATTATATCATTTATATTATTCCTACTTATTACGTTATTTTGCCATGTGTTGAAAATTTGCTTTGTTAGTACTTTATTTGTTATAATCGGTTATGTTTTCACAACTAAGGGTTTTTGACTGTTGTTGAATTGCCATGCTCAATGATTAATTAATTGCTTCCGCTTTCCTGTAGATATCTGTTTGGCTTGTATGCCTTCTAATTTCCTGAATTGATTGTATGATATATATATATGTGTGGATCGGCGCTTGCTATGCTTGCTTACGTTTCAGTTCTTGTATGTCTAGTTTGTATGTGCTTGTTTATATGTCATCGATGCTTTGCTTTGTTTGTTTCCTTGTTATCTGTTCGTTTTGGATACCTATAGTTGTGCAGGATCCTCATTGACTCGTTGTTCTTAGTTGCTTCGACTGTGTGTTTCCTTTGTTTCATTTGTTTCTACCTTTTATTTAGCTTTAGTTTGTTATTATATCATTCACTGGGTTTTTAAGCTCAGCGCATTTCTTTCTGCGGCGGGTTTTAGATTTGAAGATGGGCTTTGATGGGCTTTGAGAGTTGGATTATCGAGTGGACCACACTAGTTACCTTTCTAGTTGGACTTATTTTGGTGGGCTATTGTTTTGAAATTTTGGTTTATTTTAGACATTTGGATTTTGTAATTTTCCTTGTAAATCTTTGTTTAAATGACTTGGAACGTTATTCTTTTAGACTTCGCTTGAAGAATTTTATTAGTATGTTCTAATATGACACCGAATGTGACAACTACCTTCCTTCGGGTTGGGTGTTACATATCATGTATATCTTTTGCAGGAGAGTGAAAGGGTTGTCACAAAAAAAGAAGGAATCGACTTTGCAAGGGAATATGGATGCCTTTTTATTGAATGTAAACCAAAATGGGTCAAGAGCAATGTTTGAAGAACTTTGTTAGAAGGTATTTGATTCTGAGTTCAATTTCCTTCTTGTTTGCATTGCACAATGTGGATTCTGATAGAGCATGGACGGTCAAAGTCAAATTTCAAATAACTATCACATGTCGATCAAACAGAATGTCCAAAGTTTTTAAGTGTGTGCCAGTGACCTTTATTCTGAAGTTGTTTGAAAACCTTTGAATCCATATAAAGTACTTTGACCTAAAGCTGTCAATTGCCGGCAGCCCGGCAGGTTACCCAGTCTCGACCCATTTACTTACTAATAGGTCGATTTAGGTTATATATCATAAATTAATGAATTGGCAAAAAACGATATGCGGGGCAACATAACATGGTCCATTTCGACCCTTACTAGAAATGAGCCATTTTAAGCCACCTGTCCATCTTGCTCCCCCCTATCATTTGCATCTTTGGTACTTGTAAGAATGGTTGGCATAGTTCTTTTTATATTAGCATCATGTTTACTTAGCAATGTAAGAATTTGGGTTGTCTTGTCGAATTCTGCTATTAATTTGATTTATTTGTCCATGTTGCATCTCTTGTTTCATTAACCTTTTGCTCAATAAAGTCACTTTTTGGGTCAGTTCACTGACATTTTTGTGTAACCTCATGTATTCTAATGATAGTTTGAAATAACCTTATTTTGCCAAGATCAAATTAAAATAAAATAATAATTTAATAATTTATTTATTTATTATTATTATTATTTTTTCCTGGTTGGAAAGGACATGTTTCGGTTAAATTGTTAAATCACATTGAGTTTAAATCATTGTGCAGATCTTGGATACACAGCTAGCATTGAGGGGTCAAGTGAAAAAGAGCAATATTTAACCAAAAGGCTCCAGTTTGGATGCATCAACTAGTGGATGCTGCTAGAGTTGAAGTTGACTTGCTAGGCCCTTCTCTGTCCGTGTAACTTTTTCCTGCTTTAAAAGCTCTGTAGGCAAATGTTTGATGATGAATGTAAATTTGGTCTTGTGGAATGTGGCATGTATTGTTCTAAGAGGATACACACGTTTTCTCTTTGAAAAACAACTCACAATCTTGGGTTGATATGCCCAGTTTGATTATCTATCGAAAGTTAATTGAATGATTGTTTGTGGCAATATAGCGCCTTGAGTGATGATTTATAACCGGTAATTATGAACTGGGGTGTCGACACCATTTTGCCTCGTCAACGAATACCCGAATTGGCCAATTTGGGTAAAAAGCAAAACTATCACCTGTGTCCACATCTTTCCTTTTTTATTTGGTACTAGATTTTAGACCCGTTTAATGGACGGATAGTTTCACAAATTTGGGGAGATGATGACGAGGATGAAAGATGAAGGGTTAAAATATAAATGTGTTATAAAAGTATAAATGTGTATGGACTAAAATACCCTCGACTACAAAACAAAAATCAGACGTTGACTTGGTCATATGACTAATTTGGCATTTAAAGGCCAAGGTTTGGACTTGTGGCGATGATAATACCCAGTTTTGTCCCAACGCGAAGCATATGACAAAGTTTAGGGACCAACCGTGTATTTTAGTCTTATTTCTATATTTGTATGTTTTTCTTTTATAAAAAAAAGTCCAAAATAATCTTTTAGTTTAATCATTAATCTGAGTTGAAATTTATAGCATTCGTTTAGTTATATCTTTTATATAATAAAACAAAACTCTTAGTGAGAATTTTTCATTTAAAAAAAAATCAAACCATACCTTATTTGGTAATATTTTTTTTAATTAAATTTAGTTTTTACATGTTAAAAAAATAATAAGGTCAATTATTTCTAAATTTGCAAAAAAAAAAATTTAAAAATCGTTTTCTAAAAAAAAAAGAATAATACAGATGGGTCTCTTTGTTATTTGTCATAGTTATAGGCAACTAATGTAAATATATAAAAAAAACACGGGATCCACCATCAAAACCAAATCCTTTCCAGAACGTGGATCAGTGAAAGGTAGATTTGTTTAGGGGCATTTACATACATCCCCAACAAAAAATTCAATAATTACATATTTTCCCAAATCATGCTTTAATAACATTGTACATCATGCATTAAAAAATTGTGTTTTGAAGAAATATGTAATTTTTTAAGTTTCCTTAGGTATATATGAAATTCCCCCATTTGTTTATCCAAAAATCTAAACCTAATCCACCATCCACCATCAAAACGTGGGATTGAAAGTTGAGTTTGTGACTTTTTCAAAGTTAGCATAGTAATGTTCACTACCTGTTTTTGAAGAACGAATTTGTAGATTTGGTATTCCTCGACCTAACGATTTCAGCTTTTTTAAAACCCTAAGAATCAAATCTTGCGCGTGAGCTCTCCTTTTTCGTCAATTAATTGATTTCTATTGATAGTTTATATAATTGAATTTGGTTTATGATGAATTTTGCAGATATTTGTGTATGGAAGCCTATTCCCAAGAGAATTTGGAATTTTGGAAGGATAAATAATATTCGGTTGTTTCAATTTGGAATTGATGGCACTAAGGTAACTATTGTTTTTTTATTATAATTATATTTTTAAGTGTTTGATTAAGTATTTATGTGAATGCATCATACGGCGATACATGTTTACGAGAAGATCTGGTTATGTTTCTTAAAGATCAGTGACGTGAGATTCTTGACCCCCTCACAATTTTATACACCCTCGAATCTGGAAACATGAAAATTTTTGACTTTGCGTGTAGTTTAAAGAAAATTTTTGAATTAAAAAAGTGTTGTTCTGTCGGTAAACACTTAGTCTATTTCAGTTGACGAGAAAAACATTTATGTTAGTTCGCAGCCCTTGACACCCACGATTTATTGCATTTGGAATCAGACCACATATGTGACAACTCGTAATTTCAGGTCATTTTACAAAATTTGAAAATTTCACTATTCATCTCGGGAATTTACTATTCACCGGTTACTATTCAAAATTTTACTATTCACCGTTTTCGAAGTCGAAGTAATATTCTAAGAACGTATTTCAAAATTTACTATTCACGAAACACTATTCATTCCGGAGAAAAACACTATTCAAGTTTCACTATTTCATCATTTATCGTAAACTAGGTTTCGAGTATCAGAATAACCTTAATGGTTTAGTTGCGAATTCATGAACCATCATTCAAGGACATTTCATATAGACTAGGTTTAGTCTACATATCATTAGCATCATTATCATTATATTAATTCATGCATGGTTTTGCATTTTACATTAAACGTTTATTTTCCTATTAAATAAACGCTATCGCGTAAACATTATTTTGAAACATTTTATCCGACACTTCCAAAAATAATCCTACTATATTTTTATACTCATTTTAAGACTATAAAAATTATATTATTAGTTACCCGATGTTTTCAATTTATTTTGTATATAAATTGTTATATATATATATATTTACGACGGTTTTCGTAAATTCAACACGATAAATATTTATTCACTTAATTCTTGTAAGAAATGTATTTTTATAGTTTTTATGACTTCGATATATTTTATTTTGTCCCGTTAAAATC
Source organism: Chrysanthemum makinoi (assembly GCA_910596185.1). Taxonomy (NCBI): domain Eukaryota; kingdom Viridiplantae; phylum Streptophyta; class Magnoliopsida; order Asterales; family Asteraceae; genus Chrysanthemum; species Chrysanthemum makinoi. The sequence goes on along the minus strand of OU343222.1, from coordinate 47,657,430 downwards.
TATTTTTAGTTAACGCTACAACTAATAAATACTTTTATGTACAAATATACATTATACTCAACATTATATGCAATTAATTCCAAAACTCATCCAAACCCCCCTCCATTCACACCTTAACCGGCCACATAACCCCCCTTGTCATCACTCTTTGACAAATATCTTGCTTGTATATTAACTTAATATATTCTCTACACTAGATAATATCTAATATTACACATACATGCACTTTCTTATGGTGAAATAAAAATCAACTCTCCTCTCTTCCTATCCTTGTGACCGGCCAACTCAAGAAACATGGAGGAAATCCACAAATTTTCATGATCCAAGTATTAATCAAGTCATAGGAATAATCTAGTTAAGGTTTTGCAATAAAAACCTCAAGATTGTTAAGTATACTTTGCTCAAAAACTCTTAAATCATTCAAGTAAGCATCCCATGATTTTTATTACTTTTTCATATTCATCTTATTGTTATTTCATCATTTTTGCAAGAAACATGCATGTTACATATGAATTTATACCACTTTTGTTGTTTTTATTACTTAGTATGTAATATAATTATCCTATAATGAATCCCTTGAAACATATCACTTTTGGTGAGGTCTAGGAACCCATGACACCCTAAGAAGGTGTATGGTAGGATTTGAATAGCTTCGAAGTTGTTTTGAATTGGTTAGAATAGGTTTGGTGCGAGAAAAACTCATTTCGACAAGTTTACATAAGGGTCTGTCCATATTTTCAAATTCTGGAAATTTTGACAGTGAGCAAAATATTTTGTGCTAGATATTCAGAAAATATACTTTAAAACGAAAACTTGGCCGCTTGAACGGGTTAAAACGGAGCTATAACGAAAAAGTTATGCTATTTTGAAGTTTGACGACGAAAACTATTAATTTCAGAAATTTCAGCATGTTAATATCACTTTTCTGAGTAAAAATGAGGCTTAAGCGTTATGAAATGTGTCGACTTATCAAATATATATTAGTATACTTTGATACGAAGCTAAGGACATATAAAACGTAGAAAACGGACTTGTAACGATTAAATTATACGTTTACAAAAGTTGCGTAACTTTATTAAATAAGCTAAACTAATATATTTCTATTAGACAAACCTTACGGCAATAAGAGACCATGTTGAAGGTCGTTTTTAACATTGATGTTGAACTTTTTATAAAGTGATGTCTTCTAGTAAAAGTAAGTTCGCCAAGCATATTTTCCAAAATGTCCGACCGCTTGTCAAGCGGAGTTGTAATGAATAAATTACGGTCACTCAAACTTGGCCGAAAACCACCCTTAAACGATATTTTGGACAAAAGTACCATACTTTACCTATATTTTTCTCCGTGATCGAGACCTTTAGGATGGAAACTTAAATGCTAAAACTTTGAGATAATGATACAAGCTTCCCAAAACCGTTGAGTTCGTTTCCTAACACTCGATGTGCACCATTTCTGACTAGCTTTTTGAGACCGTTTTGTCACTTTCATGAAATTTCAACGACATTATTTTACGACGAAAAGTTATAATTTCATAATAAATCATTAAATGACTATCGTAAGATATCATTTCAACGTAAATACTTGTAAAGTATTTTATAACATGACGAGATGTCATAAACATATATTTCGTCGATAAATTCTATTTTCAAAAACGTACAAGTGGTATAGATTACATGTGGATTTGCATGCACGACATTGTTTCATGATTTACATTAGAACATATCATTCATAATAGGTCACGGTCAGAGGTTGAGCCTCATTTCAGTATTGCCATTATATCATCATAATCATTTACAACGGTGAGTTTTCATAGCCCCGATTTATTCAAGTTTTTACTTTATTTCAAACCTACGGGGGATAATACATTGCACATCATTTTTATTACGATACCAAGTATATCAAATTCATTACATTGCTTAAGTTACCTCATTGCCAGTTAAATGTCCCCATTTCATAATCATGAACCGTTAATTTCATAGAAGCGAGGGTGAGTGGATAGATCTAGCGAGGGTGACACCTCCATCCGGGTTGGTGGATTCCAACCGGACGGATGCATTTCATTTCATTATCATTATTTGAGTTGTTTGGCAAAACACTGTTTGAGGCGAACATCAGTCAAGCTTCGGTGTCATGTGCTTAAGCAATTGTATCATTTTTGTGACATATTGTCATACATGGCCTATACTTGTGGTAGTCAAACATTAAACATTTTTAATAACTCTATGAACTCACTCAACCTTTGTGTTGACACTTTTAGCAATGTATTTTCAGGTAACTAAGACATTCACTTCATGGCTTGCATGTGGACATATCATAGAGTCGCGATGACGACGCGTCTCACATGTGATTTATACACTTTAAAAAGATCGTTTGACTTGTACCAAACTTATTTTCCGCACATGTTGATTTTCATTTGGGACCTATACTTTGTAAACTCTGATTGTTTTATTAAATCAAACGATGTATTTTCCAAACGGCACTTTAGGTCGTTCAATATAACTGTGATTGTGATGCTATGACAGTCAACCCCCAGGAATTCCATTCCGCTGCAAAACAGGTAATTTAGGGGTGTGACAACATATGAGCATCCACTCAAGACTTACATAGCCCACTTTAGAAGATAATCTGAATGGCCTTATGTCACATGGTAAATTTAATTGCTTTCTAAGTTGCTTTTTTATGATCATCTAACATATTTATTGTTGTTGCAAGCAAAAAACAACATATATAAGCTTCTTGGTGGACGATTGAGACTTGGCCAATCTGGTCAGAAACAATCTTCTTGAGCTCTAAAAGAAATCATGTACCTTATGTAGATGCTAATGGTATATATATAGATATACTTTGTTCTACAGTTAAAGTCTATGTCGATGTTTCATTTTATAAAAAATGAATCCACTTATTATCAATTGCTATGTTAGTTGTGATTTTTTTTTATTCAGCTCCTTATATTTTTGTGATAAACATTTTCGATTATACAAAAAACCATTAAGCTCTTAATGGGTAAAGAATACCATTAAGCTCTTAAAATTTGGGTGACTCCATTTAAACTTTGAATTACTACCAAAAAGGCTAATGCGTAGTCATTAAAACGGTATAAGTAGGTATTAGTTTATAACTTTATGACCACGCCTAAAATAGATTGACCATTTTGCTAATGGGACTGAAAATGACTGTTAATTATTAATATGATTAAAGACTATTTGGGTAACCTTATTAGGTATTAGCACCAGAGGAGTATATGGGAGAAACGGGCGTGATAAAAACTTTTGCATGGGCCTGTAGGAGGAGAAGAAGCAGGTTGATAAAACTGAGCTGCACCTTGATCTGTTTTCGTTATATACTTCAAAAGAGAGTCAAGCACCTATGTATCCTTAGAATTAATATTTTATAAAAAGTGCATTTAGTATACTACCTACTAATATAAACGTTTGTACTACTTAACCCATCTCATTTTTAAATTTTTTTTTTTTATAACTATGTATGCTTACATGCATGTCCTTAATACGACTTTTTATGACCTGATTGCTCTGTGTTATGCTCCATGATAGTTACTAATACACATTTGACTTCAAAAGTAGGCACTAACTACATTAAGGATCAGATAAGCCTTCACTAAACTGTTTATTCATAAATTTTACTTTTGTTTTTGAACTTTATCGCCCGTTCGTTCCTCTCAATGATAGTTTTAGCTTCTTTTTTTCTTAAATTCCCTGGTATCTAATATTTCTGTTCAACAAAGTTGCAATAAATGATTTAACTCGTGGTTTAAGAAACTTAATATAGACGATAATCCTTTCATGAAATTAAAAAGAACTCCCTCAATTATTACTGAAACAAAATAGTTCCTTTATTATACTCAATTCCTCTGAATCTATTTTGTTGAATTAATTAATGGGTTTCAGTTTGTGAAAGTGCGTATTGTTTGGAATGTGAAAACGCCTCTCCATATATTTTTAAGACATACTCAGCTTAATTTATGTCTAAACCCGTTATGTTATGTGTTGGAGTTATGTCTTCCAGAATAGGGTTAAGACAATCAATGACAGTAGCAATACCACTAGGTGGTTACCGGATATCACTTGGAATCGTGTAGACACTTTCCAAAGTAAACTAATGGACCACCATCGCGGGTATCACAGAATATCTACTTGGATAAGACCAAATCAGGTTAGAGAAAACGGCACAATTCTATAACCCGCGCTTATAAATGCTTAGTGTTTTACGTAATGTTTCTCATGCATGTTGGATCTCCTATATATAGGAGGTTACTCTTGAGCTATTCAATGGAATTATAGTGATAATAGGCCCATTAATCGCCTCATAATTATCCCCATTATAGCCGTTAGTGGTTACATGACCAATTAAGCGTGGTCATAAAGAAGTTGTATAGCTGCCATTTAGCAGTACTTTCATGCGGTACTTTCCACTAGCGGTACTTTCACTTACGGTGGAAATACACTTGATGAAACTCTTGCTTATCGGTACTTCACTGCATCGATACTTTCACGATTGCTATCAGTGGAAAACGCCTATCAGTGGAGGCATTGCTTCGATGGAAAACACAGCGATTACTTTCCACAAGCCGTACTTTCCACCAAGCGACTTCACCAACAAATTCTCACCATGCAGTACTTTCACCCGGTACTACCAATACAAACCACTATAGAAGTCAGGTGTTCATGGACCTTTTGGGTGTACACTCCGTACCTCCTAACCCATTACAAGGTGTGAACTAATCCCACAATTGCACTAAATTTTCCAACAATCCTCCCCAAATTTAGTTCACTTCCTTTGCATGAAAAATAAACATCAATCAAAACATGTGCATAAAGCGAAAATGTCACGAGTTGAATTTCCATCTTAGTAGATTACCGTTCAAATATTCGAGAATCAGGGTGTTCTAAGAATTGAACCCTTCAACCCATTTGAATACCCGAAGATAAAATACACACAAGTTTTCAAACACTTAACACTCCACTTTCACAAGCCATGTGTCCATATATCCAAATTCATAAATGTTGTAAAAGCTAAAGTCCAAAGCTTCCTGACGGCAAAACTAACATTTACATAGGTGGTTCCTCTTTAGTCATGCTCTGCCAAGCACACTTTTCAAAGAAAATTAACCATTAAGTAAAGACTTCATCCTCCTTTCAGGAGGATCTGAGGCACAACCTTGGGATGTAAATAAAACATGTGCTCCAGTCCATGAATGTTCACTTTCCACATTGAACTCAGCTCCCAGTTTCCTTGGGAGGTTGGGTGTCCCACATTGTTGACTAAGTTGGACTTAAACCCATCCCTTTAGCGGACTTTATAACCAGTCTCTAGCCAGACCTTAAGTCAAGTGATCACTAAGTTCTGTTGACATCTCACAAACTCTATAGATACCACCCCATTCATGATAAGCTCACGAATCATGCTATGTCGACACCTAAGTGTCGACTTACCATTGTACATCGGCTATAAGCCTTAGCCAATGTAGTGGCTATCTCCACGGATAGAAATAGGTGCTATAGGTTTAGGCCACAATGGAATCTCAAGAAGCAAGTTTTTCAACCATTCACTTCTTTACCAGGTATTTGCTAGAGCCACAAATTGATTCCATTGTTGAAGGTGATGCAAGTTTGTTTCTTGGATGCCCAGAAATTGCACCTCCACCAAGTAGGAATACCCGCCTGGTTGACGAATTGTCTTCGGTGTTCTTGATCCAACTTGCATCAGTGTAACCTTCCAACACGATGGATAACCAGTATATGAGACTATAATCCATAGTTCTCTCTTAATACCGATTACCCTCTGAGCGCTTGCAGTGATGAGCACTAGGATTACTAGTATACACCTCAATTTTCCTTTGCAAAACCAATATCGGTCTTGTACAAGTCATGGCATACATCGACCAATTACCTAGAATACTCAAGTTAAGATACAGCCTTGCCATGATTAGGCATCAGCTTCTCACAAGTATCCATAGGTGTACTCCCTGGAGTACAATCAAAGTAATTGAATTTCCTCAGTACCTTCTCAATATAATGAGACTGAGAGATAGAAATTCTATTACTTTCATGTTTAATCCATATACCGGATAACATCAGCCTCCCCATGTCTTTCATGAGAGAACCTTGATGACAAAAATTCCTTTGTCGGTCAACGATTTTGGTCAGTGCAAAAGATCAACATGTCATCAACATATAGACAAATGATGACTCCTTTACCAGATTCATCAAATTTGCTATATACACATTTGTCACCTTGGTTAAGAACATAACCACTAGACAAAACCACTTCATCAAATTTTTGATGCCATTGCTTAGGTGCTTGCTTAAGTCCATAAAGAGACTTAATCGGTTTACACCTGTTTTCATTGCCAGTCATGATGAAGCCCTGAGGTTGGTTCATATAAACCTCCTCTTCCAATTCACCATTCAAGAAAGCTGTCTTCACATCCATCGATGAATAACCAGTTGTGAATAGATGCCATACAATCAGCAGTCTTATGGATACTATCCGAGCGGCGAGGGCATAAGTATCAAAATAGTCTATCCTGACTTTTGTTTAAAGCCCTGAATGACTAGTCTAGCCTTGAACTTTTCAATAGTTCCATCTACCTTCATTTTCCTTTTGAAAATCCATTTGCAACCAGAGAGGTTTTGCAACCAGGAGTAGATCAACCAACACCAAGTGTTGTTGCCCATGATGGATTCCATCTCATCATTGATTGCTTCTTTCCAGAAAGCAATATCCTGGGACTTCATAGCTTCTTCAAATGTTTTGGGGTCATCCTCAACAATGAAGCAATAGGAGTATTGGTCTGAGACCTCATCCCTAGTACCTTCAACTAAGTATAGTTGAAACTCAGGTCCAAATGACTTTGGAGTCATGACCCTTTTGCTCTTCTGAGCACGGGTTCAGTTCGCGAACCACAACCTCATCAGGGACCACTGATGGTTCATCATCAGGGACCTCTGATACACGAGTGTCATGAGTTCCATTAGGAATCCTCTGACTTGGTCTAGGGATTGATGAGAATCTATTCTCATCAAAGTCTGCATCCCTTGATTCAATTATTGAGTTAACTGAAACATGTTCATTAGGTTCAATAACATAGAACCTAAAAGCCTTGGAATGCTCAGCATATCCAACAAAGATGCAGTCAATGCCTCTTTCACCCAAAGTCTTTTGCTTTGGATCAGGGAGTCTTACAAAAGCCCTACAACCCCAAACCTTGAGATAGTTCAGGTTGGGTTTCCTTTTAGTCCAGAGTTCATAAGGGGTAACCTTGTTCCTTTGTTGGGAACCCTATTTAATAAATAGCAAGCTGTTACATAGCTTCACCCCGAACCCTTGACTCGGTCCTGAATAGGACAACATGGAATTAACCATCTCTTTCGACCCTGTTTTTCCTTTCAGAAATTCCATTTTTGAGGAGTATAGGGAGCATGATTTCATGGATAATACCAAAAGACTGAAAGTACTGAGTATCCATGTACTCACCTCCCCTATCAGTCCTTAATCTTTTGATCAAAGACCCAAGTTGTAATTCACCTTCAGTTTTAAACACTTTGAATTTATCTAATGCTTCATCCTTGGTATGTATGGATAGACATAACAAAATCTAGAAGCATCATCAATAAATGTCACAAAGTACTTCTTATTCCCAAAAGGAAGTGGCATGCAAATCACACAGGTCACTGTGTATAAGCTCCAAGAGCTTAGTCTCACGACTAACACGAAAGGGTTTCTTTTATCTTGAACATGCAAGTTTTAAACTTTTCAGTGTCCATGTCAAAAGCAGGGATTAAACCATCCCTAGACATATCTTGCATTCTTTTATAGTGAACATGACCAAGTCTAGCATGCCAAAGGTTTGAATCACTCTGATCATATGTAGTCACAAAGGCTGAAATAACACTGTCAGTGGTAATATTAAGCCTGAACATTTGATTACATAAATAACCAAATTCAATAAAAACACCACATTTAGACAGAACAAATTTATCAGATTCAATAACTTGTTTATATCCATGATTATTCAAAACACTACTTGAAACCAAGTTCTTCCTGATATCAGGAACATGAATAACATTAAACAAAGTTACAATCTTTCCAGAAACTAAACGGAATCTACACAACCTGCCACCAAAGCTGTTGACTCATTTCCCATGTGAAGAATAGAACCATCATTCGTGACTCATAAGTCTTGAACCAGCTTCTATCTTTACACACATGAACTGTTGCACCAGAGTCAACCCACCACGCAACATCATCATCCTGCACATAAAAGATTGATACATATAACATAATAAATCTAAAAAGACTTATTAAACATATTCTGACCTTTCAGTGAGTTGGCTGAACCACCACTCCCTGAACCATTAGTGCCGGATCCATTGGCTTTACCACCAACTTTAACACCCTTGCAGTCCCGTTTAATGTGACCAGTCTTGCCACATTTCCAACAAGTAGGTGTTGCCTCTTGTTAGGATCATCTTGTGTTATCATGAAATTCGTTTGCCTTTGTTGTCATTGTACCTGGTGGAGTTGTTTTGCTCCACCATATTGACAACAGATGGTCCGTAGGTGCTACTCTTTGGCTTGTCATTATCACACTTTGAGAGATTCCTCAATGTGCAGATGGCCCAACTCAACAAGATTTAACTCCTCCTTCATATGTTTCAAGGTATGCTTGAAATCTTTCCATGAAGGAGGGAGTTTGTCAATGACACAAGAGACTTTGATAGCATCATCCATGTTCATTTGGTGTTGTGTAAACCTTCCAAGTATTCCAAGAAGTTCATTGTATTGTTCCATGACTGGTCTTGAATCAGTCATTTTGTAATTTGTGAAATTACTAACAAGGAACTTCTTACTTGATGCATCCTCAGCCCTATATTTGGCATCCAAGGAATCCCACAGTTCTTTGGAAGATTCAAAGTTCTGATAAATATCAAATAGAAATCGGACACATACCATTGAGAAAAGACCTGCAAGTATGTAGTCATCATTCTCCCACTTGCTCCTCCTCCTGATCTGTTCCACAGTAGCATCATCCCCATCATCAGGAATTGGAGTAGTCAGCACATAAACCACACTCATGCTTGACAGCAAGAAATGCATCTTCTTCTGCCACCTCCTAAAATCCACCCCTTCAAACTTGTCCAGCTCAGCAAAGTTTGAAGCCATGTGTTTAATTGCAGCAGCAGCCATTGATTATCACAAATAGTTTACTTTGATTGTTGGAGTTATGTCTTCCAGAATAGGGTTAAGACAATCAATGACAGTAGCAATACCACTAGGTGGTTACCGGATATCACTTGGAATCGTGTGAACACTTTCCAAAGTAAACTATTCGACCCTAATGCCTGGGTATCACGAATATCTACTTGGGATAAGACCAAATGCAGTTAGAGAATTAGGCACAATTCTATAACCCTTGCGCTTATAAGTGCTTAGTGTTTTCTGTATGTTTCTCATGCATGTTCAGATCTCCTATATATAGGAGGTTACTCTTGAGCTATTCCAATGGAATTATGAGTATTAATCGGCCCATTAATAGCCTCATAATTATCCCCATTATAGCCGTTAGTGGTTACATGACCAATTAAACGTGGTCATAAAGAAGTTGTAACTGCCATTTAGCAGTACTTTCCATAAGCAGTACTTTCCACTAGCAGTACTTTCACTTACAGTGGAAATACAGCTTATCAGTGGAAACACTGCTTATCAGTACTTTCATAGCATCAGTACTTTCACATGGAAACACTGCCTATCAGTGGAGGCATTGCTTATCAGTGGAAAACACAAGCAGTACTCAAGGCGAAGTACTTTCCACAAGCAGTACTTTCACCAACAGTACTTTCACCATGCAGTACTTTCACCAGTACTACCAATACAAACCACTATAAGAGTCAGGGTGTTCATGGACCTTATGGGTGTACACTCCGTACCTCCTAACCCATTACAAGGTGTGAACTAATCCCACAAGTGCACTAAATTTTCCAACATTATGTCAGTTCGACGAACCTTTGGTTGTTTGTTCGGCAGTGGTACGTGCTCAATTATATCTTAATGTCAGTTTGACGAAGTTTTTAGTCATTACATAATGAGACCCCTCATTAAACGTGGAAGAACTGATGGCTTGGGTTGTGTAATGGGTCAAATGGGGCACTTTAACAAACTGGTGTTGTATGGGTTGACCCATTATCTTCTTATATAATTACCTGAGAGCTAAATTGCTGCAGTTAGTTGTTAATTGGGCAAGGGATAATCTTAAAATACCTTTGAATGTCCCTGTCAGGTATAGTTTAGTCATATTTGACAATAGTAGAATCTGCTTTATTATTGACATATGGTCAGCGCTGTACTCAAACTTAGGATGCATTAGTTTGCATGTCTTTTATTGTGCATCACTTTGAAGAATAAATGTTGCAGGAGCAAATGTTAACCAATTGTTGTTACGGTTATATAGTTTTGACCATGATTTTGTTCAAGATGATGCGCAAACTCAGCATAAAGAGGTATCCCCTGCTACAATGGTTGACGATCCTGTAAAATCAGAACACGGAAGTACTCTATGGAATGGAAAGGTACATATTTTTCTTTCAGAAAGTGGCTTGACCTAATGTAGAATACTAAAGAAAATATCAGTACAGAAAAGTTTTTGATTTAAAATGTCAATGTTACATGTAAATTCATTTTGTTTATTTGATTCAGATTGGGCTTAGCCGAAATGCTTTGGAGGAGCTATCGTCTGAAAGAGATTACGATGATCAGATTCCTCATTTTTTCAATATGCTTAGGTTTGCTTTTCTTAAAGATGGGAATTCTTTAATTGCTATTGGAGGCTTGTGGGAAACTAATGATAGGTTTCAGAAGGGGGTTGTGCAAGCTGTTTGAAGTCCTTTTAGGATGATACCAGTAATAATGGGGCAGAAAAGTAAGTCATGGGTTAAAACCGTGTAAGAAAGATACTCCGTACTTGCTTTTATTATTAGTTTCAAGTCTATGGGGCGTTTAGGATTGCGTATCTTATATTGTTGTTATGAAGTATTCTTGGGTGGGTTTTTTTATCTGCTTATTTTTCTATTGTAACACAATGACTATCAATGGTGCTAACGAAATAGTAGTTATTCAAAATAAGCTAATTTATATGATTGGCAAGGGTTGGAGGTTGGGTCAAAATGGGTAATTGATCTAATATATACAGGTTACATTACACCATTATTTAAGTCAATACCAACTGTTTGGGTGGTTTTGTTTTGTTTTGTTTTTTTTTTTTTGGCTATCGTAACACAATGACCATCAATGGTGCTTATGAAACAGTCGTTATTCAAAATAAGTTAATTGATATGATTAGTGAGGGTTGGAGGTTCGGTTCAAAATGTGTCATTAGCGGGAGTAGCTGCGGTGCAGGACTAGACCAACACTTGGGTCTCACCATTTTGTATGTAAATTAGTTTCCTCTAAAAACAACGCATCATTTCTTACGGTAAAGCTACATGTCCGGCTGTCCACAATGTGTAATCCATCCATTCTTATGTAAAATTATATATACTACCTCAGACACTCATTAATATTTATTCTTTTGAAGAATTCACCTCCAACCTACCCTGTTAACTTATCAACAAATATTGATAGTTTATCACTAAATACTTTCAACACTTCATCTCCTTAATCAGATGGTATGCTTTTTATGCTTTATACAAGTTGAAGGCTTTTTATATGATCCTTGGCCAAAATTATAAGACAACATCAATACCACATTATACAATGTGACTTAAAGCTTTCCTGCCACTAATAATAAGCATTGTGATCCAAAAGCCACTCAATATATAGATACCAGAAAGCTTCTTAAAGATACAATTAAATAAAAGGATCGTTAGTATTATTCTACAATATTTTTGGTTTTGAACCAATTAATTTTATGTTAAAATGTAACTAAATTTGGTTATGTACCTACTTAAAAAAAACTTTTGGCTCTGCATTCTGTCAACGGGGGACCATAATTAAAAAAAATTAATAAATAAAAAAAATTTAACTATTTATTTTCTAATAAATAAAAATACATTATTCAAAAAATTAGAAAAAACCCCGTGCGTGCACGGGTATTATAACTAGTTAACTAGAACATCAAGACCTGTTGACTTTTACACCATTTTATTTTTTACTAAAATTAGCTTGCCGGTGATTCTTCAATTTTAATGTTTCGTTTTCATATATGCTTTGTATTATTTGTTTCCAAAATATAGTGCGTCTGGTGTATGCAAAGAGTTTAATTTGTTGGCTAATTGCATGTCAATGTGTATGGAGTATGTGATCCACCCAGTTATTTAAACATGAGTTTGTAGGTTGGTATTCATTTACAATGCATTACTGAAGCAACATAACTGATCTGACACTTTGTTAAGTATAATGAGTTTTTTATGTAGAAAAAGTATAACGAGGAAGTACCCTAATTTGACAAATCAACATTTATGTGACTTTGAACATAAAGATTGTATTGCTGGCCGCTTTTGCTCAATAAAACTTACTTCCAAGAATATTTCTTACATGGGTCAAATATATTGGTAACAAATTCACATTTCTTGAATTGTTTACTTTGCCGATTTTGTCATTTAACAACCAACAAATACAAACAAAATATAAGAGATTAATGCGAATTTTCTGAATCTCATTTTCATGAAATAAATATTCTCGTAAACAAACATTATATTTCACTTATTTCGACACGCGGCAAAATATTGCTTCACCAACTCATTCTTTGAGAAATAAAACAGCCGCATGACTTTATTCACGCTACTAGTCTATGTCTATATCTATTTCTATTCCTAATAAAAATACACTATAAAGTATAGACCAGTATTAACTACATGCTACCAACGAGCTAAAGTTCATTTTTCTAACGAAAACCTAAATGAACTTTTATGCAACATTGAGTTTAATCTAGTTGCAATCTTCATGTTCTCCCTTACTTTTCACTGGCGGCGCCGCCTGTTCTCGGTAATCACTCTCGGGAAAATTAGTTTTTGCTTTCTCACCACGAAAATGAATGGCGGCTCTATCATAAGCTCTAGCGGCCTGTTCAGCCGTACCAAACGTACCCAACCACACTCTCACTTTCCTCCAAGGATCCCTTATCTCAGCCGCCCACGTGCCCCATTGGCGCTGTCTTACTCCTCTATATTGTCTTTTCCTCTTGCGCCCACCACAGCCGCCACCTTTTTGCTGAGCCCCACCATCACACGTTGGTGCATTTTGCCAAAAAAAGTTGCACCCTAAGCATCCTATAATTCCACTTACTTGACATACTTCCACATGATGCTCACTTAATAGCGGAACCTTGTTATTGGTCGTATGGGTCCCACTTGTACTAGGTAATAACAATGATGACGTAATCGGGGTGTCCGTGTGACCCGTTATTACGTTTTTTAAGGTTGATACAATGATGGAATGTTCCTCATCAGCGGTTAATGAACAATGGTGATAAGTACTGGTTTTAAAGCTTTCACACGTGTAGCTTAGTTGGTTTGGAATAAAAATTACTTTGCATGTTATGCATGGTATTGTTGGATTGAAATTTGTGCAATTTTTTCTTTTGGAATGGTAATGAAATGAAATGTGGACAGTTGGAGTGGGTAAGGGAGTGTGGGTGATTATATAGGGGGAAATGTTTGTAAAGTTGGTTAGTACACGGTGGCATATGTTAGGGTGATTATAGGCCACGTGTGAAGAAAGTGTAGGGTGAGGTAGTGAAAGATGATGGGTGATTTGGGTTGATTACGTAAGGATAAAGTGAACACGTGGCGTTTGTAAGGGTGGAACGTGGCGAGCATGGAGCTCACTTGTTGAGTGTAAGTGTGTTCTAGAATATGGTTTGTCTGATGCAAATATATACTTCGTTCCCGAGGCATGTTACGAGGCGTTTCTTTTATTCAACTATTAATAACAAGAATGCAGGTTTAGTTTTCTCCCCCCGAATAAATAAGTCTCATGATGAACGAGTGTGATTCAAGTTAGAGCTCTCGGTATGGTAACGCGAGAACAGCCTTATGGCCTACGTGGCTTGCGTTGTCCTGGAGTTACCATACCCTTTAAGTATGCGTTGGCTTGGCGTTGCAATTTGAGTTGTCAGACTAACATAAATGGAAACGTAGAATTGAAGGGGACACAAACACCCCGTGCAAGTTGCACTATACCAGTTACAAAAACACTAATTGCATGGGACGTTTGGTTTATGAATTATGAAATACAGCAGACCCCAAACACAATGAAGAACTGATTTAAATAATGATGAAAGAAATTAGTCGTTAAGCATCAGGTTCGGTTGTATATGGTTGAGTTAATTACTAATACACATAGATGTTATTTTTGAATCGAACAAATGTCAAGAAAAAAGATTATATCAATGTTTGTAACAATTACGTAGTAATATTTAATGCACATAGATGTTGTTTTGAAGGAAGCAGTAGTGACTTTTACTAATTAGATGTTTGTGTTATATGGTTCTTTTCATTTAGTTTAGTCCTTAAGAAGACCGCATGTGTATAGTACTATAGTGTATATTAATTTTAGCAAGTATCTGGGTACATTAATTTAGCATGCAACTCATACAGGTTATTAGTTGACATTTGAAAACGCAAAAAGACTTGTATTAACTATTAAGTTGTCATTGGCATGTATGTGATCAAAGTGTTTGATCAAAGTCACTAAGGGGTTGTTTACTAATTAAGAGGTTTAGAGAGATTCGAATATTAGCTTCTTAATTAGCCTCTTAAAGGGGATATATAGGCTTTGGTGGGTCTCTCAATTAAGATGAATTAAGGGTTTTAGGCCTACTTTTTTCTCACTAAGAAGAAAGTACACAACCCCTAAGTCATATTTGGTAATTCATTTGTTGCTCATTTGTAGTTTCACCCGATGACCCGACACAACCAGACCCGACATAACCCGACCCGAATATCACCCGAACCCGATAACCCGATTACTTATCGGGTCGGGTTGCGGATGAGTTTTTAAAAATCAAAACCCGACTCAACCCGACCCGATAACACCCCTACGCGCAACGGATTATCATTTGAATTAAGAAAAAAATATTACACAATCACCCCCTCAACGTTAACTTACTATTAAATTCAAAAAAAAAATTATAAAAAAAAAACAACCTATAACTAGCCAACGGCTAGTTTAAAATTTCAAAATTTCTTTATTTATTTTTTCAAAACCCCCTATATATATCATACCAGTCTTTAACCATTTGTCACACAAAAATCAAACCATCTTTAAAATTATCTCACAATGAATCCACATCCAAGTTAGGCAGAACATGTGATCCTTTTCGATATCGATGACGCTTTATGTATTATGGCCGCCTAACTCGTAACCCAATTTTTCATGAACGTGAGATTGCCGAGATTCGTTTAATTGCCGACTATTTTAATGAAGGTTGTAAGTATCCGCATTCATACTTTCGAAAAAGATCGTATGTCTCGGAAACTATTTCTAAAAATAGTCAAAGGTATTGAAACTTATACTTCCGATCCTCTTCCACCGCATTTTCAATTCTTTATTCAAGCACCCGATTGTACGGGTTGAATGAGTATGAGTGTTATTATGAAATGAACATACGCCATACGCCAATTGGCATACGACATCACACCCGATGCATTTGATTTATATTTGCAAATGGGTGAGCATACCGCCTGTGATTGTCTTGATAATTTCAATATGTGCGTTATTGATTTGTTTAGTCCATAGTTTTTAAGAAAACCAACTTTTCAAGACATTCAAAATCTATATGCAAGACATGAGCTTGTACATGATTTTTCGAAAATGCTTGGTAGCATCGACTGTATGCATTTAGAATGGAAAAATTGTCCAATGTCATGGCAGGGGCAATATGGGAGCGGGTGCGAATAACAATATCAATGTTTTAGATAATTCGTCGTTATTTGACGAGATGTCGCTCATGTGGCTCCAATTGAGGTCAACGGAGTTGAGTTTCAAAAGGGGTATTACTTAGCCGATGGAATTTACCAACAGTGGGCTACTTTTGTCAAATCGTTCTCAAATAAGTTAGACGATAAACACACTTCCTTTAAAAGGCGACAAGAAAGTGCACGAAAGGATGTCGAACGTGCTTTTGGTGTTATCCAAGGACGCTGGGGAATAATACAACAACCAGCACGTCAATACCAGGTTATCAAGATACGTAGAATCATGTTTTCTTGCATCATATTTTAAAAGATCAAAATTGTGCAATAAGTGAGTACAATGAACTGTGAGTAAATCCGGTACCACATAGGCAAAAGAGATGGATTGACAGATGTGAAATTCATCCTCGCAAAGCAAAAGAAATACGTGAAAAAATTATTCATCTTAGTCTCCAACGATAGCTTATGGAGCATATTTGGCGTGAGTGTGAAGATTTTTGAGAAAGTAGGTGATGATAAGTCATGTTTGTGGGGAATTATATTTTGTAAAACAGATTTAAGTTTGTTTAAGTCTGCTTAGTATTAATTCTGGTAGTGAAGTAGTTAAGTCTGGTAAGCCAGAATTAAGTCTGTTAGTGGTTAAGTCTGCTAGTACTAAATAGTTAAGTCTGGCAGATCAAAGTTCTGATAGTTAAGTCTGGCAAAGATGGTGTGGTTAGGATTCTTCCATCAATCTCTGCTGCAGAGAAACTTGCTGTGGAGAAAGAGAGAAAAGGCAAGAACTCTCTTATTGATGGCCATTCTAAAGGAACATCTCAGAAAATTCCACAATATGGATGATGCTAAGGATATTTGGGAGGCTATTAGAACCAGATTTGGAGGGAATGCTAACTCCAAGAAGATGAAGAAAGTTGTTTATAAACAACAGTTTGAAGCTTTTACCATAAGCAGTTCTGAAGGCTTGGAGAAAGGCTATGACAGATTCCAACTACTCCTATCACAGTTAGAAGCACATGGATCTGAAGTGTCTAATGAAGATGCAAATATGAAGTTTCTCAGATCATTGCCCAAAGAATGGTCAAATCTGGCAATGATCATGAGAACTAAAGAAGATATTGACACTTTGTCAATAGATGACTTATACAATAACCTTAGGGTTTATGAACAAGACATCAAAGGAAGTTCAAAGGCTTCTTCAAGCGACAAAAATGTTGCTTTTGTCTCTCAAGGAAAGTGTAGTAAAAACAAAGTTAAATCTGGTGGTGGGTTTAGTTCTGGTAGCTATACTATTTCTTCTGGTGTAAAGGAAAAGGATGGGGCTGCTGGTTTTGCTGATAATATCATATACTCACTGTTTTCTAGTCAATCTGAAGACATCCTAAATGAAGACTTGGATCAGATTAAAGATGAGGAGATGGAGGAAATGGATATAAACTGGCAGTGTGCTATGATTGCCTTGAGGATGAAGAAATTCTTCAAAAGGACTGGTAGGCAAGTCCGTTTTGATGGAAAGAGACCAGTAGGATTTGACAAGTCAAAGCTTAAGTGCTACAGGTGTCAAGAAAGAGGTCACTTTGCTAAGTAATGTACAGTAAAAGAGGCCAATGAAGAAAAGAAGAGGGATTCCTTCTATCCTAGGCATGTTGAGAAGGATGATAAGAGTCAGAGGGGGTTGCTGACTTTGGAAGCTAGTGTGATTAACTGAGGAGAACACACTGATGAGGGGACAGAAGTCAATCATGCTCTCATGGCCATAAGCTCCAGCAGTTAGGTATCTTTATGCTTTAAAATTTGCACTGATTCATATAATAAACTGCAATCTCTGTGTGATGAACAAATGGGTCAATTAGGTGATCAAGAGGTTAAATTACTTGCTTATGAAAATGTTGTTAAAACATTAGAAAAATAAGTAAATACTCTTCAAAAACAGAATGCATCTTTAAATGAAAAGCTTACTTTCCAAGGTAATAAAATATTTGAAAAAGATGAAAAGCTTAGAAAATATAGAAGAATTGGAATGAAAGCAGTTAAAGATAAAGAAGAGTTGCAAAAGATAGTTGATTCATGGCAAAACAGTGCTAAAAATCTGTGGAGATTAATAGATTCAGGTATAAGCTCAACGTGTAAAATTGGCTTAGGATTTGAAATTCAATCAGATAGTGAAGTTTTGAGCTATGAGGAAGAAATGAAACCTAGAATATTTGGTAGCTCAGAAGAAGACTATGTTGGTAAAACTCTTTATAAAAGATTTGTTAAAACTGATAATTATAAAGGAGTTCCACCACTACTTAATGAAGACTATACTCCTAAACCTGAAAAAGAATATGATGAGTCTTTATTTGATTATAGCAAATGGAAAAACCCTGAGACACTTGCTTCTCAAGACTATTCCATTGAATTTTCAAATTTTCAATCTAATGGCAGTGAAGGGTCTTTTGGAAAGAAGTCTGAGACCAATGTATCAGAAGACAAAACCAGTGAGTATTTTACCTGTCAATCTAATGACAGTAATGGATCCATTGGGAATGTCTCTGAATGTTCTTTTGAGCTAAAATCTGAACCTACAAAGATTTCTAAACCTGTTCTAATAGGTAAGCCTTATCTACCCAAATCACAACAGGCTGAGCCTGTCATTTTTGTGTCTAAACCAGAAATAGTTAAACCTAGTTGTGTCCAAACTCCTAGGAAATAGACTAAACCTGAGACACCTAAAGTAGACAGAGAGAATTGGAATGGGTTAATGCATAGAGAGTTTGGGGATGGATACTCTTTCACTAAGAAGAATTGTTTTGTGTGTGGAAGCCTAAGTCATTTAATTAGAGACTGTGATTATCATGAAAAAAGAATGGCTAAGAAGGCTGAGCTTAAAAGAAAAATGGCTGTAAACACTGGAAATAGTTTTGTTAGACCAGTGTGGAACAATACAAATAGAATAAACCATGCAAATCAGTTTGTCTCAAGACCAATATCTGTTAATACTGGTAGTTCCTTTGTTAATTCTGTTAGACCAAAAGTGGGTACTGATGTACCAGTTAATCCTGGTAGGCAAAATATTAATACTGGCAACATGCCTAGGGTTAATACTGGTCGTGTTAAGTCTGGCCAAGCCAAAGTTAATTATGGGTATATGAATGTTAAATCAAAACCTACCATTTCTTCACCCAGTCCCAAGTTTAGAAAACCACAGGTGAACCAATTCAACCAAAGACTTCATTATGGTTCACATTCACCTATGAGAAGACTCATAGTTCATAATGCAGCTCAAATGTTTCAATCGTATGCTACAAGGGGTAATTGGGGGACTGCTGTTAAGCCCTCAACATGTTATACTTGGAGTCAGACCAAACTACACTCTAAGAATAATAGTGGACCAGTTTCTGTTAATACTGTCAAATCTCAAGGTCCACAAGGCAGACCCAAGCCTCTACAGGCCTGGGTCCCCAAGAGAAACTAATTTCTCTTTTTATTGTGCAAGAACATCCTTATATGAACATGGGAGATATGACAGTGGATGTTCTGGGCATATGACTGGTAACAAGAATCACTTGGAGGAGTTTGAGGAAGTCCAAGGAGGTTCTGTTACCTTTGGTGGCAGCATACGCTACTCTATGGATAGTTATATCTTTATAGAAATTTTATAAACATTTTTGTGTTGGTGTGATTTGGTATTTTTTTTTGGAACATATTTGAAGTGATTTATGTGTTTGCTACAATACTTTTGGTGTGCTTGAACAAATTAAACAAGGAATCATGGATCCTTGAGGCAAAAAAAGGAATCATGGATCCTTGAGGCTAAACACTAGTCGACTATCACCTAGTCTAGGCGTTTACACACCCACGCCCTAGACACACACACACTTTGGTGTTCACATGTTTGACACACACTAAAACGTATTCCCTGTATCTCTTTATAAACTAGAGATACTAGTGTTACAAAGGGATAAGACCAAATAATACAAAGAAATCTTCCTACGTATATAAAATGTCCTGTAATGTTCTTTTAATTGAAGATTTCTCCTTTGTCACTTTAGGTCCTTCAAGCTTCATTCTTGTCATATTGTAGCTTATTAGTTTTGCCATTATCAACTCAAAATAACGAACCCAGCAATAGCCCTCCAATAATTCAACCTTACGGTAACCGGGTTCAATTCATATGCTACTGGTGGTTACTAAGGTAACGCAGGTATTGAAGACAAGGCGTCATGGACCCAGTGATGCACTGCATTAAACTTCCCAAGCCACTCAAGTTCTCTTAAAAGAATTTGTTTCATTCTCACTGGGAACCTACATAATCTATCGACTTTCTCTTAGAGATGGTTGATATTGAAGAAGGAAACCCTCTCCCTAGTCTCTGAATAGGAAACCAAAATGCACAATTGAGTCTAGAGACAAGAGATCATCCACAAAATCTCATTATGACACACAATTAATGAAGACTTGCTGTTTCACACAATGTGGAAAGTAAGAAAATATATATTGAGAGTCCTACGCATTATCCTTGTGATATTTGCCAGAACATCCGAGTGATATATAAAATTATTCACGATGAAGATGGAAATCCTTCTAGAGCCAACATCAAACAAGCTCTTGGTGGGTGACATGTGAGATCTTTTCAAAAGATCAAACTTGTGACAACTGGATAGAAACAATAGGGCGATTCACCCTTGGTCCAGGAAATGGATTAACGGATACCTTTGAAAAACCATTCGATGTGCTCTTAAATTCTTCTCTCTAGCGCATCGAATGTGTATTAATTTTCCAAAATTAAAAGGGTATTTATGATTGAAACATGATTTTTTTTCTAAAACCTTCGTCGTATTGCAAAACCCTTTCTCTTAAGCAGTACGCGTTTGTTTTTCAAATCATTTTTCATCAATCATTGAATCTCAATTCGCTGGTTCACTCACTCCGTTTTGTCTACTTTGGGACGGTCCAGTTTGAGAACGGCTAGATCAAGCTGCGAAACCCTGTCAAGGAGATTCTTAGGAACTCTACCTGATCACATGCAGTATTTATATTGATCAACGGGGAACCGTGGTTCTTGCAACCGTATTAATCGAAAGTGAACAAAGACACTTTCGTGTGTTTTATTGCTAACTGTTGTTTGCAGTAACATCAGACGGTTGCAGCTGATCAAAATTGAGAAGTCAATCCATAACCGCATGCTCACACCTCACAGTCACATCTAAAGAAATCATGATAAGTGCATATCTACTCAATCTGGCTCTGATAATCATCATGCTAAGCTAATGCAAATATCATGATCCAAAGAAGCTTCCGCAACTTTGATGGAAAGATGTCAAGATCCAAAACTGTGAGCAAGTCGGTCCAACATCACAAAATCACATGAAGGCAACACAACAAAGGATGAGTCAAGAGATTTATGATGGCTGGTGATCTCTAAGAAGGCTCAAAGAATAACCAATATGTGGATCAGTTAAAGACCTCCACTTGAGGTACAAAACATGCGGACTATGAAGAATCAAAGATTACAAGCTACAGAGCAAAGAACTTAATCAAGAATCCAAGAACACACAAAATGTAATATTTGTTTGTAATTGAGGTGACCTCCTTTAACGGGAGATTGTTGGGATTTATAAAATCCGTTAGTTAAAGACTCGGTCACCTCAAGTATATGTAATCGTTAGAAAGCTCGTAGTCATAGTCATTTAGTAATAGTTAGTAGTTAGTTAAGTAACACCGTGGAGGACGGATGGGACTTTACCCACTGTATGCCTGATCCACAGCCCGTAGGTGGCATATATTGTAAGACACTATAAATACCCTTTGCTTAGCAAGGTAAAGGGTTGGAGCATCATAATATACTTTTGTTTCTCTTACTAGAAGTTTCCATTTCTCTCCACTTTCTCTCTTTATAACCAAACCTCATTCAAACCATAGTGTGTATGATTATGTGTTTATGAAAACCAATATGCTACATCTAAATTTATGTCTCACAAAGTAGCATCTAACAGCTCAGGAAGAGCGCTCTTTTTTTATCGAATGAGTGAAGATTCCTGTTATGTCTTCTGCCAGTGTGGGAAGCTGAACATACAGGGTCAGTAGTTGTAACACTTTTACAATATATATTTTGATAATCGTTTAATGTGATTATCTGAATTGACAGAATAAATAAGGCAATCACCTTCTTTCACTGAAACCATGACCCTATTACTTTCATGTCAACTGTTGCAAATTCCATGTGGTTGCATATACATACCTACAATAAGAACAAATATGAAATTAGGATATGCCAATCTATCATTCACATCGGTAACAACCCAATGTAGGTGTATTAAAAAATATGTACAGATAACAGGAGAGGTTGTAAGATCCAATAGAAGGAAACCATTCCAAGGGGGAATGGTGACTCTCTCTAACTAAGCAACATGCTCAAAAGAAAAAAGAAATTTAGGTTGCAGAACCAAGTCTTTAAAAATATGTAAAATAGATAATCGGAGATGTATGAAAAAATAATTTATGACTAAGGTCATTTGTCAGGAAAGGTCGAAGAGTGAAAATTTCTACATCTGAAGAATTATTTAGTTGAACTGTGAAATATTGGATTTTATAAAAGTTTTCACTTTCTTAGGTAAAGGCACATCATAGAATAGCATTATCCTATGGCAATAGGTCTTGTTAATACATGTTCAGTTAATTTTTTTTATTCGTTGATTGGCATCTATAGGTATAAGAAAATTGTAAGTTAATACGGGTATGTGGCAGTATTTCTGGCTTTTTTTTAGGTTAACATTAAGTGTACTAAACTGTGGATATTCAACCTACAATATTTGACCAATTCAAAGTCATAGCGAGTTTTGTTTGTTAAAAAGACTAACAGTCATACTACAGTAACCCTTCCACAGTCCACACAACAACAAAAGATATAGATAGTACCTTTAACGCTAGCAGAAGGCAAATAGTTTCCAAACTATGTTGTCCCCAATCAACATAATCTCCTAAGAAGAGATAATCGATGTATCTAGTTAATGTAGCAGAAATTAGCATGAGTTGGTAGGCAAACAGCTTATGGTTAAGCTAATGTATAAAGATAGCACGAGTTGCATGAAAAACGTCTAACGCTATAAAACTACTTTAAAAAAAGAAACAAAAAGAAAAAAAATAGAAGAAGGACACTCACGCTCCACAATGTGGGACTGAACAACATCGTTTGCCTGCGATTAGGGGGAGGCATGTCCATACGCTCCACAATATTTCGAATCTGTGGTCGAAACACCATATCCAGCATTCGATCAACCTCATCTAGAGCCAAGGATTTGATCTTCTTAAGTGATATTTTTTTATCTTTCAATCACGTCTATTAGTCTTCTTGGAATAGCGACTAACATGTGCACACCTCTTTCAAAGTTTCTTTACTACATAAAATCTAATTACCAAAAATGCAGTGGATTAGGATTAGCGTATCTAAGAAATAATTTAGCTCGGCGTAAAACAAAACTGTGACATAATACTAACCTGGTTATACACTGGTACGACTACGTACACAATAGCAACTTTCATATTAGATTGATGACAGAACTTTTTGGCTTCTTCGAAAATCTAAGAAAATAATGTTTGAAGTTAAACCTGAATATGAAGGTAATGAGTATACATACAAAAGCACAAATGGGTGTTTGGCAATGCAATTTTAGAGAACTTCACAAGAAATGAAATAAATTAATAATTAAAATTGTATCACGTTTGGTGTAGCAATTAAACGGATGCTAGAACGTTTGTCACATTGGGGTACTGCATTTGGGAACCCAATGCTTTAAATATTAGTAATACATCTGCCATGATGAACAACTCAAACCGTATAACCTTATCATAGTGCAATGATGGAATATTTGTCAACTTCCAAAGCCCAAAAAGGTTCATTTGGCTTTTGTCGCAGGTTATTCTATGTCTAAAAAAGTTCATTCAGATTTTCTTGCAGGTCATTTTACGTCAATGTTCTAATGGTTACCTCATAATATCAGGAGTAGCTAAAATTGACCAATTCTTCTTCCAACCATCATTCATCCTGTGTAAAACTAGAAGGGGGGGGGGGTTGAATAGTTTTATCGATTTTAAGTTAGTTTCAAAAACTTTAGATTCGATATTATGTGAAATCGTATGGATGATGAGAAAGTGTATATCTAATGGTAATGTAAGTAAATAAAGTAAAGTAAAGGATAGAAATGACACTACCGATTTATAGTGGTTCGGCTACAAGGACACCTTCGTTGCCCTACTCCACTCCCCGAGTCACCTACTCGAGAGTTCAAGCACTATGTCAACAAACTCCCTCAACTTGGCGGAGAAGCCTTCACAACGTTGCTTACACCTTTTTCCGGTACAAAGCTAAATACCGAGTCCGTAACACGGTGGACCAAACCAACACGACTATTACACAACAACTATGTGAAATATCAAATACAAGATCTTTGCTACAGAAATCTTGTGGAGGACAAATCAATCAAGGACCCTTTGCTTGGATGACTTGTAGAATGTTCGTGATCTCGCCTTAGAGAAGGACCTATATGAGAATCACAATAGAAAGAAAGAAGAAGAACTCTCTAGATCAAGTGATCTATTGTTAGAGGAGAATGAGAGTGTATGAGAGATTTAGTAATAAGAGGGGTGAGTTAGAATGAAGAAATGGCTCTCTATTTATAGGCAAAACTTGCCACTGTTCCCTGGATCCCACGGATCCCTCCCACAAGGGATCCGTCTAGTGTAAACCTAGGGATCCGTGGGACGCTCCTCTTTGCCCATGGGTTTTTTGGTTATGGGTCATGGGTCATGGGTTGGTCCATGGGTATTCCTTTAGATACAATGTATCTAATAAGTACAATGTATCTAGTCTTATGGGTATGAGTTAATACCATGGGTTATGGATATGATCCATGGGTTGTGATTTTTACCCATCCTAATAAACTATTACAACAAATGATTTATTATAACATTTTGTATTAAGTGACTATATGTAAATGCTTTACAAAAATAACATGTATCTTTATAATTTTACTTATGATAACATTATGTTTGTTATCAACAAAACACAAAGAGATCGCAAAATATTAATAAACGTTTTTACGGTTTATTTGTATTAACGTTCTCCCCCTTTTTGTTGATGACAAAACATAATGTTATGATGAGTAAAACTTAAGATTAGATGTATGTTTTGAAAGCCCTAAGTTTTACTTCTTCTCCCCCTTTTTTTCGAAACAAAAAGTTAACCCATTGAAGAAATAAAAGGTGGAAAAATAGTCCACGTAACGCCTACTCCCCCTTGACGGTAGCTCCCCCTAGTTTGGGGCGTCAAGTGAGAAAGAAAATAAAAATCCTACAAAGAAATGGTTAGTAGTAACATGCATAAGTAATCTTGTGATTGACAAGAATCAAGATTGGGAGCCAAGGTATGTAAACAAGGCCTTGTAATAAAACAACAAAGTGTAGTGGTATTTATGCCACATACAAGCATGTAAAAGTAACAACAAGACTTGTTCTTGAAAATGAATCAAAAGAAAAATACTAAAAATAGAAAATAGTAATATTGATTCCTTCCATGCTTGTATATAAGGTTATGGATGGAGATTTTGATGAGTAATGGTGTTGATGCGATCAAGGATGAGGTTGAGTATGAATCGCATTTCTTCCCTGTAACATATTGGATTTCACAAACACATCAATACATGATCACAAGTAGGCGTATAACTTATGGTTTTAGAGAGAGAACGAGATAGAGGTTTGGGAACTTAGTGAGAGAAAATGAAAGTATTATTATGAGCTCCAACTCTCTACCTTGGGAGGTACAGAGTATTTATAGTCTTACACAAATCGCCACCAACAGGCTGTGGATCAGGTATACAGTGGGTAAAGACCCGTCCGTCCTCCACGGTGTTACTTAACTAAATACTACTTAACATAAAATAACTACGACTACGAGCTTTCTAACGATTACATATACTTGAGGAGACCGACACTTTAATAACTGGATTTACTAAATCCTAACAATCTCCCTCTAAAGGAGGTCACCTCAAATTTCATTGAATACAAACAGATATTACATTAAGATTGTTCTTGGATCCATGTTCCTGTTCTTTGCTCAGTAGCTCGTAGTATTTGATTCTTCATTTTTGCATGTTTGGATAATCCAAGTGGAGGTCTTTAACTGATCCACGTGATAATGAATGTTGAGTCGATTTTGAGATCATCGCTATCATAAATCTCGACTCATCCGTTGCGGTGTTGGTATTATGTGATGTTGTGACATTTTTGGACCGACATGCTCACATTACGGATCATGATTTCTTCTTATCGAGTAGCGGAAGCTTTAGTTGATTCATGATATTTGCAGCGTAAGCGAAGCATGGAGTGAAAATATCAGAGTCGTTGATGCACTTATCATGATTTCTTTAGAGACGAATGTGTAGTGTGAGCATGCGGCTATGGATTGACCGCTTCATTACGATCAAACGAAGCGTCGGCGTGCGCATACAATTAGCAATAAAGTGCATGAAAGTGTCTTTGATCACTTTCGTTGAATTGAGGTACACGGCCCACGGTTCCCGTTGATCAGATACAAGTACTGCCTTGCGTGATCGAGTATAATTCGAAGAATTTCCTTGACGAGGGTTTCACAGTGCTCTAGCTGTTCTCAAACCGAAATGTCTCAAAGAAGACAACACAGAGTGAGTGAACCAGCGAATTGAGATTCACTGATTGATGAAAATGATTTGAAAAACAATCATGTACTGCTCAATAAAGTGTTTTTGCAATACAACGAAGGTTTTAAGGGAATTCAATTATCAATCATAAACACCTTTATTTTTGAAATATTAGTACATAGTCGATGTGCTAAAGAAAAGAAATTTTAAGCACAACGACCGGTTTTTCAAAGGTATCCGTCAATCCATAACCTGAACCAGGATTGATTCATAATTATGAATCGCCCCATTGTTTCTGTTCAGTTGTCACATGGTTGATCTATTGG
The DNA here is from genome assembly GCA_910596185.1 of Chrysanthemum makinoi. Taxonomy (NCBI): domain Eukaryota; kingdom Viridiplantae; phylum Streptophyta; class Magnoliopsida; order Asterales; family Asteraceae; genus Chrysanthemum; species Chrysanthemum makinoi. The sequence goes on along the minus strand of OU343222.1, from coordinate 47,630,523 downwards.
ATAGATCTCACATGCCACCCACCAGGAGCTTGTTTGATGTTGGATCCAGAAGGCTTTCCATCTTCATTGTGAATATGTTTGCATATCACTCAGATGTTCTGGCAATACCACAAGGATAATGCGTAGGACTCATAAGATATAATCTCTCTTTCCACATTGTGTGAAATAGAGTCTTCATTGACAGTGTCCTAAAGAGATTTATTTGATGATCTCATGGCTCTAGACTCAATAGTGCACATTTGGTTTCCTATATCGGAGACTAAGGAGAGGGTCTCCTTCTTCAATATCAACAATCTCTAATAGAAAGTCGATAGATTATGTAGGTTCCCCGTGAGAATGAAACAAGCCCTTTTAAGAGGAACTTGAGTAGCTTGGGAAGTTTAGTGCAGTGCGTCACTGGGTCCATGACGTCTTGTCTTCAATACCAGTGTTACCTTAGTAACCACTAGTAGCATATGAATTGAACCCGGTTTCTGCCCTAAGGTTGAATTATTGGAGGGCTATTTATTTTCACCCTTTTCTCATTTAATTCTTTTTCATTCTTCAACCCCTTCAGTGCTTACCGAGACTTCATAACTAGAACCTTGTTGGGTTTACTCCAGTACTAGCTCGTCTCCGAGCTCCGCACTCTTCCCTAATTCTCATTTTTCTCCTTTTTTCATCATACCTACGGACTTCTACACTATCTAGTGGATTGTCCCTGGGTAGATCCCTCCGGTTCTGGCGGATCATGGGAACAAATACCTAACCTTATCATCCTTATATCACCATTCATAAAGTAACTTTGGTCGGTCTATTTGGTATTGTTCTTCTGCCATTGGAACCAATTGAAAACCATTTGAAAATCAATCCAGATACTTGTGATATATTATCAAAGCATTTTGTACCTGAATTGTTTTTTGATATTTTTAGAAAAGAGCTCCCCCTCAACATGTGCATCATGTATTTGAAATCGTTTTGGCACACGTAGGCAAAAGGAAGAATTAACTTCTTTGATTACCATTTTCTAAAAGATATCAACATCACTTCCCTGATCAAATCAAGTAGATAAAGCATATTGGGGAAGGATGAGGTTTCATAAATTTGCTCCCCCTCAATATGTGCCTCGAGGTTTGAAAAATTTTTGCACATATTAGAAGGAACCTGCACTTAGAGACAAATCAATCATGTTTCAATTCTTTGTGGTTTAAAAGGATTCTCCCCCTCAACATGTGCATGGAAAATTTGAAATCGTTTGGCACATGTGGGGAGGATAGCATGCGAAACACTTATGAAAACCATTTATCGAATTATCAGTTTAAATCCAATTTAAATCACAAATTCTCCCCCGATCACAATTTTCAAATCATTTGAGATTTGTGATCTCTGTAGATTTAAATTGATTTTGAAAGCTTTTGAGCGGAGATGTGACTTGATTATGAGAAACATTTAACCGATAAGGATCAAGTTTGAGACTTTAGACTCGAAAGATTAAACATGCTTGAGTATCTTTTGAAAACATAATAATAACAAAGGTCTTATACCAATTGTTTGAAAAATACTCTCTTTTTTTGAAATCATTCTCCCCCTCAATCAATGACATATGTTGTTGATTGAAGGATAGAGATTTTGACAAATGAAAAGCCCGGATGATTTTCAAAAGTAGAGTATGAAGTATTTTCAAAGCAATTTTTTTTTCATTAGATGAAAAATATTTTTCAGAAGAATCATTCGAAGGAAAAATATTTGAAAGGAAACATTTGTCTTTTTAACGACAAACATTTTTTTTTAGAATCTGAGCATGAGGTTTGAAGATTTAAGATAAAGCATGGCTCTGTTCTTTCTTTGAAAAACGGGTTACTGCGTGAAATGACAATAAACCATTGTTTCACTTTGAATGACAACACAAAATCCGTAGATGATATCGAACAAGGAAAAAAGAAAAAAAAAACATGACCAACTAACAATATTTTTGGGATTTTTCAAAATTTTCTAATTTTTTATGGATTTTTGAAAGTTTTATATTTTTCTATTTGCTTTTTGTAGATTTTGAAATTTTGTATTTTGCTTTTCGAATAAATATTTACAAGAGATGGATGAAGAAGGACCTTTACTCCTCGTCTTCCTCTTGAAGACGTTTGAGTGTTTCCGGTTGAAGACTCTTTAGACCAAGTCGTGGGAGGATAAACTCAAAACGTTCTCTAGGAAGAGCTTTGGTGAAGATGTCTGCTAACTGGTATTCAGTCCTCACAAAATAGAGTTCCACCACACCGTTTTCAACTTGCTCCATGATGAAATGATGTCGAATGTCGATGTGCTTTGCTCTTGAATGTTGAACGTCGTTGCATGAGAGAGCAATAGCACTTTTATTATCACAGTTGATAAGGTTTTAAAATGTACCTTTTTGAGGGGTCATTTAAGCCCTTATTTGATCACTTTTGTATCCGTTATTACTTAATATCGTTCTTTTTCACTTTTTAGGTCTCTTGAAGGCAAAATGCTGGAATGGCACTTATTTGGACAAAAAGGCGCGAATATACGAAGAAAATGGCCAAAGTCAATCGAGACACTCCAATCGAAACATAAGGAGAGGCGTCCGCTTATCTGCGACGCCGTCCAAGGATTTTGTGACGGGACAGAACCCAAAAGTCTTATTTTCAAGTGACGACGTCCATTTGTAAAAGAGTAGGCCGTCACTACTCGGGCGACCTAGATGCAATCCGGGCACGGTCAAGAAGAGGACGGCGTCAAAATCACAAGGTGACGCCGTCGCAAGTCTAACGTGGCCAAGACGAAACCCTAATGACGCGACCCGACGGCGTAACAAAACATAAGGTGACGCCGTCGCATATGTAATCTTATATATAGAATCCGAATTTTTCAGATTTGTGTGTAGTCTTTGGAGTAAAACCTAAACCGAACCAAGGCTGTCTTATGCAGTATTTTAGGGTTCCAAACCCTATCTTACATCAAGATAAGTTCTTTACTTCATTAATATAATTATGTCTTTGATTATTTGTGTGTATGCTTGCATGTTCTCCATGTCCGGCTAATTTACTTGTGTGTTTGCTTAGGAATATGAAACTTAATTATTGATTATTGATTGGTTGTCTCTTATCTTAGTTGATTAATGATCTAGTAATGCGATAGGTCATTCGTTGTGTACTTAATGCTTGATTAAATCTTTGTGAACCTTAGAATATAACTCCTTGAGTAGTTGTAAGCTAAACCATCCAAAGAGTGCCTTAGAGTAAGAGTTTATTATCCCTAGTGGGTTTTGTAGACGAGACCCTTTGGTAAGTTCAAAGAGTTAGGGAACATACGCATACCCTACAACCTTAGACACATAAAGCAACTAAGAATAAGGACGTGACAATTCAACCACCAATAGGAGATAATTAAGGAGTAGCAAAACGTAAGTAAACACATCTCTAAACTATCATACGAGCACACAATAATTAGACATAGACTACATACACCTTAGATTAGATAATTAGATAAGTAGAGTAATCGGTAGCAATACTAACCCCCCCAAATCCAAACCCCGAGATTCGTACCATTCAATTTCCTAAAAAACATAAAAAGATAAAAAATAATCTTCCTCAACCCCAACCTTAGCGTAGTAACTTCTTTCTAGCATTCCTATTCCCCTAGAGAACGATATCAATACCCGTGGCTTACCCTAATTACTACACTACAACGATTAGGTTCACTGCCTAGGGTGTTATAAAACTTGCTCGAAGAAAAGGAAGTTTCCTTGACCACGAACGACGCGTGTAGCGTTATCAAGTTTTTAGCGGGAATAGAATAGCTAGTTAATAGTCCACCTCATTTAGGTTTCTTTGCTTGATTCCTATCAAGTAAATTTTTCTCATTTGGTGGTCACAAGAATCAAAACAAAATTTCTTTAAAATCTCATTTGCATATTTAGATTGATTTATAAAAATGCCTCCGGGACTTTGTGAAATTTGTAATCCCAAGAAAAATGACATTTGTCCCATCATTGACATTTGAAATTTGGAACCCATTTCATTTGAAAAACGGTCACATTAATTGGGGTCAGTCGAGGCAAAAATAATATCATCAACATATATTTGAACGTGAATTAAATGTTTGCCGACGTTCGTGAACAATGTCGGATCAACAGTTCCTTTGCTGAATCCAGTAGATAGAAGAAACTTTGATAGCGTATCATACCATGCCCTTGGAGCTTGATTCAAACCGTAAAGAGCCTTCTTCAAACGATAGACGTGAGTAGGATGCTCGTGATTCACAAAGCCTTCAGGTTGGTGGCATACCCGACTTATTTAAGATATCCGTTAAGAAAAGCCGTCTTTACATCCATCTGATAGACTACCATGTTCTTACTTGCATCATTAGCCAAGAAGATTCTGATTGCCTCGATACGAGCAACTGGAGCAAATGATTCTTCAAAGTCAATGCCCTCCTCTTGACGGTATCCTTTTGCAACCAATCGAGCCTTGTTCTTTAAAACATCACCATGCTCATCAAGTTTTACTTTGAAGATCCACTTTAGAGCAATGATCATAGCACAATCTGGAGCAGGTACTAATTCCCATACATCTAGTCGATCAAACTCATGAATTTCTTCTTGCATGGCATTGAACCAGTGTCTTCATTCATGGCGGTTTTAACATCTTTCGATCTTAGAGAGTACGGAGTTGAAGAAGCACCATAAGGCATCGGTTGCAAGTTGTTTCGCGTGGATCTGGACGAGAGGGTTTTTCAATGATGTTGTCCAATGGATGATCATGTGTCCATTTTCTAAGGTGTTCATGTGGTTGTTGTTGAGGAACCTGAAGTAGCAGTCGATATCTCCGAAGAAGATGGTTCTAATGATGATTCAGAGCAAATATGTTTTCAAAGGGGGCATCTTCGGGAGTAGCAAAGGGATTATCTCCATCATTGATGCCAGAAACAATTCCATGATGTACACTTGATGATTGATGATTTGTTGATGAGACAAGTGATCAGCAGGCGCTTTAATGACGAATGACATTGGCTGAAGGGTTAATTTCATTGAGGGATAGAAGCGACCTCTGTTGATGGAATTGGTAGATCATTAGCACTTGGCTCATAGTGTTCATCAAACATTGGATCAAACAATTTCTTCAAATCATCTTCAAGGAGGTACTTAAGGAGTTCTTTGGTGAGGATTTGAAACAAGGGTAGAACCGATAGGACTACTGGATGAAGGTTGAAATGCGGGTCCGAGCGGATTGTCCCGGAGCCATTTGCCCGGACAGCTCATCGAACGTGACGTGAATAGTTTCCATGATATCTCGAGTTCTTTTGTTGTAGATTCGGTAACCCTTCTTGTTTGATGCATAACCTACAAAACTCCAATGTCCGCCTTAGCTCTTAATTTACCTAAATCTTGACCGTCATTTGTTGGATAGCACAAAGCACCAAACACACGAAGGTTGAATAAATCAGGTTTTCGTTTATGGACAAGTTCATATGGAGTTTTTCCATGAGAGGTGTGTATAAGGGAACAATTCTGGGTGTAGCAAGCAGTGGCAATGGCTTCAGCCCATAGAAACATTGGAACCTTTGAATAAATTAGCATTGTTCTTGCGGCTTCCACAAGAGTTCGATTTCATCTTTCAACTACACCGTTAAGTTGAGGAGTACGTGGAACACTTCTTTGATGACTGATTCCAACACTTTCATAAAACTGAATTAAGTCTTTGTTAACAAACTCGTGCCATTGTCTGCTTCGAACAATTCTAACAATATTGTTGATTCGAACTCGAAGTTTTTGATAAGTTTGATGATGACATCAGGAGTTTCATCCTTTTTCCTCAAAAACTTTACCCAAGTAAATCGAGAGTAGTCATCAACAACTACTAGAATGTATTTCTTCCCATTTATCATTTGCACTCTCATTGGTCCGCATGCATCCATATGAAGGGTTTGAAGAACTTCCATTACTGAGTTTGTGGGTTTTGGTTTGTGGGCATATTTCGTGCTTTTTCCCAATTGGCAAGTGAACAAAGATGATCTTTTTCATATTTTAATCTGGGTAAGCCTCTGACAAGATCCTTTCGGGAAAGGTTATTAATGGTGCCGAAGTTCAAGTGATTGAGACGACGATGCCATAACCATGATTTTGTTTTCGAAGCCTTTGACAACAAGCAGATTGGAGAGGACTTCATCATGTCTTCGATAGAGATGGTGTATAGATTTGAACCACGAGTTCCTCTTAACAATTCCACACCATCAAGTTCCTTAAAGACACAAGTATGTTTTCTAAAAGCCACTTCTAGATTGGAATCACAGAATTGACCAACAGAGAACAAGTTATGACCAAGACCTTCCACATAATATACCCTAGAGATTACACTTTAACCAACAACATAATCTCCATAACCCATAATTGCCCCAAAATGGTCATTCTCGAATCTAACAGTCCCGATGAATTTTCTCACGAAGTTCATGAGCATGGCGATCTCCAAATCATATGCTTGGAATAACTGAGTCCAGTACCACGAATCGATTTGAACGATCTGCAGTTGAACACGCATACAAGAATGGATAACTGGATAGTTGGGATCCCCATGCAAGAATGGGTTCCATTTGGTTAGTAACGGTGATTGGAACACCCACATCAGAAGTAGAAACAATGGGATCATCAGAAATAGATGCAGTGCTAGTGTCCGTATTTGACCTATTCAAAGTATGTTCACTTCGTAAGGGAATAGTTCTACCAGTAGGGATCCATTTTCTAGTGGGCATTGACTTAGAAAATTTAGAGAACAGCTCATTAATCTTACGGCCAGTAGGTATCCATTGATAACCTATATTGCTAAATTTCCTTCCTGTAGGTTTCCACTATTTTCTAACTTTCTTTCGCCTTTGCCTTTTAGCCTTCTTAGCTTGATTTTTAACATTAACCGTTTTAACTAGGCATTTGACAGCATTAGACAAATCATTCACACCACATTCATGATTAGTAACAGAAATCAAGCAGTCATCATTACATGGTTTGTGGATAGTAGCAGAATTCGAATTAATTATAGTACGCTTATAGCTAAAACTAGAATCAACACGATTCGTTTTATTCAACTCAAACTTAATATTCCTAGGGTGATCTTCTACTCTCTTCCAATGCACATTCTTAGCTTGCGAGGTCCTATCTTGCTTTGTATTGCCTAGAGGCTTTGACCCGCTTGCTTTTATGTCACTGACTACTCCTGTAGAGGGAATTATGGGAACATTAGTTGGTTGATCTACTTTTTGCATTCCTGAACTAGACGTGCAAGGATCTGAACTACTTGAAGGCACATTGGAGTTCACTTTCTTAATACTGGGCATAGAATGGTTTGTATGCTTGGCACTAGGCATAGAACAAGGCATCACAGCTTTACCTTTCGCACCTAAGGATTTAGGACATGTTGCTATTAAACATTCTAGCAGTTCCTGAGATCGTTTGGCCTGAATGCAAGCAAACCTAATTTCTCTATCAAGCGGTTTATTTATGAATTCCTCTCCCACAATCTCACGGAGACATTCTAGACTATCCTTAAAGTGAGAAAAATAGTTATGAAACACAAGTTCATTATTCCTAAGATGAGGAGGAATGTATTTAACAGTCCACAGTATATTTTCAATCTGAGGATGACTTTGATGCAACATTCTCATTAAAGACAAGTGGCAGCTTCCCTTTTTCCTGACTCCTAAGATTCTCAATTTCTTTTTGTAAAGACGTTATTTTTTCGTTGTTCTTGTCACGCGTGACTTTCATTGAATCATATAACTCTTTAAAGTGTCGTTTAACTTTTTCATTTTCTTCTAGAAAACTCTCGTTTTCTTTTTGTAAAACATTAACCAAGTTTTGAAGATGAAAAGTTTGAGAACACTAAGAATCTAAAGGAGGAGGCATTTGGGAGCCAACCACATTGTTCTTTTCACCCTTTAATTGTGAAATTTGGGCTTTCAACTTTCTGATCGTGTTACAATGAGCTTGAATCTGTTCGTCACGCTTGTTTATCCAAAATCGCATCAAACTCGAACATCCGAGGATGTCTTGATATTTGAGGTTTTGACATTTTCTTTAAGATGTTGATATTTTAGTTGCAAATCAAAATGTTCAACTTCTAGTTTAGAAAGATGTTTTACCAAATTATCGTGATCATCCTGATCAATTTTCTCATTTAGTTCTGAGTTTTTGTTTTCAAGCTCAATGACACGATCATGGGAAACTTTCAATGCAATAGATAATTCATGAAATCGAGAAGCAAGATTGAGTGCTTAGTAACAAGATATAAAACACATCTTGAGCAACACAAATCGAAATCAAATTCTCATTGAAGATATGCAAGTTCTTCCTTTCAACTTCATTATATTTGAGTTCCTGTTCATAATCACTGACCTCAACTATCATTGCATCAAATTCCTTTTCCATTTCTTTAATATCCGATTTATTCCTTTTTAAAGACTCTCAAATTGACCTTTTAATTGTTTAAAGAAAGGCATGACCTCAGTTAAATAACATTCTTTAGTTTGCTCAAAACCCCTTTCCCCCTTAGTTATCCCTGTAGGTGTGATTCTCTTCTTACATGTCTTATCAAAATCAACGAATAGTTGATAAACAACATACATGCTAATTAAGGTTTTGCTATTAGTGGCAATCGATCTAGGAACTAGATGCATTGGTGTATTTGGAGGATACACAGTAGCTGCAGGCATTTTCCTAAGGGGAGTGTTTTTTGCAACAAGATTTTCAGCTTTTTGCATATCCATATCCTTTTCCAAAACAATTGTTCGGGGTTAATAGAGTCTGATGCTTAAACTTGTTTAAGGAGATCCAATTTTCCTTAGTGTAATCATGGGGTTTTATCGTTATGTTTTCCTTTTTACACATAGGATCGTTAAGCTTCTTATCCATTTTCTCCCTAGAGGCATCATCTAATTTTCTATCCTCTTCCGTGCTTCCAACACATAATGGTGTTTGCCTAGGCTTAAGAATCTCATTACCATCATATAGTACCTTATGAGCAGCTCTAGCCTTTTTAACTACCTCGGGATTAGGTTCCTCAACAAGGGGAATCTTTGTGCTTATCGCTTAAGACTCTATGCTTAGTGATCAAGTGAGCGATCGAATGGTATTACCGTGTACGTACAACTTATTTTCAAGCTTGTTTTTCAAAGTTTTTAGATTGGAAAAATCATTCAAAAGTTTTGATTCCTTTGCATTGAATTCTTGCTTAAGCATTTTAACATTTTCTTGAAGTTCTTGTTTTTGCTTAGCAGTTTTAGAAAGATTTTCTTGTAAGGAGTTTAACTCTTGTTTTAATACTTCTTCTCTAAAATTACTTTTTCTAATAATTGTACGCATTTGGTCATCCATTTCTTGCTCACGGGTGGTTAACTCAAACTTAGCACGTTGTTCATAAGTAGCAACCTGTTCTTTATAGGCATTTAGTTCAGAGATAACAGAATCATCAGGGGCACATGCAGTGTATTCATAAAAAAACATAGTCATCATTGACTGCGGAAGATGCATTACTTGGTACAATCTCACTTTCACTTTGCTTCACATATTGATCATATGGGACAATATTGCTATTACCCTCATCATCAATATATGATTCATAAGTTTCAAGAGATTGTACTTTATTATGCATCTTTTGCTCATCAACTTCATCATATAGTTTTAATACCTCTGAAATGATTGAATCTTTGGATGGACCAGCCTGTTGTGGTCATGAAACCTTTGGAGAGACCATAGGTGAGATGCTAGCCATGAAGATTATTTGAGCAGTAGGTTCATCATCGACATTAGAGTCAAATGCATCACAGTCAGTTACTTGAAAGGCATTTTGATGATTATGACCTATTTCCTGAATTGGCTGTTCATCAACATCAGCATCATAGGTTTTGGCATTTCCCTCAGCAAGAAACAACAACTCCTCTTCATCCAAAGCTGCTCCATTATCCTGAGCTTTCACAAGAAACATCTTGTCTCTAAGTATTCGCATTCGTGGACGTTTTGGAGATGTGTGCAGTTCCTCGCAATATGTCCCTCACCACCACAGTTGTAGCATTTGATAGGCTTTGCTTGTCCTTGATTTGGATTCCTTCCACGGTTCTGATTTGACACATATCCTCTACCAACTCCACCTCTTCCCTGTTCATACTGTCTTTCTTGAACTAGTTGCACCATAACCTTCCCATCTCTGACAGTGGCTTGATTGTGTAGATTGGATCGTTCGAGGTTATTGTTGGTGTGTGGGAGAGAGTTCATGTTTTGACTAACCATGAGAGACAGTTGATTGATGAAGTTTTCCATGAGTGTGTTTGAGTCGGGAGGCTTATATGCTAGATCAGGGATGAGCTTGTAATTTTCATTACCCACGGGTATGACTTGAGAAGCTTTGGTGGTAATTCCAACATTGGTGTAAAAAGCTGTAGAATCATTTGACGAACTAGTTTCTCCCTGCTTAGATTTGAACTGTTCAAGAATCCTTCGTTCAAACATAGCATGTCTCTCATTCTGAAGAAGGAAGTCATACAGTTGCTCATAGTTGGTGTTCTTCAATCCTTTTGTTAGCTTCACAGATGTGACAAATTTATGCCATTCGGGATTCATGTTGTTCACAAACTTTGAATTCAGCTGAATATTTGGCATTGTCATTTTGATATTCCTCATATCATTCACGAGCTTGTGGAATCTCACGTAATACTCATAGACACTTTCTACAGGCTTCATCTTAAAGTGCTCAAATTCATCATACAGCTGTGATTCTCTGTCTTCCATAGTTAATTCAGAACATGAGATAAGCATTTTGACATTATCCCAAACAGCCTTGGCTTCAGTGTTGTGATTGATAAGCTTGTAGATATCTTTTGGAAGACCTTGAAGTACAATGTTTGAAGCCCTGATATCAGCGTCGAATCTCTTTTTCTCCTTATCACTGAGCTCATCAAACGTCTTTGGTCTGTCCAATCCAAAGATCATGGTTCCATCTGCAGTAATATCAATTATGTCTCTTGTAGTCTCAATCTGATACGGTCCTTCATCAATAGACTTGAGAATGTTGACTCTATTTTCCTTTCCAAGACAATACAACCTAATTCGTTGAGCCCATGAGTCATAGTCAGTTCTGTCAAGCACGGGTGGACGAAAGTGTCCAACCATGCTTGAACGTCCTCAGCTACAGTAGAGATGATTGTAGGCACGTTGGTTGACATGTTTACAGATTTCACGGGATTTTATAACTCTATGATTAAACCGGGAAATAGATTCTTTCCCGGGATTTTACTAAATCAATAGAAAACCGTATTAGAAACAAGTATTAACCAAGTCGCTATAACCCTTGAACCAAGTCGCTAAGCACCAAGTCACTAAGTAGCAACTCGCTAAACCTCAAGTCGCTGTGAATCAAGTCGCTAAGCACAAGTAGCTTAGACCCAAGTCGCTGAACACAAGTCGCTAACGAACCAAATCGCTAAGCATACAAGTCGCTAAAGAGCAACTCGCTAAGTATCCAAGTCGCTAAGAGTCAACTCGCTAAGAACAGGACAAGTCGCTAGAAACAATAGAGACAAGTCGCTAACCCAACCAAGTCGCTAGCCGAAGTGGAACCTCCACTAACTTGTACTGTTTTTCGGCTTGTCTCAATAGACAAGTCGTTAGGCTCAAGTCGCTACTACTTCAACTACAACTCGCTGGAAATTAACAAAGCAAGTCGCTATGATGAAAACAACTCCGAGACTCAAGTCGCTAGGTAGAAAAACTTAAAAACAACACTTTTCAATCCAAAGCAAGCTCAACCACAGTGATTCAAGCTTTCCAAATCCAAACCCAAGCACTTACAATGATTCTAAACACAAAAGTACACTCAAAATTCAAACTTTAACACAAGAATTGATCCAAATGATGCAAAAACCACTAAACGTTTTCAAACTCAAAAACCATCTAAAACCACTAGAAATCCAAGGATATGTAAAAGAGATGATCAAACCTTGGCTCTTGATACCATTTGTAACATATTGGATTTCACAAACACATCAATACATGATCACAAGTAGGCATATAACTTATGGTTTTAGAAAGAGAAAGAGATAGAGGTTTAGGAACTTAGTGAGAGAAAATGAAAGTATTATTATGAGCTCCAACTCTCTACCTTGGGAGGTAGAGAGTATTTATAGTCTTACACAAATCGCCACCAACGGGCTGTGGATAAGGCATACAGTGGGTAAAGACCCGTCCGTCCTCCACGGTGTTACTTAACTAAATACTACTTAACTTTAAATAACTACGACTACGAGCTTTCTAACGATTACATATACTTGAGGTGACCGACACTTTAATAACTGGATTTACTGAATCCTAACATTCCCTAACTTCTATTGCAATATCCCTAGTGGATTGGCAATGTTCATAATGTAAGTGATGTGGGTAATGAGTGCAGAAGTTTTCCGGGTTGTTTTGATTTGTGAGATACGGAAGATGTGGTGGAAAAATGGGAAAATGTGGATCAAAGTCCAGAACGTTTGGAAGTGGTGGTGGAAAAGAACCTAGATGTTCATGTAGCTTGATGGGAGCTAAGGGTGGTGATGTTTCAAGATCATTAAAGATTGTGTTTGGAGAAGTGGGAGGTGTCAAAAAGGCTATTTCTTTTTGTTTTGGTTGTTGAGATCTTGTTGGAGTCTTAAGGAGTTCCAAAAGAGTGACTTTAGGTAGTGAGTTGTTGGGTGATTAAGTTGGTGTACTTGTTGGTGATGAAGGAGGTGCTATAATGGAAGCATCTTGTGGTGAGTTAGTGGTTGGTGATGATCCATTTGATGATGGTTTTGCTAAGCAACAAGTGCGGATATCCTAGATTTTGATTTTGGTATTTTGGAAGGTGGTAGGACAAAGGTTTGGTTTTCTTGAAATGGATTGTTTGAGTGAGGTGATTCATCTAAGTTTGAGGATCTTTTGGATGACATGGTGTTGTTTGTTTGTGAGGATGGGATGAATATGCAAGCATTTTGGGAATCCTATATATAGAAAAACAATGCATTGTAATGATTGCTTGACCCAAAATATGGATTAAAATCTAATGATTAGATATGAATTTTAAGGCATGTGATCATGAGATAACAAGCATTAAATCACATACTCCAAAAGAAAGTGAGAAAAATAGAATAGCTTCTGTCTCACGGATCCCATGGATCCCTCCCTTGAGGGATCCGTCTAGTATTAACGCTGGGATCCGTGGTACTAGTGATACAGGCAGCTCAAATGTTTTCCTTTTGGAAATATTTGTGCCTAATGTGTGCCTATATGCAAACTATTTGGAGTTGCGGTTATCTCGACTCCTAAAAAGAAAGTAAAAATCAACTAGAAGTGAAAAAGCATACTATTATGTGAGATAACCCTAGTGCTCCTAATTCATTGTTGCTTGAATGAATGTACCCGAAAACACATATTAGTTATGTGTTCCCTTTAGCATTAAAAAGACATGAGATGCAATGAAAACGGGTTTTTAATTTGTGTAAATAATGAAAAAGTGATTTGTCCTAGACGTGAGAAATTGCTTTTGTGAAATTGATACGGGAAGAAGTATCATTTGGAAAATATTTTGAAAAGAGGTTTCCATGTGTGAAGAAAAACGTTTATCCTTTAAAAAGAGGATGTGTATGTAATTATGTGTTTTCAACTTGTACTTATTTTGAAAATAGAATAAGAGAAAACTATGAATTATAAGTGAAAAACTTATCTTGGGTTTGAACAATACTTTCATTAATTGAAAACAGAGATTACATAGAAAGTAGATCCAAAAATGGATCTACCCATAAAGTACACATACAAATAAAAAAGCCTGAATCATCTAACAGCTCTATCCTTTTCTCTATCTTCTCGCTCCCATGCTTCAACGTCCCGAACAATTTTACTAAGAAGGTCAATCGCCAATGTTTGTTGGTTGTTGGGGGGGCGGTGGCCTTGAAAGTGAAACCGTAGAAAGCCAAAGAGAGGAGAACGAGAGGAAAGGAGAGGGAAAGAGAGAGAGATAGATCGCAAGCCATAAAGAGTAAAGGAGAGGAAAGAGAGGGAGAAAGAAACATGAAAGACCCTCCGGTCTACCGGCAAGATTCCGGCAGCCGGAGGTAGGGGATGATGGGAGAAAATAAAAGGCTAGAAAAGTAAGAGAGAGGTAGGAGAAAAGTAAGAGAGAGGTCAGTTGTGTGGGTTCATGCCATGTAGAGTTAAAATTCCCGTATTGCTTTGTGAGTTGTACGTGAAATAGAGATCGTAGACTCAGAAAGAAGAAGGCTAGTGTTTACATACCTTGTAGAGTTAAAAAGTAAATTACGAAGATTGTTCCATGAGACCAAAACCAAGATGAAGTAGGTTGAATTGTTCCCGCTTCAACAATTCGGTGAGGATGTCGGCTATGTTGTCTTCGGACGCTACCTTCTCAATAGAGATGTTCCCCTTTTTAACATTGTCTCTTAGGAAGTGATGACGAATCTCTATATGTTTTGTGCGAGAATGTAATACCGGATTATTGCTTAAATCGATGGCACCTTTGTTGTTACATAGGATGGCTATGTCACTTAGATGAATGTCGTAGTCAACTAACGCTTGTTTTATCCATAGTGCTTGTTGGCATGCCTTGCCGGCGGAGACATATTCGGCTTTGGTTGTTGATATTGCTAATGCCGTTTGTTTCTTAGAAAACCAAAATGTTAAACAACATCCCATAAAAGTACATACCCCACTTGTACTTTTTCGGTCAACGTAATCACCTGCATGGTCAGAATCTGCATATACAATTGTTTCTTCTCCCGTGCCCTTAGGATACCATAATCCTAATTGTGTTGTACCCTTAATGTATCTAAAGATTCTTTTTATGGCTTCTAGGTGTGGTGTTTTAGGGTCTTCTTAAAACCTAGCACATAGACAAACACTAAACATGATATCCGGCCTACTAGCCGTGAGGTAGAGAAAACTACCAATCATGCCACGATATTTAGTATTATCGACGGATTCGTCATCTTCATCTTTTGTGAGTTTGGTGTCGGATGACATTGGTGTCCTAATTAGTTTCGACTCTTCTAGACCAAATTTCTTTAAAATCTCTTTTATGTATTTAGATTGATTAAAGAAGATACCATCTTCTTCTTGTTTGATTTGTAGACCAAGAAAGAAACTAAGTTCTCCTATCATACTCATCTCGAACTCGTCATGCATGATTTTAGAAAAATCATCACACATGTCTTGACAAGTGGATCCGAATATAATATCATATACATATATTTGAACTATGATTATATGTGACTCTCTTTTCTTAGTAAAAAGTGTGTTGTCAACTAACCCCATGGTATAGTTGTGTTTGATTAAGAATGACTTGAGTCTATCATACCAAGATTTTGGAGCTTGTTTAAGACCGTAAAGCACATGTTTAGGTTTTTCAAAATCGATGAAGCCCGGAGGTTGAGCTACATATACTTCTTCAGTAATAAGACCATTTAGAAAAGCACTTTTGACATCCATTTGATAAAGCTTTAGATCATTAGCACAAGCATAAGCAATAAGTATTCTTATAGACTCTAATCTAGCCACGGGGGCATATGTCTCATCAAAGTCTATTCCTTCTTGTTGGTTATACCCTTGGGCAACGAGTCTAACCTTATTTCTATACACTACCCCGTTTGCATCTAATTTGTTTTTATAAACCCATTTGGTTCCTATTATGGTTTGATTACTAGGTGGAGGGACAAGTGTCCAAACATCATTAGAAACAAATTGATTTAATTCTTCTTGTATAGCCATTACCCAACTTTCATATTTTATGGCTTCTTGTGTATTCTTAGGTTCTATGGTTGAGACAAAACAAAATAGACTACTTTGGTTTTGAACTTGAGACCTTAATGTTCTTTTGTTTAACTTTCCTATGACCTTATCTACGGGGTGGTCTTTGGACTCTTTAATATTTATGACTTCATTATTTAAAGATTCTTCTTTTTCATTTATCTTTTTCTTAATTACTATAGCTTCACTTTCTACAATCTCGTCATCGACAAGAGGTGGAGAGGGTTTGGGTGGACTTTCATCAAATATTACATTTAATGACTCTTCTACCTTCATTGTTTCTTTATTTAGTATGACGTAAGCTTTGCTATTAGGAGAGTAACCTAAAAAGATACATTCGGTTGATTTAGGATCAAATTTTGTAAGGTAATCCTTAGTGTTGAGAAGAAAACATTTGATACCGAAGACTCTAAAGTGATCTAACGTAGGCTTTTTGCCTCGAAGTAACTCGTATGGAGTTTTGCCTAAAATTGGTCTAATTAAGACTCGATTAAGTATGTACGTTGAAGTATCAACGGCATTGCACCAAAACTTTTGAGGTATGGATTGCTCATTAAGCATTGTGCAACTCATTTCTTGTAGGGTTCTATTCTTTCTTTCAACTACCCCATTCGATTGTGGAGTGCGAGGAGCTGAGAAGTTGTGAGTAATACCATTAGCGTCACAAAAGGCTCCAAATTGCACTTCACTGTCGAATTCCCTTCCATGATCCGTCCTAATAGACACTATAGGACTTCCTAGTTGTCTTTGGATTTTCTTGCTTAATATTTCAAAATAATTAAAAGTTTCCGTTTTTTTCTTTAAAAATTTGGTCCATGTATACCTAGAGTAATCATCCACTATAACTAAAGTGTAGTATTTGCCTCCATAACTTTAGATAGCGGATGGGCCAAATAAATCCATGTGTAATAATTCTAGACACTTGGTTGTAGACACCATGTTTTTAGCGTTGTGACTAGAGTGGACTTGTTTACCTACATTACAAGCATCGCAAAAGTGATGTTCATATTTTAACTTAGGTAGATCTCTTACTAGATCTTTGGATGATCGCGATTGAAGAAGTCGCATATTGGCATGACCCAATCTTCGATGCCATAAGGTCGAAGTATCATCCATAGAAGTAAGACAAAGTTTGTCTTTAGGTTCATTACCAATTTTAATGACATAGACTCCATGTTTCCTAATTCCTCTTCCTATGGTTATGCCATTTTTTAATATCTTACTACCGGTTTCGGTAAAAGTACATTGCACTTTTTATCACATATTTGTCCTATACTTAAGAGGTTAAAGTTTAGGTTTTCTACGTGACACACATCGTTAATGGTTAGAGATTTGTTAGAAATCGTACCTTTACCGATGATTTTACTTTTTCTATTTCCAAACACCACATTGCCTCCATTGATGGATTCATATGTGGAGAATAGATCTTTATTGCCGGTCATGTGCCTCGTGCACCCACTATCCTTGACCCATTCATCCGGGTCTAGGTCGACCTTTAAGCACACCTAAGAAAACAAAAAACTCAAAAGTTTGGTCCCCATTTGTTCATGGATCCATTAGTGTTAAACATTCCATTCTTGTTAGACATGTATGGATAAGATGAATATGCATGCCATGGTGCAAAATTTTCAAATGGAAAACCATTTTGCATATTAGGGTTCCATCCCATTTGATGGTTACTCCTTGGGTAAACACTATTAGGTCTCCTAAATGTGTTTGGTTTTGAAAAAGATGGAGCTTTATTTCTTGCAAAAATAGGATTATATTTTGGTGGTGGTTGTCTAGTGGTAATATGAGTTGGTTTCTTCTTATTAACAATAACAAAATCAGTTCTAGAAGAAGAAGCTATGTTTTTACCATTGTTTGCTACAGCAGACCCACGGATCCCTTTTTGTACACTAGCCAGTTCCCTTTTTTAGGGATCCGTGGGATCCGCCACAACAGTGGCATTTTTTTTTATTGCTTTTACGAATTGTGTCTCTTTGCTTTCACTAGTTGACACATCAAGTTGTTGAATACCTAAACCTTTTTGGTTGTTTCCTGTTTTAACACTATCTAATATCATATCTAAAGTATTAGTACTCATTCTAGCAATTTTAGAGTCTAGTTGATCAACTAGTGTTTGAAGTTGAACGCAAAGTTCACATTCCCCACTCGCCATCTTTCCCTTTTCTAGACTTTTCAATTTTGCTTTTAACTCTATGACTTCTTTATCTAAACGTTGGTTTTGATTTTTCAAAAACTTGTTTTTGTTGATTACTTTTAAACTAATTTTGCAAAGCTTATCATATTCATCATGCAACGAGTCATCATCTAATGATGAGCTACTATAGTATTCGTAACATACCTCGTTATTTGCCATAAGACAAATTTATTCGTCGTTATCCTCGCTCATTCCCCACGAGCCGATCACGAATGCCTTTTGATCATCCCGTTTGGGACACTTGCTAATAAAGTGGTTTGGGTCCCCACATTTAAAGCAAGCACGATCATCCCTTGGCTTCTCGTCCTCTTTGCTTTTCCGAAATCCTTTCTTGTCGTCATATGGTTGTTTGACGTATCTTCCCTTCCTTCTAAAGAACTTTTTAAAGTCCCTTACCGCCATGGCATACTCCTCGTCATCACTATCCGAAGAGGAGTTCTCTTCATTACTTGAGGCCTTCTTGGCTTTGAGGGCAAGAGATTTGTGTTTCTCTTTCACCTTTGAGGCGTCAGAATCTTTAGCAAGGACAAGCTCGTAGACTTTTAAGTTGCCTATGAGTTCATCAAGGGTGAGGATCGTCAAATCTTTTGACTCTTCGATTGCCGTCACCTTGGATCTCCATTTGGATGGAAGTGCCCTTAGATATCTCCTAACATGGTTACGGCCAGAAAAAGATTCATCAAGTGCTTGTAAAGATGTATTAATAGTATTAAAATTAGCAAATGAATGATCTATAGTCTCCTCATCCGATATTGAAAATTGTTCATATTGTTGAACAAATAAATCAATTTTATTATTCTTAACTTGTTGATTACCTTGATGAGTTACAATTAAAGAATTCCAAATTTCTTTAGAGGTTTAAGCATAGAAATTCTTTCGAATTCCTTTCTGGGTAAAGCATTATATAAAACCATTTTAGCTTCACTATTTTTGGAAAGCTTTTTCTTCATGTCATCATTAAGTTTATCATGAGGTATGTTAACTACATTTCCTTTATCATCTTTTGAGATAGCCTCAAAATCTCCTTCAACAATAATGTACCAAAGATCAATATCTTTAGACTTCACATACATTTCGAATCTATTTTTCCAATATATAAAACCATTAGTTTCAAGTAGTGGTGGTCGTTGCATAGATTGCCCTTCCTTATAGTTTTCAGAACCCATAATGATCAAAAAGTTTTTAAAATATGTTTTACTTTAAAACTTTTATAAACTTAGCTCTGATACCAATTGTGGAAAACTAGAAGGGGGGGTTGAATAGTTTTTCCGATTTTAAGTTAGTTTTAAAAACTTTAGATTCGATATTATGTGAAATCGTATGGATGATGAGAAAGTATAGATCTAATGGTAATGCAAATAAATAAAGTAAAGTAAAGGATAGAAATGACACAACTGATTTATAGTGGTTCGGCTACAAGGACACCTTCCTTGCCCTACTCCACTCCCCGAGTCACCTACTCGACAGTTCAAGCACTATGTCAACAAATTCCTTCAACTTGGCGGAGAAGCCTTCACAACGTTACTTACACCTTTTTCCGGTACAAAGCTAAATTCCGAGTCCGTAACACGGTGGACCAAACCAACACGACTATTACACAACAACTATGTGAAATATCAAATACAAGATCTTTGCTACATAAATCTTGTGGAGGACAAATCAATCAAGGACCCCTTGCTTGGATGACTTGTAGAATGTTCGTGATCTCGCCTTAGAGAAGGTCCTATATGAGAATCACAATAGAAAGAAAGAAGAAGAACTCTCTAGATCAAGTGATCTATTGTTAGAGGAGAATGAGAGTGTATGAGAGATTTAGTAAGAAGAGGGGTGAGTTAGAATGAAGAAATGGCTCTCTATTTATAGGCAAAACTTGCCACTGTTCCCCGGATCCCACGGATCCCTCCCACAAGGGATCCGTCTAGTGTAAAACTAGGGATCCGTGGGACGCTCCTCTTTGCCCATGGGTTTTTTGGTTATGGGTCATGGGTCATGGGTTATGGGTTATGGGTTGGTCCATGGGTATTCTTTTAGATACAATGTATCTAATAAGTACAATGTATCTAGTCTTATGGGTATGAGTCAATACCATGGGTTATGGATATGATCCATGGGTTGTGATTTTTACCCATCCTAATAAACTATTACAACAAATGATTTATTACATCATTTTGTATTAAGTGACTATATGTAAATGCTTTACAAAAATAACATGTATCTTTATAATTTTACTTATGATAACATTATGTTTGTTATCAACAAAACACAAAGAGATCGCAAAATATTAATAAAAGTTTTTACGGTTTATTTGTATTAACACATCCCAAAAGATCTTAGACAATTTCACGAAGTAAAACATTGGAGATAAAACCCTGTTATGACAACAATTCAAAGAGAAACTCCATAAGTGCACCAATTAACGCTAAATTTGAACTCTTAATGCTACCGTGTTTCCACACAAGCGGGAAAAAATGCTTAAATAAGCAACGACAATCCATATACAATATATACAACCCTTACTTTAGTATTGAATACATCTATAAAATTATGTAGTCTTTAAAAGAAAGAAAGCGCAAACGTACAGCAGTTAGAAGACCAGCTACAGCAAAGAATCCAAGCACCTCCAACATTCCTCCACGATGAGCAATAAGCTGATTACTTACGACCTAAAAGACATTTATCATACATAATAACGAGGAAAAGACTTTTAAAACACAATGTCAAAGTTCCACTTGCTAATAGTAGGTATACTTGCTGGTGTGCTGATTTAAGCTACTTGTCAAACTTAATGCTACCACTTTCCAATTGCTGAACATATGCCTGCATCAAAAACAAAATCCAGTTAAGCAAAACCATCAAACACACACAGTTAAGCAATACCATCAAACATACACGCGCATATTGCAAAGCAAATGCATATGACAAAAGCACGATACTTTCACAACTTGAACATGATAAAAATTTAGCTGGTTTCTCATACCAATTTTAATATTTATTGAAAGTATAAAAAAAAATTGAATTACCATCAGTAGCGATGTGTGCAACACCGGCGGCTTCTTGCTGGTACCCTGGTTGAAAAAATAAAAAGTATCAATTAAACAAAATTAAACTATACCCACGTGTTGCTAAACATAACCTGGAACAATCACAACCACCTGATGAATCACTTCGAGTAGTGAAGACGGTAGCGGTGCGAGGTTGATGAAAACGTTTAGGAGGTATGGAGATAAGACTGAGATTTTTCTTTTGTTATAATATGTGAAAAATCTTGAAACCGTGATAAATAAACTGATGGTAACTACAACAATAACAAAAGAATCACATACCCAATCCGAACGATGAAACAACAACTAATTTCACAAAAATCCCAAAAATTAAATCCAAACCCTAACTCGCAGATGAACAAAAATTTACAAATTCAAGCTCATCACAACCAAAAAATCAATAAGCTAAACAATTAATAGCTCAAGATCCGATTATACCAGTGTTGGGAAGAAACCGATGTGTAGAAAAATGTAGAAGAAAGGAGTCGATTAAGTTTATCTATAAGCAAAGCGATGCCTGTATACTGGACCGACTCAACATATACTTTAGAAGCCCAACAAAGAAAATAGTATGCCGAACATTAAAAAAAGAAAAAAAAAATTAAAATAGTACCACCGACGTAGCGGTTTAATATAGATATATAACTATAAGCAAAGCGATGCCTGTATACTGTACTGACCCAACATATACCTCAGAAGCCCAACAAATAAATTAGGATGCCGAAAATTAAAAAAAAAATGTTTAAAATAATACCACCGACATAACGGTTTAATATATATATATATATATAATGCATTACTGAAGCAACATAACTGATCTGACACTTTGTTAAGTATAATGAGTTTTTTATGTAGAAAAAGTATAACGAGGAAGTACCCTAATTTGAAAAATCAACATTTATGTGCCTTTGAACATAAAGATTGTATTGCTGGCCGCTTTTGCTCAATAAAACTGACTTTCAAGAATATTTCTTACATACACAATTATCTTGGCGGTAAAAGTAAAATTACGATTTTAAGTTATCTAGCCTTTTGGGTTACTTGGTTCAAATATATTGGTAACAAATTTACATAACTCAATTACCACAGTAAACACTTCTCACGCTCAATTACAAAAATAAACAATTTCAAAAGAGTTTACCAAAATCGACACTTTGAGCGAGCAAACCATTTGAGTGAGCAAACTATTTGCTCTCCAATTCATTTCACCCATATATCCTCGCTACAAGACAAAAAATATAGAGAGCAAATGTTTTGTTCTCCCTCTCAATTGCTCTCCACCTCGCTAAAAGACAAAGAACATGGAGAGCAAATGCTTTGCTTTCCCTCCCAAGTGCTTTCCGTCTCACTACAAGACAAAGAACATGGAGAGCAAATGTTTTTCTCTCCTTTTCAATTGCTTTCCGGCTTGCTACAAGACAAAGAATATGGTGAGCAAATACTTGCTCGCCCAAAATATCAATTTTGATAAAACGGATTTAAATAGTTCATTTTTGTAAAGATGAAAGTAAAGTGTTTATTTAAAAAAATTTCTTAATTCTCATTTCTTGAATTGTTTACTTTGCCGATTTTGTCATTTAACAACCAACAACTTCCACACAAACACAAACAAAATATAAGAGATTAATGTGAATTTTCTGAATCTCATTTTCATGAAATAAATATTCTCGTAAACAAACATTATATTTCACTTATTTCAACACGTGGCAAAAAATTGCTTCACTAACTCATTCTTTGAGAAGTAAAACAGCCGCATATGACTTAAATTATTCACGCTACGAATAGTCTATGTCTATATCTATTTCTAATCCTAATTAAAAAAAAAAAAAAAAAAAAAACGAGCGGGGTAGCCCGCGCATTACTGCGAGAGTACTTGGTAATGGGTCAAAATGACTCATTCGGATTGCCTTATCGATAGTGTTACTTTTTTTGTTTCTGTGTTTACCATTTGTTATTGCTTAATTTTGTTGGTATTATTAAGTTGAAAAAGTAACCATAGGCCGAAATATACTATGCAAAATATTTGAACACGCGTGTTGCTGCTGGAGGTTTTGCGTTTTCATACAAAATATTAACAGATATTGAAAACCTGTTTGATTCGGTATGCGTGACCTAGTTCTAATTGACTTTAATCACAGTAAACGCATGCATTATTCTTTTATAGAGCAGGCACAACCTAGAAAGCAAGAAACGAATCGAATTTGCCAAATAAATTGACTTCGATAAAGATACGCGTATTTATATTCGTTTTTATTGGAAAAATTATTTCAAGAAAAATGGCGCAAGTTTCATAATTTTTCGAGTCCGTTTGGTATGTCGAATGAGTCCCGGAGCGTGTTTACTAAAAGTTTTGCTACTTGTCCCTTCTAGTCCCTCCACTCTATTTTTAATAATAACCTTTGAGTTTTTATTGTACACATTTGATACCTCAAATTTTTAAAAAACCAATTTCTTATTCATAATATCTCTCCCACTCTCTCACTAAAAACACACCAACACACACGCTATCTCTCACTTCGCCGGCCACCCCTCTACGTCCGCCAACCACCGCCATCTCCGGTCACCACCGTCGCCGGAAAATTTTCCGGCGAGGTCTTTTTTCTTCCAAATCGTTAGATCGGCTCACCTACTTTCTTTCTGGAGCTTCTCGGCCTGTGACTCGTCCCGTACCACCACTCACGCGCCACCCATCACCACTGTCACCGGACCACCGCCACAGTCATCCCCCTCTTTTTCTGTCGACGGTAACACCACTCACGCGCTCCCCTTCCACAGTTTAATTTTAATCAAAACCCTAATTATATTTTTTTTTAAATAAAACCGATTTTATTTATAAAACTTTTAAAAACTATAAAAACTTATGTGGATCTAAAAGTTTAGCCGCGACTCGTGTGACTCGGTGACTCACCGAGTCAACTCGTTAGACTCGGGCGAGTTAATCCGTTTTCTTCTATTTTCCTTATTTTTACTAACTATTTTAACTTATTTTGTAGCATTGGGTGTTGTATGGACTCGTTTTGGGTTGGTTGTTCTCGGCAGCCGTGTAACGCGAGGCCAAGCCGTGAGTAACGGCGAGGCGTGAGTAGGATTAGGATGTGGATTTGTTGGTGTTGTGATGTTTGGATATGTTTATGTTGTATTCGGATTTGGTTTGTATTGACAGGAAAAATATGGGCCGAAAAAAAAAAAAAAAAAAACGATGGACATGAACAATAGCCATTTCTCATCTTTAAATATAAAGAATAATACACTATTTGTTTAGAAAGGCAACATATATTAAAGAAACCAAAAAAGAGTACAAGACACGGCAAGCCAACTTCTTAACAAGAAAATTAAAAAGCTTAGGCTAAAAAAAACAAAAAACAAAATTACAACTTACCACAAAACCAAATAAAGTCTACGGGAAAAATTAAAAGCTAGAAGGAACACTCATGTTTCAAACTAGGAAACAAAAGTCCATGACAGCAACCTTCCCTTCTCCAATTAATTTAATACTCAGTAGGCCAATATGCCCACCCAAGGAATCAGTAAGAGGACAAAGGAAAGCACTATCGCAAGATGGACACACCCACTTTCTTCCAATAAAGCACCTATATCCACTACTGACGTCCCACATAGTTGACTTTCAACCATAAAATACCCAAACTGATCCAATACAATGGGTTACAAACAGACAATCTCAAATACCATTGCAGCAATGAATTTATATTCCATGGGGCAAAACTGATACTAACACTAAAACCACTGCAGCACATACTGTATAAGTCACTGTATCATTACTGTACCAAACACTAGCACAAACTGACCCGAATACTGCAGTAGTCACTGTTGCAACGAGCTATAAAGTATAGACCAGTATTAACTACGTATATGCTACCAACGAGCTTAATCTAGTTGCAATCTTCATTTTTCTAGTTGCAATCTTGAGTTTAATCTAAATGAACTTTTATGCAACATTGAGTTTAATCTAGTTGCAATCTTCATGTGCTCCCTTACTTTTCACTGGCGGCGCCGCCAGTTCTCGGTAATCACTCTCGGGAAAATTAGTTTTTGCTTTCTCACCACGAAAATGAATGGCGGCTCTATCATAAGCTCTAGCGGCTTGTTCAGCCGTACCAAACGTACCCAACCACACTCTCACTTTCCTCCAAGGATCCCTTATCTCAGCCGCCCACGTGCCCCATTGGCGCTGTCTTACTCCTCTATATTGTCTTTTCCTCTTGCGCCCACCACAGCCGCCACCTTTTTGTTGAGCCCCGCCATCACACGTTGGTGCATTTGGCCAAAAAAAGTTGCACCCTAAGCATCCTATAATACCACATACTTGACATACTTCCACAGGATGCTCACTTAATAGCGGAACCTTGTTATTGGTATTATGGGTCCCACTTGTACTACGTAATAACAACGATGACGTAATCGGGGTGTCCGTGTGACCCGTTATTACGTTTTTTAAGGTTGATACAATGATGGAATGTTCCTCATCAGCGGTTAATGAACACGTGTAGCTTAGTTGGTTTGGAATAAAATTACTTTGCATGTTATGCATGGTATTGTTGGATTGAAATTTGTGCAATTTTTTCTTTTGGAATGGTAATGAAATGAAATGTGGACAGTTGGAGTGGGTAAGGGAGTGTGGGTGATTATATAGCGGGAAATGTTTGTAAAGTTGGTTAGTACACGGTGGCATATGTTAGGGTGATTATAGGCCACGTGTGAAGAAGGTGTAGGGTGAGGTAGTGAAAGATGATGGGTGATTTGGGTTGATTACGTAAGGATGAAGTGAACACATGGCGTTTGTAAGGGTGGAACGTGGCGAGCATGGAGCTCACTTGTTAAGGTAAGTTCATTCTAGAATATGGTTTGTCTGATACAAATATATACTTCGTTCCTGAGGCATATGTTACGAGGCGTTTCTTTTATTCAATTATTAATAAAAAGAATGCAGGTTTACTTTTTTTTCCCCGAATAAATAAATCTCATGATGAACGAGTGTAATTCAAGTTAGAGCTCTAGGTATGGTAACGCGAGAACGGCGTTATGGCCTACGTAGCTTGCGTTGTCCTGGCGTTATCATACCCTTTATGCATGCGTTGGTTTGACGTTGCAATTTGAGTTATCTGACACGTAAATGGAAACGTAGAATTGAAGGAGACAAAATAACTTACACAAACACCCCGTGCAAGTTGCACTATACAAGTTACAAAAACACTAATTGCATGGGACGTTTGGTTTATGAAATACAGCAGACCCAAACACAATGAAGAACTGATTTAAATAATGATGAAAGAAATGAGTCGTTAAGCATCAAGTTCAGTTGTTTATGGTTGAGTTAATTACTAATACACATAGATGTTATTTTTGAATCGAACAAATGTCAAGAAAAAAGATTATATCAATGTTTGTAACAATTACGTAGTAATATTTAATGCATATACACTACAAAATTCGTCGCTTTCGCAGGCGAAATTTCAGGCCTTTCTCCGGGAACATGTCCCCTGAAATACCCTTTCCCGGGGACATGTCCTCGCAGAAAGTCCCCCGGAAATACCGTGTCGGGGATACCTTTCCCGAGGACCGTTTACAACCTTTACCGGGGACATGTGGGTCCCGCAGCAAATTGTCACCGGTCAAACATGTCCGACGTGGCACTTTGTTTTGCCGTGGACTGTCCCCAGGGAAAAAGGTAACTAAAGTTTCTCTTTAACTGCTTCGCCGGGGACATGTCCTCGGGGAAAATGGAAACCTAATATTATCTATGACACTTTCGCCGGGGACATGTCCCCGGTGAAAGACTTTGACCCATGTTGTAGAAAGTTGCTGCAAAATGGGTAATTTCTAGATTTTTTTCCAGAAAAAATCTACAATGTAACAACCTGTTTTCAACCTATTTTATGCTACAACAACACAAAATCGCTAAACATAATATCATATATAACCAAATGGTCCAAATTCGCTACAACACAATCGATAACATAAAATTTGTTTCCAAAATCGCCAAATGGTCCAAAACTATATATAAGCTACCTATACGCAAATGGTCCAAAACTATACGTATAATCCATTTAGCGGGAATCCTAACCATGTTATTCTCTACAAACATATCCTAACATAATCCATATCTTCTGCTTCTTCTGATATCTTCTGCTTCTTCGGGTTTGTCCAAAGCTTAACCTGCGTATTTTAAATAGTTTAGGGTTTTAGGTAATGAGAACTATCCAAGCATCGGGTATCAAAAAGACCCTTTAAACCACTAGGGTTGAATTGGTCGTTTTAACAATTAGGGAAGGAGAGTAGGATGGTGGATTTTAGGACCTAAACCAAGATCTTGGCAGGGTGTTGGGGGTCCACCCCCTTTCATGTGTAATAGCACTTTAACTAGGTTAATGAGATCATGTTGTTTATTTTGCTTGTGATACAAAAGATTTGATCATGTTTGCTTACGACTTTTTGAACAATGTGTCTAGGGTTGAGGGTTGGTAAAAACATGAGAATGGTATTAGTGTGTCTAGTTAAAGTGCTATTACACCATTTCCCGACAACATTTCATTCTGTTTCTTACAATGATCTTCCAAAAAACTCACCAAATTCTCTCTTATATTATCAAACAACAAAAATGAACTTAGCGGCGGTGACACGTGGCTTCTCTGATGGTTTAAGGCGAGGAGGTACACGGTTTCTTGGTCCAGTAGATACAGGAAAGTGTACAGCCCATTTCTTGTTACGGTTTGTAATGGTTACCTGATGATGAGAGTTGAATCTTAAAGGGTAGAAAGGTGGTGCAAAATGGTTTAGCCCTGCTTTGAGAGTTCATAACTGTGTGTATGTTTTTTGGTGAGAAACTCCATATGTGTGTGAGAGAGAGAGGGGTCGGAGATTATAAGAAGATAGATGAAAGGGTTTGTAATGATAGTGATGGCGAGTGAAGTGGAGTTAATGAGGCACCCTCACAAATCCTTTCTTATCTCTCACCACCATTATATCTCTATCATTACACACCATTTCATACCTCTTCTTATCATCTTTGACCTCTCTCTCTCACACAAACTCATGGAGTTTCTCACCAAAAAACACACACTAAAAACACACAATAAAAACACTCTCAAACCAAGCTAAACCCTTTTGCACCACCTTTCTACCCTTCAAGATTCAACCCTCATCATCAGGTAACCATAACAAACCGTAACAAGAAATGGGCTGTACAATTTCCTGTATCTTGTGGACCAAGAAACCGTGTACCTCCTCGCCGTAAACCATCAGTGAAGCCACGTGTCACCGCCGCTAAGTTTATTTTTGTTGTTTGATAATATAAGAGAGAATTTGGTGAGTTTTTTTTGGAAGATCATTGTAAGAAACAGAATGAAATGTTGTCGTGAAATGGTGTAATAGCACTTTAACTAGACACACTAACACCATTCTCATGTTTTCACCAACCCTCAACCCAAGACACATTCTTGAAAAAGTCTTAAGCAAACATGATCAAATCTTTTGTATCACAAGCAGATGAAACAACATGATCTCATTAATATAGTTAAAGTGTTATTGCACATGAAAGGGGGTGGACCCCAACACCTTGCCAAGATCTTGGTTTACGTCCCAAAATCCACCATCCTACTCTCCTACCCCAAATGTTAAAATGACCAATTCAACCCTAAAGGGTCTTTTTGATACCCGATGTTTGGATAGTTCTCATTACCTAAAACCCTAAACTATTTAAAATACGCAACGACATATCTTACCTTTTGTTCTCGGCTGTGGTCGCGGATTGGCCTCGGCTGTGGTCGCGGCTTGCACTCTAGACTGACAGTAGACACTATATTCCTACAAGTATAAAAGCAAAGCACATATTATTTTTTTTTACTTTTCTATTTGTAAACTAAATTGAGGACTAAAATAAGACTTTTTAAAAAAAACTTAAAAACTAAACTATTGACGGAATGAAACAGCAAACAGAAGCAGAAAAAATAAGGGGCAGTCAAGGGCAAAAAAAAATGCTACAACAAGCTTGTAAATAAGCTACCAGAAGCAGACACTAATCCTAAAAACTACCTAAGGAATCATGGACAAGCAATAGGAAAAAAAATAAGCTAAATTGGTCCTAACAAAAACTGGTCCTAACAAAAACTTGGTCATAACAAAATATTACCAACTGAAAATATTAATCATTTACGCAGCCAAATATTACCAAGAAAATTGGTCCTAACAAAAACTCTTTATCTGCATTCACGGGATTTTAAAAAAAAAATAAAAAAAAAAATCTGAGTCATATATACAAAAAACAAAAGTGTTCTTTTGCTTTCTTACCATTTTCACTTCCATTTTTTCTAAGGAAATTAAACTTACAAACACTTTTATCTTCAAAAAAAACCATAATAAGAAGAAAAAAAATACATATATGGAGTAATATCACGCCAGAAACATAACCCCTCCCCTCAAATCTAGTCAAAGAGTTATAAAATATCAATGCTCAATATATAGTAAGAAGAGAAAATGAATGAACCGTTATGTAGTGGTGATGGAGGCGGCGCGATGATGTAGTAGTGGTGCAGGTGGTCCGGTGATGAAGATGAAGGAGCTGAGATTAATAACTGAGGTCAATAATTGATGAAGATGAAGGAGCAGCTGCTGAGTTTGGTGGGGTTTTTTTTTCATCTCATTTGTGAAGCAGATGAGATTAATAATTTAGGTCATTTTTACGATAAGTTTTTGCCGGGGAGAAGTCCCCGGGGAAGGTTATGTTTGTCTTTTAGCAAGACTTTTTCCGAGGACATGTCCCCGGGGGGCGGGATAAAGTAAAAAGGTGGGAGGGAAAATTAAAAAATCGAGAAAACTTTTGCCGGGGACATGTCCCCGGAAAAAGGCGTTTTAACTAAAATTATTGAAAAAAATCTTTATTATCATTGTCAATAACTAAAATTAATAACACATCAATTGTGAACTACCATTGTTCATTCTTTTTAGCTTCTTGGTGAACTACCATTGTTGTTACCTTGGACGCCATGAATGCCCTCTGTTATACGATCAAATGTTGTACTCAGTAAACCACAAAACGTTTGGTACACTGTAACGTATCATGTTAAACGACCGAGTATAGGTGCTATGGTATACGTATCATGTTAAACGACCGACTATAGGTGCTATGGCATACGTATCATGTTAAACGACCGACTATAGGTGCTATGGCATACGTATCATGTTAAACGACCGAGTATAGGTGCTATGGCATACGTATCATGTTAAACGACCAAGTATAGGTGCTACGGTATACGTATCATGTTAAACGACCGAGTATAGGTGCTACGGTATACGTATCATGTTAAACGACCGAGTATAGGTGCTACGGTATACGTATCATGTTAAACGACCGAGTATAGGTGCTATGGCATACGTATCATGTTAAACGACCAAGTATAGGTGCTATGGCATACGTATCATGTTAAACGACCGAGTATAGGTGCTATGGCATACGTATCATGTTAAACGACCGAGTATAGGTGCTACGGTATACGTATCATGTTAAACGACCGAGTATAGGTGCTAGGGTATACGTATCATGTTAAACGACCGAGTATAGGTGCTACGGTATACGTATCATGTTAAACGACCAAGTATAGGTGCTACGGTATACGTATCATGTTTAAACGACCGAGTATAGGTGCTACGGTATACATATCATGTTTAAACGACCGAGTATAGGTGCTACGGTATACGTATCATGTTTAAACGACCGAGTATAGGTGCTACAGTATACGTATCATGTTAAACGACCGAGTATAGGTGCTATGGTATACGTATCATGTTAAACGACCGACTATAGGTGCTATGGCATACGTATCATGTTAAACGACCGACTATAGGTGCTATGGTATAAGTATCATGTTTAAACGACCGAGTACAGGTGCTACGGTATACGTATCATGTTAAACGACCGAGTATAGGTGCTATGGTATACGTATCATGTTTAAACGACCGAGTATAGGTGCTAGGGTATACGTATCATGTTTAAACGACCGAGTATAGGTGCTACGGTATACGTATCATGTTAAACGACCGAGTATAGGTGCTACGGTATACGTATCATGTTAAACGACCGAGTATAGGTGCTATGGTATACGTATCATGTTAATCGACCGAGTATAGGTGCTATGGTATACTTATCATGTTTAAACGACCGAGTATAGGTTCTACGGTATACGTATCATGTTAAACGACCGAGTATAGGTGCTATGGTATACGTATCATGTTAAACGACCAACTATAGGTGCTATGGCATACATATTATGTTAAACGACCGAGTATAGGTGCTATGGTATACGTATCATGTTTAAACGACCGAGTATCGGTGCTATGGTATACGTATCATGTTAAACGACCGAGTATAGGTGCTATGGTATACGTATCATGTTAAACGACCGAGTATAGGTTCTATGGTATACGTATCATGTTAAACGACCCACTATAGGTGCTATGGCCAACTCGTTCTCTATATTTGTGAGTACTTTGTCATGATTACCATGTTCGTGAACAGAAGAGTTTTATTGTTACAACTATTTGACGGTACCTCACAGTAAATAAAAGGCGACTTTCGTGCGCTATAATTACTCTTACAGTCTTACATCATATCCCATCACACATTAACAATCTCAATTTACGATCCATATTTTTCGTCAATTTATGTTACCAAAACTCAACTCTAACATACCAACTTGCACCACTAAACATTACTAAAAAAAGTAACGAAAAATAGTAAGTTTAAAAAGAAGTAAATTTCTTAGCGTGCTTACATAAAAATCACATCAATTACTATAAAAAAAACCCACCATAACTCGTATCTCTCTCACATACTTATTACACCAAGAAAACACACACTAGTCAGTTGTCACTGATGCTTCATATTCTTCATTAAAAAACAGTTCATTTCATATGATCATCACAAAAAATCACTTCAAAAAATTCAAACTCTTAAACAACATTGTTTGATCATAATGGAATTTTTTAACTTGCTTGTTGGAAAAAGAACTAGACATCAATGGCAACTCTATGCTCAAAGTAGTAACTTGTTTAAATATTTGATCAACTTTTTATTATATGTTCAGATATGTTACAATATAATAGTGTTTGGTATCAAGAACTCGAGTAAAGAGATATATTGACGATTGGGTTATTTATGTTATTCCAAGCATCGGGGTTTTAGTTATGTATTAATAGTTGCAATAAAGTGAATTTTTTTAAATATAATTTTTGCCGGGGACATGTCCCCGGGGAAGGGTTTGGCGGGAATTTTCCCGCATACGATTAGCATGCTTTGGACTTTTGGTCAAACTTTGGTGAACGTAAAATACACTTTCAGCGGGGACTCGTCCCCGGAGAAAGATTGCGTTGAATTTTGACTATCCGGTCAAAATCCAGTTAACTTTTGCCGGGGACATGTCCCCGCGGAAAGTGTGCGTTAAAATTTTTACAACAAGTCAGCGAGTTCATGTACCACGTCAGATTCAATTTTGTTGTTTAGCGACTTTCGCCGGGGACTTTGTGTCCCCGGCGAAAGCCTCCTCGCCCGTCCATCCGATTGTTGTAGTGATAGATGTTGTTTTGAAGGAAGCAGTAGTGACTTTTACTAATTAGATGTTTGTGTTATATGGTTCTTTTCATTTAGTTTAGTCCTTAAGAAGACCGCATGTGTATAGTACTATAGTGTATATTAATTTTAGCAAGTATCTGGGTACATTAATTTAGCATGCAACTCATACAGGTTATTAGTTGACATTTGAAAACGCAAAAAGACATGTATTAACTATTAAGTTGTCATTGGCATGCATGTGATCAAAGTCAGTAAGGGGTTGTTTACTAATTAAGAGGTTTAGAGATTTGAATATTAGCTTCTTAATTAGCCTCTTATAGGGGATAGATAGGCTTTGGTGGGTCTCTCAATTAAGAGGAATTAAGGGTTTTGGGCCCACTTTTTTCTCCAAGAAGAAAGTAAACAACCCTTAAGTCATATTTGGTAATTCAATTGTTGCTCATTTGTAGTATCACCCGATAACCCAAATCACCTGACCCGACATAACCCGACCTGAATATCACCCGAACCCGATAACCCGATTACTTATCGGGTCGGGTTGCGGATGAGTTTTTAAAAATCAAAACCCGACTCAACCCTACCCGATAACACCCCTACGTGCAACGGATTATCATTTGAATTAAAAAAAAATATTACACAATCACCCCCTCAACGTTAACTTACTATTAAATTCAAAAAAAAAAAAAAAAAAAAAAAAAAAAAAAAACTATCACTAGCCAACGGCTAGTTTAAAATTTCAATTTTTTTTTCTTCAAAACCCCCTATATATATCATACCACTCTTTAACCATTTGTCACACAAAAATCAAACCCTTTTTAAAATTATCTCACAATGAATCCACTTCCAAGTTAGGCAGAACATGTGACCCTTTTCGATATCGATGACGCTTTATGTATTATGGCCGCCTAACCCGTAACCCAATTTTTCATGAACGTGAGATTGCCGAGATTCATTTAATTGCCGACTATTTTTATGAAGGTTGTAAGTATCCGCGTTCATACTTTCGAAAAAGATCGTATGTCTCGAAAACTATTTCTAAAAATAGTCAAAGGTATTGAAACTTATACTTCCGATCCTCTTCCACCTCATTTTCAATTCTTTATTCAAGCACCCGATTGTACGGGTCGAATGAGTGCGAGTGTTATTATGAAATGAACATACGCCATATGCCATAAGCCAATTGGCATACGACACCAAACCCGATGCATTTGATTTATATTTGCAAATGGGTGAGCATACCGCACGTGATTGTCTTGATAATTTCAATGTGTGCGTTATTGATATGTTTAGTCCGGAGTTTTTAAGAAAACCAACTTTTCAAGACATTCAAAATCTATATGCAAGACATGAGCTTGTTCATGATTTTTCGGAAATGCTTGGTAGCATTGACTGTATGCATTGAGAATGGAAAAATTTCCAATGTCAGAGCAGGGGCAATATGGGAGCGGGTGCGAATAACAATATCAATGTTTTAGATAATTCGTCGTTATTTGACGAGATGTCGCTCATGTAGCTCCAATTGAGGTCAATGGAGTTGAGTTTCAAAAGGGGTATTACTTAGCCGATGAAATTTACCAACAGTGGGCTACTTTCGTCAAATCGTTCTCAAATACGTTCGACGATAAACACACTTTCTTTAAAAGACGACAAGAAAGTGCACGAAAGGATGTCGAACGTGCTTTTGGTGTTATCCAAGGACGCTGGGGAATAATACAACAGCCATCACGTCAATACCAGGTTATCAAGATACGTAGAATCATGTTTTCTTGCATCATATTATATAACATTATTTTAAAATATCAAAAGTGTGCAATAAGTGAGTACAATGAACTGTGAGTCAATCCGGTACCACATAGGCAAAAAAGATGGATTGACAGATGTGAAATTCATCGTCGCAAAGCAAAAGAAATACGTGAAAAAAATATTCATCTTAGTCTCCAACTTAGTCTCCAACGATAGCTTATGGAGCATATTTGGCGTGAGCGTGAAGATTTTTGAGAAAGTAGGTGATGATAAGTCATGTTTGTAGGGAATTATATTTTGTAAAACAGATTTAAGTTCGTTTAAGTCTGCTTAGTATTAATTCTGGTAGTGAAGTAGTTAAGTCTGGTAAGCCAGAATTAAGTCTGTTAGTGGTTAAGTCTGCCAGTACTAAGTAGTTAAGTCTGGCAGATCAAAGTTGTGATAGTTAAATCTGTTTATGATAAAAAACAGAATAGTTTGTTAGAGTTATATTAGGAATAGATATATACGCGCAGAGATATCTTAGGAAGAGATATCTTTACCCTTCCATAAGTTTAGTAGTCAATTAGGGTTTCATTGGTGTATAAAAGGATCCCTAAGGTATTAGGTTAAGGGTACAAGTTGTAAGCCTTAACCTTTGAGACAAGTAATAGAAAATACGAAGTTAGTATTGTGTTCTTCTTGCTTGTTGTTAATATTCCGCATTAGCATCAAGTATTCATTGTCAAAGAGTTCTTCACATAGTTAATTTGGATTTATCCAAGTTAGTTATTGTCTTACAATGCTACTTAGATCCATAACCTTTGGACCTACAAGTGGTATTAGAGGCTGTTAAAGGACTCTAAATTAGACATAACTCACCAAAATCACTCATCTCATCCCACTCAAAAATCCTAAAGAATGTCTCACCCTAAAAATTTCTCAAATCACCTTAGTGATGAAGAGGCTTCTGACCATGATTCTGAAGCATCAAAAACAGGATCTAAGAAACAACAACAACAAATGATCCCTGCTACAACCCCCATTTCCAACCTCAAACTTCCTATTCTGCAAAAGGAAGAGTACAGCATCTGGGCCATGGAAATAGAAAATTATCTGGAGTATGTGGACAATAGAGTCTGGAAGGTGATCCAGAATGGGAATTCAAAGAAGAGAATTTCCAAAGGCAAAGATGGTGTGGTTAGGATTCTTCCATCAATCTCTGCTGCAGAGAAACTTGCTGTGGAGAAAGAGAGAAAAGGCAAGAACTCTCTTATTGATGGCCATTCTAAAGGAACATCTCAGAAAATTCCACAATATGGATGATGATAAGGAGATATTGGAGGCTATTACAACCAGATTTAGAGGGAATGCTAACTCCAAGAAGATGAAGAAAGCTGTTTATAAACAGCAGTTTGAAGCTTTTACCATAAGCAGTTCTGAAGGCTTGGAGAAAGGCTATGACAGATTCCAACAACTCCTATCACAGTTAGAAGCACACGGATCTGAAGTGTCTAATGAAGATGAAAATCTGAAGTTTCTCATATTATTGCCCAAAGAATGGTCAAATCTGGCAATGATCATGAGAACTAAAGAAGATATTGACACTTTGTCAGTAGATGAATTATACAATAACCTTAGGGTTTATGAACAAGACATCAAAGGAAGTTCAAAGGCTTCTTCAAGCGACAAAAATGTTGCTTTTGTCTCTCAAGGAAAGAGCAGTAAAAACAAAGTTAAATATGGTAGTGGGTTTAGTTCTGGTAGCTATACTATTTCTTCTGGTGTAAAGGAAAAGGATGGGGCTGCTGGTTTTGCTGATAATATCATCTACTCACTGTTTTCTAGTCAATTTGAAGACATCCTGAATGAAGACTTGGATCAGATTAAAGATGAGGAGATGGAGGAAATGGATATAAACTGGCAGTGTGTTATGATTGCCTTGAGGATGAAGAAATTCTTTAAAAGGACTGGTAGGCAAGTCTGTTTTGATGGAAAGAAACCAGTAGGATTTGACAAGTCAAAGATTAAGTGCTACAGGTGTCAAGAAAGAGGTCACTTTGCTAAGGAATGTACAGTAAAAGAGGCCAATGAAGAAAAGAAGAGGGATTCCTTCTATCCTAGGCATGCTGAGAAGGATGATAAGAGTCAAATGGGGTTGCTGACTTTGGAAACTGGTGTGATTAACTGAGGAGAGCACACTGATGAGGGGACAGAAGTCAATCATGCTCTCATGGCCATAAGCTCCAGCAGTTAGGTATCTTTATGCTCAAAAATTTACACTGATTCATATAATAAACTGCAATCTCTGTGTGATGAACAAATGGGTCAATTAGGTGATCAAGAGGTTAAATTACTTGCTTATGAAAATGTTGTTAAAACATTAGAAAAACAAGTAAATGCTCTTCAAAAATAGAATGCATCTTTAAATGAAAAGCTTACTTTCCAAGGTAATGAAATATTTGAAAAAGATGAAAAGCGTAGAAAATATAGAAGAATTGGAATGAAAGCAGTTAAAGATAAAGAAGAGTTGCAAAAGATAGTTGATTCATGGCAAAACAGTTCTAAAAATCTGTGGAGATTAATAGATTCAGGTATAAGCTCAACATGTAAAATTGGCTTAGGATTTGAAATTCAATCAGATAGTGAAGTTTTGAGCTATGAGGAAGAAATGAAACATGGAATATTTGGTAGCTCAGAAGAAGACTATGTTGGTAAAACTCTTTATAAAAGATTTGTTAAAACTGATAATTATAAAAGATTTCCACCACCACTTAATGAAGACTATACTCCTAAACCTGAAAAAGAATGTGATGAGTCTTTATTTGATTATAGCAAATGGAAAAACCCTGAGACACGTGCTTTTCAAGATTATTCCATTGAATTTTCTAATTGTCAATCTAATGGCAGTGAAGGGTCTTTTGGAAAGAAGTCTGAGACCAATGTATCAGAAGACAAAACCAGTGAGTATTTTACCTGTCAATCTAATGACAGTAATGGATCCATTGGGAATGTCTCTGAATGTTCTTTTGAGCTAAAATCTAAACCCATAAAGATTTCTAAACCAGTTCTAATAGGTAAGCCTTATGTGCCCAAATCACAACAGGCTGAGCCTGTCATTTTTGTGTCTAAACCAGAAATAGTTAAACCTAGTTGTGTCCAAACTCCTAGGCAACAGACTAAACCTGAGACACCTAAAGTAGACAGAGAGAATTAGAATGGGTTAATGCAGAGAGAGGTTGGGGATGGATACTCTTTCACTAAGAAGAATTGTTTTGTGTGCGGAAGCCTAAGTCATTTAATTAGAGATTGTGATTAGCATGAAAAAAGAATGGCTAAGGAGGCTGAGCTTAAAAGAAAAATGGCTGTAAACACTGGAAATAGTTTTGTTAGACCAGTGTGGAATAATACAAATAGAATTAACCATGCAAATCAGTTTGTCTCAAGACCAATATCTGTTAATACTGGTAGTTCATTTGTTAATTCTGTTAGACCAAAAGTGGGTACTGATGTACCAGTTAATCCTGGTAGGCAAAATATTAATACTGGCAACATGCCTAGGGTTAATACTGGTCGTGTTAAGGTTGGCCAAGCCAAAGTTAATTATGGGTATATGAATGTTAAATCAAAACCTACCAGTTCTTCACCCAGTCCCAAGTTTAGAAAACCACAGGTGAACCAATTCAACCAAAGACTTCATTATGGTTCACATTCACATATGAGAAGACTCATAGTTCATAATGCAGCTCAAATGTTTCAATCTTATGCTGCAAGGGGTAATTGGGGGACTGATGTTAAGCCCTCAGCAGGTTATACTTGGAGACAGACCAAACTACACTCTAAGAATAATAGTGGACCAGTTTCTGTTAATACTGTCAAATCTCATGGTCCACAAGGCAGACCCAAGCCTCTACAGGACTAGGTCCCCAAGAGAAACTAATTTCTCTTTTTATTGTGCAGGAACATCCTTACATGAAGATGGGAGATAGAGGCATCTCTGACAGTGGATGTTCTGGGCATATGACTGGTAACAAGAATCACTTGGAGGAGTTTGAGGAAGTCCAAGGAGGTTCTGTTACCTTTGGTGGCAGCATACGCTACTCTATGGATAGTTAGATCTTTATGGAAATTTTCCAAACATCTTTGTGTTGGTGTGATTTGGTAATTTTTTTTTGGAACATCTTTGAAGTGATTTATGTGTTTGCTACAATACTTTTGGTGTGCTTGAACAAATTAAACAAGGAATCATGGATCCTTGAGGCTAAACAAGGAATCATGTATCCTTGAGGCTAAACACTAGTCGACTATCACCTAGTCTAGGCGTTTACACACCCACGCCCTAGACACACACACACTTTGGTGTTCACATGTTTGACACACACTAAAACGTATTCCCTGTATCTCTTTATAAACTAGAGATACTAGTGTTACAAAGGGACAAGACCAAATAATACAAAGAAATCTTCCTACGTATATAAAATATCCTGTAATATTCTTTTAATTGAAGATTTCTCCTTTGTCACTTTAGGTCCTTCAAGCTTCATTCTTGTCATATTGTAGCTTATTAGTTTTGCCATTATCAACTCAAAATAACGAACCCAGCAATAGCCCTCCAATAATTCAACCTTACGGCAGAAACCGGGTTCAATTCATATGCTACTGGTGGTTACTAAGGTAACGCCGGTATTGAAGACAAGGCGTCATGGACCCAGTGACACACTGCATTAAACTTCCCAAGCCACTCAAGTTCTCTTAAAAGAATTTGTTTTATTCTCACTGGGAACCTACATAATCTATCGACTTTCTCTTAGAGATGGTTGATATTGAAGAAGGAAACCCTCTCCCTAGTCTCTGAATAGAAAACCAAAATGCACAATTGAGTCTAGAGACAAGAGATCATCCACAAAATCTCATTAGGACACACAATTAATGAAGACTTGCTATTTCACACAATGTGGAAAGTAAGAAAATATATATTGAGAGTCCTACGCATTATCCTTGTGATATTTGCCAGAACATCCGAGTGATATATAAAATTATTCACGATGAAGATGGAAATCCTTCTAGAGCCAACATCAAACAAGCTCTTGGTGGGTGACATGTGAGATCTTTTCAAAAGATCAAACTTGTGACAACTGGATAGAAACAATAGGGCGATTCACCCTTGGTCCAGGAAATGGATTGACGGATACCTTTGAAAAACCATTCGATATGCTCTAAAATTCTTCTCTCTAGCGCATCGAATGTGTATAAATTTTCCAAAGTTAAAAGGGTATTTATGATTGAAACATGATTTTTCTTCTAAAAACCTTCGTCGTATTGCAAAACCCTTTCTCTTAAGCAATACGCATTTGTTTTTCAAATCATTTTTCATCAATCATTGAATCTCAATTCGCTGGTTCACTCACTCCGTTTTGTCTACTTTGGGACGGTCCGGTTTGAGAACGGATAGATCAAGCTGCGAAACCCTGTCAAGGAGATTCTTAGGAACTCTACCTGATCACAGGCAGTATTTATACTGATCAACGAGGAACCGTGGTTCTTGCAACCGTATTCATCGAAAGTGAACAAAGACACTTTCGTATGTTTTATTGCTAACTGTTGTTTGCAGTAACATCGGACGGTTGCAGCTGATCAGAATTGAGAAGTCAATCCATAACCGCATGCTCACACCTCACAGTCACATCTAAAGAAATCATGATAAGTGCATATCTACTCAATCTGGCTCTGATAATCATCATGCTAAGCTTCCGCTACGCTAATTCAAATATCATGATCCAAAGAAGCTTCCGCAACTTTGATGGAAAGATGTCAAGATCCAAAACTGTGAGCAAGTCGGTCATCGTCACAAAATCACATGAAGGCAACACAACAAAGGATGAGTCAAGAGATTTATGATGGTTGATGATCTCTAAGAAGGCTCAAAGAATAACCAATATGTGGATCAGTTAAAGACCTCCACTTGAGGTATAAAACATGCGGACTATGAAGAATCAAAGATTACGAGCTACAGAGCAAAGACCTTAATCAAGAATCCAAGAACACATAAAATGTAATATTTGTTTGTAATTAAGGTGACCTCCTTTAACGGGAGATTGTTGGAATTTATAAAATCCGTTAGTTAAAGACTCAGTCACCTCAAGTATATGTAATCGTTAGAAAGCTCGTAGTCATAGTCATTTAGTAATAGTTAGTTGTTAGTTAAGTAACACCGTGGAGGACGGACGG
This sequence comes from Chrysanthemum makinoi, assembly GCA_910596185.1. Classification (NCBI taxonomy): domain Eukaryota; kingdom Viridiplantae; phylum Streptophyta; class Magnoliopsida; order Asterales; family Asteraceae; genus Chrysanthemum; species Chrysanthemum makinoi. The sequence goes on along the minus strand of OU343222.1, from coordinate 47,589,940 downwards.
GTCTTTACCCACTGTATGCCTGATCCACAGCCCGTAGGTGGCATATATTATAAGACACTATAAATACCCTTTGCCTAGCAAGCCAAAGGGTTGGAGCATCATAATATACTTTTGTTTCTCTTACTAGAAGTTTCCATTTCTCTCAACTTTCTCTCTCTATAACCAAACCTCATTCAAACCATAGTGTGTATGATTGTGTGACAGCTCGTAATTTCAGTTCATTTTACAAACATTGAAATTTTTACTATTCATCTCGGGAAATTACTATTCACCGGTTACTATTCATCATTTTTGAAGTCGTTTTGATATTTTGAAAGGTTATTTCAAAATTTTACTATTCACGAAACACTATTCATTCCCGGAGAAAAATCACTATTCATGATTCATTATTCATCATTTTTCGTAAACTAGGTTTACGAGTATCAAATACGCGTAACCTTGAGGGTTTAGCTGCGTACTTATGAAAAATCATCGAGGACATTTCATATAGACTAGATTTAGTCTACATATGATTAGTAACATCATCGTCATATTAGTTCATGCATGGTTTTGCATTTTTCATTAAACGTATAATTTCCTATTAAATAAACGCTGTCGTGTAATCATTTATTTTGAACATTTGATCTGACACTTCCAAAAATTATCCTGATATATTTTTATACTCATATTAAGATTATAAAAATAATATTATTAGTTTACCCGGTGTTTTAAATTTATTTTGTATATAAATTGTTATATTTATATAATTACGACGGTTTTCGTAAATACTACTCGATAATTATTATTTCACTAAATTTTTGTAAGAAATGTATTTTTATAATTTTTATGACATCGATATATTTTATTTTGTTCCGTTAAAATTTATTTCTAGCTAACGCTACCCTAAATACTTAATTATATATACAAGTTACCAACAATACTTACATAATTATACTTTTGCTTAATTAAAATACATTACCTTTTCATCTTTTTCATTCTTGTCGACTTAATATCATGACTCAACACCTTTGGAACACAAAAACATCTTAACTTGAGTTACAAATGTAATAATTTTAGATATATACTAACATTTAACATACATACACACATACATAAGGTGAAATCAAAAAAATATCCTCTCTCATTTTCATCTATAAACCGACCAAGGAGAAGGTGCAAGAAGAAACCAAAATTTTTGCAAGATCAAGCTTAATTATCAACACTAGTATACTCTTAATCAAGGTTTTGAAATAAAAAACTAGGGTAATTAGGAAAAACCTTGTTCTTTAAACCTCATCACTTCATTAGGCTGGTCCAGTCGCGACCTGGGACGACCTGGGACAACCTGCGCCACGTCAGCTTTCTCTCTCCAGCGACCTGGGACAACCCGGATGCCCCAGTCGACGACCCAAGGATTTTTTTTTTTTTTTTTTTTTTTTAATTCAAACATTTTTAACATTAAATTTAAATTTCATTCAAATTAAAAAAAACATTACATTACGAAATTAAAAAAAAAAAAAACATTACACTACGAAATTCAAATAAACACTACAATACTTAAACTAATAATCTAAATTGTAACGTGCTTTGATTGCTGCCTTAACTTTCTCCAACTCTTTTAGTTGGCGGCCGGTCAAATTTGGGTCGATTGGGGTGTTGTAGAAGATGATGTCGGACTCCTGTTTTGATATCCTCTGGAGCTCAAGTTTTTCTTTTTTTATCTCGAGCTCTTTTTTCCTCAACCGTAACCAAGTATCTTCTAAACTTTGCTTATTCTTACCTTTATCCTCTTTTGACGGCTTCTTGGTCTTGAAGAAATTTTTGGCCAACGATTGCATAAATGAGTCTGATGGAACATCATCATCACGAGAGGAGGAGGATGCTTTCTTCCTTCCTTTGTCACGACCAGCCGGTTTTGTTGTGGTGATATGCCGGTTAACTCGAAGTTGTTTTCCGGCGAGAAATTTAGATCCGGGGCATTTTGGGGTAGTCGTGATCGTCGGGTTTTTGATTGTGGGGTATTTTTCTTTGACATTTTGAAGTTGGATAAGAATTAGATTGAATTGAATGTACATGAAAATGGTAAGTTGTGAATTGTGTTTGAGGTGAAGTGGGTATTTATAAAGTGGTAAAATGGGTTTGATTTTTTTTTTATTTGAATGACCAAACGGTCGAGTTTTAAAATTTGTATTAATGATGCGTTGGAAAGGAGAATAGCAAGAGTTAACATCGAGTGTCGAAAGAACCGATGTTCACTTTTTTGGTCCTTCGACCGATGTCCCAACCGGCCACCACATCCATCCCAACCGATCTCCACATCGGTCGACCTTCAAAATGTTGCGTGCCCAACCGATTTGCTTGGCTCGATTGCGACTAGCCTTAGTAAGCATTTCATGATCATTTTTATCTTCCATATTCATACTTTGGTCATTTGTATCATGCTTGAAGAAAACATGCAAGTTATATGATTATCTAAACAACTTTATTTGTTTTTAAGTACTATTAATGAATATATATCATCCTATAATTATCCCTTGAAACATATCATTTTTGATGATGTCTAGGAACCCATGACACCATAAGAAGGTGTATGGTAGGTTTAGAATAGCTTTGGGGTTGATTTGAAATGGTTAGAATAAGTATTACGCGAGAAAAATCCATTTCGACAATTATAATTAAGGGTCTGATCAATTTTGCTAATTCTGGAAATTTCGACAGTTTACAAAATATTTTGGGCTAGATATTCAGAAAATATACTTTAAAACGAAAACGTGGTCGCTTGAACGGGTTAAAACGGAGCTATAACGAAGAAGTTTGCAATTTTCAAGTTTAACGACGAAAACTATATTTCCGGAAAATTCAGCATGTTGTCAAGATTTTTAAGGGTTAAAAATGAGCCTTAAGCGTTATCTAAATGAGTCGATTTATCAAAAATATATTAGTATACTTTAACACGAAGCTAAGGACATATAAAACGGACTTATAACGACTAAGTTATTCACATTTCAAACAAGGCCATCGTAACTTTTATACAAGTATATAACACATATATATTTTCCTATTAGACCAAACATTAGTTGCCGCTAAGGACCATGTTGGGAGTCGTTTTTAACATCGATGGAGTACTTTTTATAAAACGATGTCTTTTAGTAAAAGTAAGTTCACCTAGCCTATTTTCTAAAATGTCCAACCGTTCGTCAAACGGAGTTGTAACGAATAAAATACGATCACTAAAACTTTGCCGAAAACTACCCTTAAAACAATATTTTTGGTACAAGTATCCTACTTTACCTATGTTTTTCTCCATGATCGAGACCTCTATGATAAAATTTAAAAGCTAAGCCCTTGAGATAATGCTACAAGCTTTCCAAAACCGTTGAGTTTGTTTCCTAACACTCGATGTGCACCATTTTACGACTAGCTTTTCGAGGCCATTTAGTCACTTTCATGAAATTGTCAAATGACATTGTTTTACGACGAAAAGTTATAATTTCATAATAAATCACTAAATTATTATCGTAGGATATCCTTTCAACGTAAATACTTGTAAAGTAATTTATAAATTGTCAAGACGTTATGAGATTATTTTTCGACGATAAACGTTATTTTCAAAAATTCACAAGTGGTATAGATATCATACGAATTGCATGCATAACATTACATCATGACTTATTATACATCATATCATTCATAATAGGTCACGGTTAGAGATTTGAGCTACATTTCAGTGTACTCACTTTTGCCATCGCATCATTTTACCAAGTGAGTTTTCATAGCCCCGATTTATTAAAGTTTATACATTATTTCAAACCTACGGGGGAGAATACATTGCACATCATTTTTATTACGATACCAAGTATATCAAATTCATTACATTGCTTAAGTTACTTCATTGCCAATTGAATGTCCCCATTTCATAATCATGAACCGTTAATTCCGGAAGAAGCGAGGGTTAGTGAATAGATCTAGTGAGGGTGACTCCTCTATCAGGGTTGGTGGTCCCAACTGGTCAAACGGATGCATTTCATTTAATATCATTATTTGAGTTGTTTGGCAAAACACTCTGTTGGGGCGAACATCAGGAACAGTCTAGCTTCGGTGTCATGTGCTTATAGCAATTGTAACATTTTTATGTGACATATTTGTCATACATGGCCTATACTTGTGGTAGTCGTAATAAACATTTTCATAAACTCTATGAACTCACTCAACCTTTGTGTTGACACTTTTAGCAATGTATTTTCAGGTATCTAAGGCATACACTTCATGGCATACATAAGGACTTATCATAGAGTCGTCGTGACGACGCGTCTCACCTGGATTTTATGCACTTTAAAACATCGTTTGGATTGTATCAAACTTATTTCCGCAAATGTTGACTATCTTTTTGGGACTTATTTTTTGTAAACTCTGAATGTTTTATTATATCAAACGATGTACTTTTCGAACGACACTTTAGCTCGTTCAATATAACTGTGATTGTGATGCTATGACAGTCAACCCCCAGGAATTTCATTCCGCTGCAAAACAGATAATTTGGGGGTGTGACAGATTGTGTGTTTATGAAAACCAATATGTTACAATTAGATTTATGTCTCACAAAGTAGCAGCTAACAACTTTTACAATATATATTTTGATATATATTTTGATAATATATATTTTAATGTGATTATCTGAATCGACAGAAGGACAGAATAAGTAAGGCAATCACCTTGTTTCGCTGAAACCATGACCCTATTATTTTCATGTCAACTGTTACAAATTCCATGTGGTTGCATATACATACCTACAATAAGAACAAATATGAAATTAGGATATGCCAATATATCATTTACATCGGCAACAACCCAATGTAGGTGTATTAAAAAATATGTACAGATAACAAGAGAGGTTGTAAGATCCAATAGAAGGAAACCATTCCAAGGGGGAATGGTGACTCTCTCGAACTGAGCGACATGCTCAAAAGAAAAAGGAAATTTAGGTTGCAGAACTAAGTCTTTAAAAATATGTAAAATAGATAATCGAAGATGTATGAAAAAATAATTTATGACTAAGGTCATTTGTCAGGAAAGGTCGAAGAGTGAACATTCCTACATCTGAAGAATTAATTAGTTGACATGTGAAATATTGGATTTTGTAAAAGTTTTCACATTCTTAGGTAAAGGCACATCATAGAATAGCATTATCCTATGGCAGCAGGTCTTGTTAATACATTTTCAGTTAATTTTTTTTATTCGTTGATTGGCATCTATAGGTATAAGAAAATTGTAAGTTAATACGGGTATGTGGCAGTATTTCTGGCTTTTTTTTGAGTTAACATTAAGTGTACTAAACTGTGGATATTCAACCTACAATATTTGACCAATTCAAAGTCATAGCGAGTTTTGTTTGGTAAAAAGACTAACAGTCATACTATAGTAACCCTTCCACAGTCCACACAACAACAAAAGATATGGATAGTACTTTTAACGCTAGAAGAAGGCAAATAGTTTCCAAACTGTGTTGTCCCCGATCAACATTATCTCCTAAGAAGAGATAATCGATGTATCTAGTTAATGTAGTAGAAATTAGCATGAGTTGGTAGGCAAACATCTTATGGTTACGCTAATGTATAAAGATAGCACGAGTTGCATGACAAACGTCTAACGCTATAAAACTACTTTAAAAAAAGAAAAAAAGTAACAAAAAGAAAAAAAAAATAGAAGAAGGACACTCACCTTCATATTCATATTCATATTCACGAGTTGCAATTTTAGAGAACTTCACAAGAAATGAAATAAACGAATAATTAAAATCATATCACGTTTGGTGTAGCAATTAAACGGATGCTAGAACGTTTGTCACATTGGGATACTGCAGTTGGGAACCCAATGCTTTCGATATTAGTAATACATCTGCCACGATGAACAACTCAAACCGTATAACCTAATCATAGCGCAATGATGGAATATTTGTCAACTTCCAAAGCCCAAAAAGGTTCATTTGGCTTTTGTCGCAGGTTATTCTATGTCTAAAAAAGTTCATTCGGATTTTCTTGCAGGTCATTCTACGTCAATGTTCTAATGGTTACCTCATAATATCAGGAGTAGCTAAAATTGACCAATTCTTCTTCCAACCATCATTCATCCCAAAAGATCTTTCAAGCAAGCGGGCGGCTTGACTAGTCTAGACAACTTCACGACGTAAAACATTGGAGATAAAACCCTGTTATGAAAGCAATTCAAAGAGAAACTCCATAAGTGCACCAATTAATGCTAAATTTGAACTCTTAATGCTACTGTGTTGCCACACAAGCGGGAAAAAATGCTTAAATAAGCAACGACAATCCATATACAATATATACAACCCTTACTTTAGTATTGCATACATTTATAAAATTATGTTGTCTTAAAAAGAAAGAAAGCGCAAACGTACAGCAGTTACAAGACCAACAACAACAAAGAATCCAAGCACCTCCAACATTCCTCCACGATAAGCAATACGCTGATTACTTACGACCTAAAATACATTAATCATACACAATAATGAGGAAAAGACTTTTAAAACACAATGGCAAAGTTCCACTTGCTAATAGTAGGTATACTTGCTGGTGTGCTGCTTTAAGCTATTGGTCAAACTTAATGCTACCACTTTCGAATTGCTGAACATATCATGCATCAAAAACAAAATCCAGTTAAGCAAAACCATGAAACATACACAGTTAAGCAATACCATCAAACATACACGCGCATATTGCAAAGCAAATGCATATGACAAAAGCACGATACTTTCACAACTTGAACATGATAAAAATTTAACTGGTTTCTCAGACCAATTTCAATATTCATTGAAAGTATAAAAAAACAAAGTTTGAATTACCATCAGTAGCAATGTGTGCAACACCGGCGGCTTCTTGCTGGTACCCTGGTTGAAAAAATAAAAAGTACCAATTAAACAAAATCAAACTATACCCACGTGTTGCTAAACATAAACTGGAACAATCACAACCACCTGATGAATCACTTCGAGTAGCGACGACGGTAGCTGTGCGAGGTTGATGAAAATGTTTGGGAGGTATGGAGATAAGATTGAGATTTTTTTTTTGTTATAATATGTGAAAAATCTTGAAACCGTGATAAATAAACTAATGGTAACAACCACAATAACAAAAGAATCACATACCCAATCGGAACGATGAAACAACAACTAATTTCACAAAAATCCCAAAAATTAAATCCAAACCCTAACTGGCAGATGAAATAAATTTACAAATTCAAGCTCATCACAACCAACAAATCAATAATCTAAACAATTAATAGCTCAAGATCCGATTATACCAGTGTTGGGAAGAAACCGATGTGTAGAAAAATGTAGAAGAAATGAGTCGATTAAGTTTATCTATAAGCAAAGCGATGCCTGTATACTGGACCGACCCAACATATACTTTAGAAGCCCAACAAATAAAATAGTATGCCGAACATTAAAAAAAGAAAAAAATATATTTAAAATAGTACCGCCAACGTAGCGGTTTAATATAGATATATAACTATAAGCAAAGCGATGCCTATATACTGTACTGACCCAACATATACCTCATAAGCCCAACAAATAAATTAGTATGCCGAAAATTAAAAAAAGGAAAAAATGTTTAAAATAGTACCACCGACATAGCGGTTTAATATAGATATATAATGCATTACTGAAGCAACATAACTGATCTGACACTTTGTTAAGTATAATGAGTTTTTTATGTAGAAAAGGTATAACGAGGAAGTACCCTAATTTGACAAATCAACATTTATGCGCCTTTGAACATAAAGATTGTATTGTTGGCCGCTTTTGCTCAATAAAACTGACTTTCAAGAATATTTCTTACATACACAATTATCTCGGCGGTAAAAGTAAAATCACGATTTTAAGTTATCTAGCCTTTTGGGTTACTTGGTTCAAATATATTGGTAACAAATTCACATAACTCAATTACCACAGTAAACACTTCTCACGCTCAATTACAAAAATAAACAATTTCAAAAGAGTTTACCAAAATCGACACTTTGAGCGAGCAAACCATTTGGGTGAGCAAACTATTTGCTCTCCAATTCATTTCACCCACATATCCTCGCTACAAGACAAAGAATATAGAGAGCAAATGTTTTGTTCTCCCTCTCAATTGCTCTCCACCTCGCTACAAGACAAAGAACATGGAGAGCAAATGCTTTGCTTTCCCTCCCAATTGCTCTCCGTCTCACAACAAGACAAAGAACATGGAGAGCAAATGCTCTCCTTTTCAATTGCTCTCCAGCTTGCTACAAGACAAAGAATACGGTGAGCAAATGCTTGCTCGCCCAAAATATCAATTTTGATAAAACGGATTTAAATGGTTCATTTTTTGTAAAGGTGAAAGTAAAGTGTTTATTTAAAAAAATTTCTTAGTCCACATTTCTTGAATTGTTTACTTTGCCGATTTTGTCATTTAACAACCAACAGCTTCCACACAAATACAAACAAAATATAATAGATTAATGTGAATTTTCTGAATCTCATTTTCATGAAATAAATATTCTCGTAAACAAACATTGTATTTCACTTATTTCAGCACGTGGCAAAAAATTGCTTCACCAACTCATTCTTTGAGAAGTAAAACAACCGCACGACTTTAATCATTCACGCTACAAATAGTCTATGTCTATATCTATTTCTATTCCTAATTAAAAAAAAACGAGCGGGGTAGCCCGTGCATTACTCAAGGGAGTACTTGGTAATGGGTCAAAATGACTCATCCGGATTGCCATATCGATAGTGTTACTTTTTTTTTTCCCTGTTTACCGTTTGTTGTTGCTTAATTTTGTTGGTATTATTAAGTTGAAAAATTAAGCATAGGCCGAAATATACTATGCAAAATATTTGAACACGCGTGTTGCTGCTGGAGGTTTTGCGTTTTCATACAAAATATTAACAGATAATGAAAACCTGTTTGATTCGGTATGCGTGATTGATAAGGTTTTAAAATGTACCTTTTTGAGGGGTCATTTAAGCCCTTATTTGATCACTTTTGTATCCGTTATTACTTAATATCGTTCCTATTCACTTTTTAGATCTCTTGAAGGCAAATTGCTGTAATGGCACTTATTTGGACGAAAAGGCGCGGATATACGAAGAAAATGGCCAAAGTCAAGAAATCGAGACACTCAAGCTGCTAAAATACAAGGTGACGGCGTCACTGCTTAACTGCGACGCCGTCGGAGCATTTTGTGACGGGACAAAAGCCAAATTTCTTATTTTCAAGTGACGGTGTCAAGCTTTAAAAGAGTAGGCCGTCGCAACTCAGACGGCCTAGATTTGATCCAGACGGCGTCATAAGCTGAAGAGGACGGCGTCACAAGCACAAGGTGACGCCGTCGCAAGACTAACGTGGCCAAGACGAAACCCTAATGATGGCGACCCGACGGCGTCACAAATCATAAGGTGACGCCGTCGCACTTGTAATCTTATATATAGAATCCGAATTTTTCAGTTTTAGTGTGTAGTCTTTTGGAGTAAAAACCTAAACCGAACCAAGGCTGTCTTGTACAGTATTTTACGGTTCCAAACCCTATCTTACATCAAGATAAGTGTTTTACTTCATTAATTCAATTATGTCTTTGATTATTTGTGTGTATGCTTGCATGTTCTCCATGTCCGGCTAATTTATTTGTGTGTTTGCTTAGGGAATATGAAACTTAATTATTGAATATTGATTGGTTGTCTCTTATTTTAATTGTTAATGATCTAGCAATGCGATAGGTCATTCGTTGTGTAGTTAATGCTTGATTAATCTTTGTGAACCTTAGACTATGACACCTAGAGTAGTTGTAGGCTAAACCATCCAAAGAGTGCCTTAGAGTTAGAGTTTATAATTCCTAGAGATTTTGTAGACGAGAACCTTTGGTAAGTTCAAAGAGTTAGGGATAAACGCATACCCTACGACTTTAGACACACAACGCGATTAAGAATAAGGACGTGACAATTCAACCATCAATAGGAGATAATTAAGGAGTAATAAAACCTAAGTGAACACATTTTTAAACTATCATACGAGCACACAATAATTAGACATAGACTACCCTCACCTTAGATTAGATAATTAGATAAATAGAGTAATCGGTAGAAATACCAACCTCCAAATCCAAACCCCGAGATTCGTACCTTTTCATTTCCAAAAAAACATAAAAAAAAAATAAAAAATAATCTTCCTCAACCCCAACCTTAGCGTAGTAACTTCTCACTAGCATTCCTAGTCCCCTAGAGAACGGTATCAATACCCGTGGCTTACCCTAATACTACACTACAACGATTAGGTTCACTGCCTAGGGTGTTATAAAACTTGCTCGAAGAAAAGGAAGTTCCTTTGACCCCGAACGACGCGTGTAGCGTTATCAGTGATTTAGTTCTAATTGACTATAATCACAGTAAACGCATGCATTATTCTTTTATCGGGTAGGCACAACCTAGAAAGCAAGAAACGAATCGAATTTGCTAAATAAATTGACTTCGATAAAGATATGCGTATTTATATTCGTTTTTATTGGAAAAATTATTTCAAGAAAAATGGCGCAAGTTTCATAATTTTTCGAGTCCGTTTGGTATGTCGAATGAGTTCCGGAGCGTGTTTACTAAAAGTTTTGCTACTTGTCCCTTCTAGTCACTCCACCTTATTTTTAATAATAACCTTTGAGTTTTATTGTACACATTTGATACCTCAAATTTTTATAAAACCAATTTCTTATTCATAATATATCTCCCACTCTCTCACTAAAAACACACCAACACACACTTTTTCTCTCACTTCGCCGGCCACTCCTCTACGTCCGCCAACAACCGCCATTTCCGGTCACCACCGTCGCCGGAAAATTTTCCGGCAAGGTCTTTTTTCTTCCAAATCGTTAGATCGGCTCACCTACTTTCTTTCTGGAGCTTCTCGGCCTGTGACTCGTCCCGTACCACCACTCACGCGCCACCCATCACCACTGTCACCGGACCACTGCCACAGTCATCCCTACTTTTTCTGTCGATGGTAACACCACTCACGCGCTCCCTTTCCCCAGTTTAATTTTAATCAAAACCCTAATTATATTTTTTTTTAAATAAAACCGATTTTATTTATAAAACTTTTAAAAACTATAAAAACTTATGTGGATCTAAAAGTTTAGCCGCGACTCGTGTGACTCACCGAGTCAAGTCGTTAGACTCGGGCAAGTTAATCCGTTTTCTTCTATTTTCCTTATTTTTACTAACTATTTTATCTTATTTTGTAGCATTGGGTGTTGTATGGACTCGTTTTGGGCTGGTTGTTCTCGGCAGCCGTGTAACGCGAGGCCAAGCCGTGAGTAACGGCGAGGCGTGGGTAGGATTAGGATGTGGATTTGTTGGTGTTGTGATGTTTGGATATGTTTATGTTGTATTTGGATTTGGTTTTTGTATTGACAGGAAAAATATGGGCCGAAAAAAAAATGATGGACATGAACAGTAGCCATTTCACATCTTTAAATATATAGTATAATACACTATTTTTTAAAAGACAACATATATTAAAAAAAACCAAAAAAGAGTACAAGATACGGCAACCCAACTTCTTAACAATAAAATTAAAAGCTTGGCTAACAAAAAAAAACAAAACAAAAACAAAAAAAAAATTACAAGTTACCACAAAACCAACCAAAGCCTACGGGAAAAATTAAAAGCCAAAAGGAACATTCATGTTTCAAACTAGGAAACATAAGTCCATCACAACAACCTTCTCCAATTAATTTAGGGCAAATAACCTATTTAAGCATCATACTTGTCTCAAAAAGCAGTTCGACGTAGCGAATAAAAAAATAGCCCTTTTGGCTACTAAACTCGACTAGTTTGTCCTTTATTGGGCATTTTACCACCTATTTAACCGGTATCCGGTTTAAAGTATAATAACCACATCTTTTACCCATTAGTGCTTCCATCATTCTCAGCCAACTTGACCAAACCATCTTTATTACTTGACCAAATCAAAACAGTGGATCTCAAAGCATACAAGAAAACAAAACCCAACAATAACGCAACGATGGAAAGAAGAAGATGGTAGTCGTTGTTTTGAATCAGCGTCGGTGATATTCCAAGGTCCATGAATAGACGTGTATCTGGATATGTGTGTCAGGAAGATTTGTGGTACGTGAATGTATGTGTTTGTAAAATAAATAGTTAACTGGGATCGGGTTTTGGAAATGGATTTGCAATCCAAGATTTGTGGTAAGTGTATGTACGTGTATTTGTGGTTTCGGGTCAAGAACCCGTTTGGGGTTCAGTCGATCCACTGGGATCACGGGTTTGGGAAATGGATTTGCTTATCTTTTGATTCTTATGGTTTAATTAATTTTGACTCAGGTGGATTTTGTGTTTGGATTAGTTTGGTCTTTTTAGTGATGAAGATGGATTGATGGAGTTCATCCACGGGTTTGGGAACTGCTAATGTTTTTGTATAAATGTGTTATATTCTTATGGAAAATGGATTTTGTGTTTGGGTAGATGAAGATGGATTTTGTGTTTGGGTGCCAGGTTCTATGATGAACTGCTTTTTGTGACTGGGAAATCAGACGTGGTGACTGGGAGTAAGAGGTAAAATGCCTAATAAAGGACAAACTAGTCGGGTTTAGTAGCTAAAAGGGCTATTTTTTTTATTCGCTACGTCGAACTGCTTTTTGTGATAAGTATGATGCTTAAATAGGTTATTTGCCCATTAATTTAATACTCAGTAGGCCAATATGCCCACCCAAGAAATCAGTAAGAGGACAAAGGAAAGCACTATCGCAAGATTGACACACCCACTTTCTTCCAATAAAGCACGGGTCCTACTATTGGAACCCTCCCTATGGAGTCACATCCATAGGGAATATTCCCTTTGTCTCCCCATTTTTTCAGTACAACGCAGTTTTTTGTCAGTTTCTGTTCCGTATTTCTGACAGTTTTAAGCGTTTGGCTTATTAAACATTATATTTACAGTTCCGCATTTTCAGGTTTATAGCTTTTTGATATAAACAAAATTATAAAAATAAAAAAAAAATAAAAAAAAATAAAAAAAAAAAAACAAAAAAACTAGGAGGGGTCTTAATAAAAGAGTAGGCACCGTTCTAATAACTCAACCCTAAAGCACCC
>OU343222.1:47418755-47576717 GCA_910596185.1 Chrysanthemum makinoi | reverse complement strand
TTTTAAGAAGTTGGAATGCTTCATTCTTGATTCGCTTCAACTCAGATTTCGCCATTTTCTTCACATGGAACTTTTCTTGCAAAAGTTTTGTGTGCTCCAATGTAGAACCGTCTACCAATTCTTGACCTTCATCAGGGTAGGGAGTTTGATTGACAAGTGTGGAGAACCATTCAAACTCTTGGTTTTATGTCATCTAGAGGCGACTCGAGGTGAGTCGCCTTCTTCTTCTTTGGAAGGCCTTGATGATGATAATGGTTTACGCTTGTTTGGGTGAGGTGGGTTGTTGTTGGGCTCAAGGACCTTTCATCGTCACCACCCGTATACTCAAAGTAATCACCGCTTTATGAGTCGGGTGGTGGTAACTCGAATCGCCCGAGGTTTATCGAGAAGACCGAGGTGGATGAGACATTTGTTGAGAAGAAGTTCGTGGTGGAGGAGGTGGCATAGAGGTAGATTTACCGCTGCCCGACGCTTAGGTGCGTAATCCTTATCCTTATCATCGCCATCTCTTGGTCGTTGGGTTGATCGGTGACTCCTTGCATGATGATCTGAGTTGAAAATCAAGTAGATTTTCTAAAAATTTAGCTTCATCCGGTAAACGCTCCAGACGCTTTGACATTTGTATCACAAGTTTAGCGATTAACTTGCATTCGAGAGATCGGCTTCTTTGGCCATTGTATTTTTAACCAATGCTACGATGTTAGGGGTGAGTTGTCCGGAAAATATTTCTCTAGTCACACCGGGGCAAAGTGTCGAGAAGAAACTTGTGAGTATGATCTCTGTCTTTGTCTTTTCCAGTTCCTTTAGGACTTTAGGAACGATATCCTGAAGGTACTTGTTAGTGTAACCTCCGATCATTTAGATTCGCTCAGCCTCTTACGATGACTCTTCATGAACTTCTAACAAATTCCCTTTCTTTCTCCATCTTGTCATGCTCGTCATACATATGTCTTTGTATGTGATCGAAGAAAGAAATTTAGCTTTTGTAGAGCACTTTTCTTTTCGACTTGTTTGACAGCTTTGTGAATTCGATTATGAGCTTGAGAAATCCAAGATCGAGGTGGTTTCTTCACAGATTTGGATGATGATTTTGTTGATCTTTTGATGGTGGTGGTGATGAGTGAGATGAAGAATCTGATGAGGAGGGGACATGAGGAGATTCGTGGTCCTTTGGAGGTGCAGAAGTATCCTCCTTGGAACGAGTTGGACTGTTGAGAAGAAAGTCATCATAATCTTCTTCGCATCATGTCCGCTTAGCCTTTTCTTCCGCTCTGCTCCTTAGCTTCTTCATCGAGTTTTCTTCTTTCTCGGTCTTATTCTTTCTCGGTTCCTCAATGTTATGATCAGTAGACTCCTTCACAAGCGTTTGTTGTTGCACAAGAGTGGTGGCACCGGATCCCTTATCGGGTTGATTAACCGCATCGGGACTCGGTGAAGAGTGGACAACACCACTTGATCCTCCTGGCCACCCATTTGATATTTTGCAAATTCTTCAGCCTTTTGAATTTGTCTAACTAATTTAAACTTCTTCCTGTAGGATTGATCCACGCTTGCTCTTCTTCTTCTTCGAGCTTTCATCATGAGACTCAAATCACGGAGTCTTTCCTTTCCATGTTCACTATTGGACTTGTAGGTTTAAATTTGGAGGAGGATACGGTTCTGCCATGCATTCGTGAGAGAGGTAATCTCTTCATCTGTTCGATACCTTCGAGCTTTAGTCGCCCACAAGCTTTCTTTTGGTTCGGTTTGGGAATTGGGATGGGTGTAGCTTCCTTAGATGGAACAATCCTCTTTGAAGGAGGGTTCCTCTTGGGGAACTTCCTTTGACTCACAAGACTTGCCGCACTTCCCCGCGACTTCCTCTTTTGGTTCTCCTTACTGGTGTTCCGTAAGATTTTTCACGAGATGACCAACTTTGCCTTGTCTTCCGCTTCTGGATACCTTTTGTGCGTTTGAGCTTTCTCGACATCTTCGAGAAGGAAATCGGTAAAGCACAAAGACCTTGTTTCTTTGTAGACGCGTTTCCTTGATTCGGCGAACAGATAGAATGGGTTCCGTCAACATGTCGTGATTTTCGGGGTCATTGAGCCTCTTGGGAATGTCAGGATGAAGTCCAAGTGCTCTCTCGATCAACAATTTTGTATATCTGATGTAGGGAATCTTTGAGCCAAGTTTGTTGAGAAATGACATCATGTCATCCCAAATCGGAGCTTCGATAGCGATGTGTTTCTTGTTGACCAATGCCTGCAGAATATTTAGCCCATGAGCTTAGGGTGCTCATAGCCATTGTCAGCCACGAGAACAGACTTGGTGATGATCATGTAGAGAGTTCTCCGTGGTTGAGGAATACTCTTAAGCTCTACGTGAGAATGCTTGGTGATTACTCGTAGCCTCGCCATAACCGATATTGATTAAGAATTGGAGAGTGAGCTCTTCAGGAGGTGTGGCATATAGTTTGGTTGGATCGACATCGTGAATTAGGAGAATGTACGACCCTTAAGTGCAGTGTAATGGTGACTTGTTTGTGATTCGTGAGTCACCGCTCCGCCAGCTTTGTCCTTTGACCCTTTCCATAGTGTTCCGGAACTGTTGGATGTAGATCTCGTGAACGCTTGCAGAGTGTGAAAGCATGTTCGATACTGGGATGAGTCCTCGAGAATATCAATAGCAATTAAACATGAAGATTCTGAGCAAGTGAGGTTGTCAAAGTCAACACGGAGATTATTCTTTCCTATCTTCATTGGATAGCCATGAGGATAGATATCAAAGAATGGAGAGAACTTCGTGTGCATCCATATTCATTTGTTCGACCATGTGCGTGATCCGAAATAACATTAGCCAAAAGAACCAACATATCGAAAGACATAATGTTAGTCAACGAAGGTCTTATTGTCTAGTTATTGAATGTGCGGTCAATGATTATTCGAGTCCTAAGTCACTTGTATATTCAATAGTCCAATGACGTCGTGAAATGTTTAGTGAGTTAGTTAACTTTAAGTTTTAAAGTTTATTTTATCACTTATTGTTCACAATATATCAAACGATTTCAGTTTATTAGTGACATTTTAGGATTCGTGATGATATGATTAGTTTATTTACAAGTTTGTACACGTAACAATTCATAATGAAGGTATGATCACGCTTATGTAGGATTGGCAAAGTTATGCGTGAGACAGAATGATATATGAGTAGGCGAAACTTCACGCGTGGGGTCTTAACTTACGCTGTAAAGTGTTACGTAGGAAAAAGGAGGACCTTATGCGTAAAGCTTATGCGTAGGCATATATTAACCTTACGCGTAAGGCTACTCGTAAGAGTTGACCTTATGCGTAGAGGTCATCAAGTTACGATATCCTTCATGGATATGCGTAGTCCCATATGTAGAACCTTATGCGTGAAGCTACGCGTGGACAAATCTTACGCATAACAAGCTACGCGTAAGGTGATCCTTATCGTGGAGTATAATTAACCTTGATTCTGAATATTTAAGTGTTGCAAGCTGAAAATAAAAGCATCATATCATCAATGTTAAACACATAACATTCATTTTATGAGATCAAAACACATTTGGGCAGTTAAACAATATTGCGATTCGGCGTAGAAGCTGTCATCTGCCAGAGTCTAAACCCTAAATCTCGGCGTATGAGATCTAGCCATGGAATATGCACCAAACATTTTCTGGTAGTTTAAGAGTGTTGAGAAGTCTATATACCGAGTTATAACACCCAATTCATGGTGAATCAAAAATACCCAATGAACGTTAAACCCTAATTCCAAATTGTTGATCATTTAGGTTTACGGGTGGTTATAAGCAGGAAATCATCAATTCATCATCATAAGAACATAACAACAATCTTTTTGACCAAACACTTCACATTGAAAACCCAATTCGACATAAACCACCCAATTTTCAAAATCATTGATTCGTGTTTCGGGTGGATTTTGATGGATAAAATGATATCATTGATGTATTTAAGCGTTTTGACATAATCCATTTAACCACAACACTAACAATGATTGTGTGTTCATACGCTTATGCGTAGAACACATAATCACTCGTAACATGAATTTTAACCGTTGGATTTGAATGAAATTCAAAACCTTATCTTAAAAACATGTTTAGATCACAAAACACTTACAAATGATGATCAAATCACGGATATCTTGAACGATGTTAGGCGTAGGATGTGTTTGGTTTAGTGTAATAAATGTGAAGAATAAAAGTAGGTGGTGTTTTATTAAAAGTGAGTTTAACCTTTGATTTTGGTCCCTCCACCTTTTCCTTTTTTCAATCAAAGCCATTTAACTTCCATTTTGGTTACCAAACAAAGATTTTAAGAAAGAAACATGACGACACTCCCTCGACTTGAGAAAATAATGAAAGGTTATTAATTAAGTCCGAGGAGTGTCTTTGAAAAATGTACCACCATGTGTAAAAGAGTCAACCGAGATATGATAACATGCAAGTACACAGATGTTTTGAAGCGGTTAAAAGATTATTTTCTCCCCCTCAACACTTGACCGAAAAAATATTGAATTTTGAAAGATTAAAGTGTTGACGGAAGAAATGTACTTGCAATGTTGAAAGAAAATTAGATTAGAAGAATATTTTTGTTGTTTTTATCAGTTTTTATAATTTTGTATTTTGTTTTTGAAAAATTATTTACAAAAGAGAATTTGGTGTTTGATGTGTTTTTAAGACTGCTTTAGGAGATCATCCAATTCCTCTTGAGTCAAACACCTCATACCAATCCGTTGGACCAACTCATTAAACCTAGCGGGAGGCAAGGCTTTGGTGAGAAGATCTGCCAATTGGTATTCTCGACTCCACAAAATATAATTCAACAAGGTACACTCGCTCCACGTGATCCTTGATGAAATGATATCGAAGATCGATGTGCTTTGATTTCGAAAGTCTTTGGGCGAGATTGCACGAGATTGCAATGGCACTCCGATTGTCGCAATACATCGGGATTCTCTCAAATACGTAACCATAGTCTTTGAGTTGTGTTCTCATCCATATGACTTGAGCACAACATGCGGACATGGCTACATATTCTGCCGGTTGATGACAACGATGTACAATCCTGCTTCTTCGATTGCCATGACACCAGTTTATCACCAAGAAATTGTAAAGCTCTGAAGTACTTTTCCGTGAGTCTAAGCATCCCGCGTGGTCGGCCTCAAAAGCGATTAGTTCAAAACGTAATCCTTCTGGATACCGTGATCCCCAAGTTAATGGTTCCCTTTATGTATCGGAGGATTCTTTTAGCCTCGTAGAGGTGGGTTTCAGCTTGGTCGCCCGATAACGGAGCATAGATAAACGGCAAAGACAATATCAGTCCGCTAGCCGTTAGATACATGAGAGACCCAATAATACTACGGTATTTTGTAGGGTCCACCAATTTCCCATGTAAATCGCCTAGCTTCTTGGTATGAGCCATTGGTGTGGCATAGGTGTCAGTGTGTTTTCATTCCAAACTTGTTTAACAATTCAAGGGCATATTTGGACTGACTCAAGAAAATACCACGGGTGATTGATGAACTTGCAGTCCGAGAAAGAATGTAAGTTCACCCATCATGGACATTTCAAAATTTTTCTTCATTAGTTTTGCAAAAGCGATTGAAAACTTTTTATGTGTAGACCCAAAAATGATGTCATCCACGTAAATTTGAACAATTAAGATATGTGCCCCGTGATATTGTATAAAAAGAGTTGGGTCAACCGAACCTTTGGTGAAATTATTGGCAATGAGGAAAGATGATAGCTTATCGGTACATCATGCCCGAGGGGCTTGTTTGAGACCATAAAGAGCTTTGTTCAGTTTGTAAACATGGTTCGAACTCGATCAACGTAATCCATCCGGTTGGTCGACATAAACCGTTTCTTTAAGTTGTCCATTGAGAAACGCAGTTTTGACATCCATCCGATAGACCGTCATATTCATATGAGCTGCTACGCGACGCTAGAAATATCCCAACAGAAGACGAGCAACCGAGCAGTAAAGATTCTTCAAAGTCTAACGATAACCCTCTTCCTAAGATGAGCAAATAACCTCCATGTTGACGCACGAGCGAGTAGGCTTTCAAATTGATTTGTTGACGTTGCCGAGTAAAGGCTGAGAGGGTTCTTGTCATATGATGGGGGTTTTCAAGAAGTTTAACTAGAGTTGTGGCCATGGGTCGCCACTTGTTATACCGCTTTCGAAGCCATTCCGGATTCATCGAAATGAGCATGAATGCGTTTCCATCACTTTGTTTTTATGCGGCGATTCGAAACCTTTGGAATTATCACAAGATCCCATAAAGACTCCAATGTCGGCTTTGGCTTTGAGCTTTCCAAAGTCATCACGATCATTATAGCAAAGAGATCCAAATACATGAAAGTGTTTTAGATTCGGTTTTCTATTATGGACAAGCTCGAAAGGTGTTTTGTTGTGGCGTTTGGTGATCATAGAGCGGTTTTGAGTATAGCATGCATTAGATCTGACTTACCGCCCATAAGTAATCTGGAAGTTTAGCATTTATTAACATTGTTCTGTGCGGCTTCCACTAACGCTCGGTTTCGATCTCTTCAACAACTCCGCTTTTTGTTCGTGTATGCGGCAATAGATGTTTGACGCTGAATTCCCACTTTCTCATAGAATTCACGAAGGGTTTTGTTAACAAATTCAGATTCCTTTATACGTCTGCTCGATGATTCGACGGTGTTGTTGCGGAGCTGAACTTGTATTTTCGTGAGAAAGGTGATGATCATTTGTGGAGCTTGGTCTTTGCTACGAAGAAAGTAGACCCAAGTCCATCGTGAGTAGTCATCAACAATTACTAAGATGTAGCGCTTTGCCATTGATCGCTTGCACGCGCATCGGGCCACACAAATCCATGTGAAGAAGATGAAGCACATGCCGAGCCTCGCGTGTTCCACCTTTGAAGGAAAATGAGCACGAGTGCTTTTCCCTTGTTCACAAGCGGAGCAAAGGTGATCTTTTGAATACCGGAATCGTGGGAGTCCTTCAACTAGTTTGTGTCGAGCAAGGTTGGTGATGGTTTGAAAGTTTAGATGTGAGAGACGACTGCCATAGCCGGATTTTGTTGATGTTACCTTAGAAAGTAAGCAAATGGGAGAGGAAGCAACCATGTCTTGCATAGAGATAGTGTAGAGACTAGAATTACGAGCCGCATACATAAGGTCATTTCCTTGTAGATCACTAATGAAACAAGTTTTCTCCCTGAAAGCAACCTCCAAATCTCCATCACAAAATTGACCTACTCAAAACAGATTGTGACCGAGGCCTTCCACATAGTAAACCCCGCTAATTTCGATGTTCCCATTGACATAATCTCCGTAGCCCATGATAGCTGCGAAGTGATCATTCCTAACCCGACGGTGCCAATGAACTTTGCAATAAAGTTTGATAACAGCTTTAAGATTGCACTCATGTGTCGGGAACATCCGCTATCAACAACTAGAGAATGATCTCAGACACCGCATTACACCATGGCGACAGGATGGAATAGAAGTAGATGTGGAACCCGAAATGTTAGAGGGTTCCATAGCGATTATAGTAGATATACAAACATCAATAGCTTTAGGTATCCATTTAAATCCTAGTGTGTTATATATCCATTTATGCCATCTATAACTACTCTTTGCTTTAGTCTTAGTGAATTCACTAGGTGGTACTACATTCCTAGGAGGTGAAAGCCGAGCTACGGGACAAAGAATGCTTCTTAGAATCTAAAGATGGCGGTCTACCAAGCATGCACTTAGAAAGATTAGTTGGCCTAGAGGTATTACGGTTCTTAGGATTCCTTAAACGAGAGATTATAGCTTTAGCAACACATTTATCATGGCAATCAAAATTCATACTTTTACCACAAATAACACAAGGTGCATCGGACTGAATATCAAAAGTACTTAACGGTTTAGCATTCGTTACATCACTATTTCTATTACATTTGCTAGCCTTAATATCTATAGTGGACGCAACATGAGTCTTATTCATAGTCCTAGGGTGTTCTTCTACTTTAGCATTCTTGATTGATCTTTTCTTAGGTCGCAACTTCCTATTCTTCGATTGAGTGCTCTTAGGTCGTGGAAGTGCGGGGCGTTTGGAAAAGGCTCAACTATTCTCGCTTCAGAGAAGGAAGCAGCTAGCTACTTGTGATTAGGCAGTAGAGATTCTAGGTGCATGAGTACTAAGTGTTACGGGGGCTAATCTCTTAATGATTGTTGTCGGAAGTTGTTCATACTTTCCTAACATTTCTCTTAACTTGATGATAGTGTGAATCGATCTTGATTTTCGACCGAACATTTCCAAAGAAAATGCATAACTTCCTTAGTGTGTGCAAGATAATTATCAAGTTCATTTGATGCTTCATCACGAGTCTTTTTGAGTAAATCAAATATGACACCATATTCCTTTTAACTTTTACAAGTTCTTGTTCATATTTTGAGATTTGACACTTGAAAGACACGTTTTGATCATCCAGCTGCTCAATTTTAGAATCAGAAGGTTTTGCACGCAATCGGTTGATTTTGTGTTGAAAAGCAATTTGTTGATCGTGAATATCTTTTTGACACCAATTAAGACGACGTATTGCATTTGAAAGTTCGCTTGACAATCGTTTGTTTTCAACTTTTAAGGACTCGACCAAGCACATTATCGTGTTCTCAACATTTACCACGTATAACGATATCAGAGATATTATCAAATGCATATGACAACGAATTCAATAACACAACATTTTGAACATCCGCACGGATAACATCTTCCAAGAGTCGATCAACATCTTTTCTTAACATTTTCTTTTTACGCTTAGTGTTTGAAATAGATGTTTCGCTTTTCTAAACGCTTTTTCATGACCCAAGTTCCTTATGAAAATCCTTTTCCCATGCAATTGCACAACTTTTCAAGTTTTTAACATTAGGTAAAAGATTTTTCTGAAAAATGTCTCTTTGTTCTCGCCAGCGGCGCATTGAAAATGTTCAACTTTGATTTCTGATCGATATTCTATCTCATGTTGTAAAATTTTGAGGTCAGCCATGAAAATGTCAAAATATCAAAGAATTTTTCGATTTTCAGGTTGTGAGTTTACTTCACTAATGGAAGGTAAAGGACCATAAGTTTGTGCAAAGTCTGTTGTGGGATTAACAATAGAAGACTTCGTGTGTTTTGATGATAACTCTTGGTGTGTTAGAAGAACTCTGGTGTGACGAAGTGACCGTTTTGAATAATTAAAAGGTTTGTTGTAAACAACGCTTTTAATTTTGATCGACTCGCCTCTCTGATCTAATTCCTCTTGACGATGATATTCAACAACATTCATAATGTAAATTATCAATTTTATATTGTGCACCGAAACTTCGTGATTTGGTTTGAATGTTTTGGTTGAAAGCTTAGGTTTGTAATCGCAAGATTCGTCCATATCCATTTGTATTGGGTTTTAAAGTAAACTTTTCAATGGTTGTGACCGACTCGCCATGTTTGTAAACAACAGCTTTAAACTCTTTAAGTTTGTTTTGCAAGCCGATGATTTCTTCAAGATGATCATCTATTCGCTTCGTTGAATGCTTTTTGTATGCAGAGAACTGTTTTTGACAAGTTAACAACTCACCCTTAGCTTTTTGATTTTCCAAGGTGAGCTGCTTAATTTGCTTTTTATGTTCATGTTTCAGTTGTTCTATTTCGGACAACAAAGCATTCTTCGAAGCTGCTAGATCACACATCCGTCGTTCTAAATATTTTTCGCTTTGATAAGATTTGGCAAAGGCGCTTCAAAACCGCTTTTCACGCTTTTTCTTGAGTTTTGAAAAAGTTGAGTTGCTTTTGTAAACATTCAAAATCCTTTGTTAACAAGTGCATTTTACTTTTCAAGTCCGATTTAATGCAACATTCTTCAATTTGGGATTGTTGGTCTTGAAGTAAACGAACAAGATGCGATGAGGCAAAGGTTCAGCTTGTTCAACGTGAGTCACAACATGATCATTATTTAGATCCTCAAGTATGACCACGGAGTCAATTTGATTATCAAGGAAACCGTTGGTCATCTTGATCGCCAAATATAACTACGGGTCTAGTTGAAAATCGCGGAATGAGATGTGGATGACTCATTTTGAACATTCAGGCCTTGCCGGATGCGATGTTGGCGGAGATATGAGATCGAGATAAATATGGTTTGTTCGGTACCGAGACAAGCCATCGGTGTCATACTTGGGCCTGTCACTCATGTTATGCCGCATATTAGCCATCAACATAACAATGTTGCATTGGCCCGCAAGTCCTCCATATCATCATCAAATTTGGCCATAAAGCTCTCGTTTTGTCCGTGAGAGTTCCACCACTTCATCCTTAAGAGCCAAAAGAAGAGCCTTTTGAAATAAGCACGCCCTTAGTCCTTGGCTTTGGGCATGCATTAGCGTGTGTCCCTTCTCATTGCGCTTGTAGCATCGAAGACCATTCAACCCATGCCGAGCATTTCCTGCTCCACCACTTGAGCTCGTTATTCCTACCCACAAGATTAAACCCTTGACCACCGCCCATCCGACGCACCATAATCACGATTCAACTTCAACGTCGCCCATTGTTCACAAATGCTTGAGTCCGTGTGTTTGATGAGGAACGAATACGATTGTTGGATTTGTTGGTATAACGGCTAAAGGCATTAGCAATCATAGCAAATCCTTGTTGCAATGCTTGGAACGGATCGGATTCCTCAGCGCTTCAATCGACATATGCTTGAGCAATGTTGTTGTATGGAACCAATTGATTTTGTTGAGGTTGTTGTTGTGAAGGTGTGTTTGAAGCATTTGGTTGAGTTGCTGGTTGAGGAGAATAACGGTTTTGAGCATATAAGGCAAGTTGTTGTTGATTTTCCGGATGTGTGGGTGGAGCAATTTGAGCACGGAGAATCCTTTCCCGATCAACTTCCTTTTCATGAGGTTTCAAGTAATCGCACAACAATCCGTAGGTAGAATGATGCATGTTCTTTCGCTGACGGCGGAGAAAAATGACATACTTCTCCATTCGGGACCAAGACTACTCAGGCACTTAGTATTCACCGCAATTCTTGGCATGATGATGTTGTGTTTATCCAAATCATTGATGATGTCCGAAAATCTATGATGATAGGACTCTAGTGTCTCTCCATGTTCAATCATGAAGTGTTCATAAGCCAAGTAAATTTTGGATTCCAAATCCTCCCGATTGAGTACAGATCCTTCCATAAGAAGAGCTAATATGATCCCACATTTTTTGTGCAGTCTTATGAGCATCAACACTACGAAGAATTGGGTTTGGTAATCCTAAGAGGATGTATTCCATTGCAAGTTCATCGGCTTCATAATGTAGAAGTTCTGTGGGATTTAAATCTGCAAAACAAAGCAATGTTGGTTTGTTCATCTCTTGGTGGAATGGCATTTGGATCTCCTGGTACAATGATAGTAGGCATCTCAAATGGACCTTCTAAGATAACCTTCTTTAAGAACTTTCCATGTGGCTTCTTTAGATCACAAAACCTAAAGAACCTTATCACCCATTGATCATAGTTTCTGAGTGAGCATTGAGGTCTATCAAGTGATCCAGCCTCATGAATTGATTGTTGGCCGCTTAAAGCTTCACACATCTTTGCAAACCAAGTGGGTTCCTTCATAGTGTTCCTTGATGGATGTTGATTGAATTCATTTGTGTACGGTTGAACTTGAGGACTTGGTGGTGGTTGAACCATTTGAGGTTGTGGATTTGCAACAAGTTGTGGAGTATGTTGTTGATTAAATTGTTGTTGATAAATTGCTTGTTGTTGATTCCATTGCTGATGTTGTGGACTTAGTTGTTGTTGTCGTTGAGGATAAGTGTGAGGGAAATAGTTAGAGTATGGTGGTTGTGACATGTTGAAAAACTTGTGTGGTAAAATGGATCTTTGTAGTCGAATGAACCTTTGTTGATGAAGTGTCCTTAGGCTTAGAAAAGACAAGAACCAAGTAGCACTTATGCGTAAAAACACCAAAAGTTACGCAGAACAATGAGGAGTTACGCGTAGGTTTTAGCTTACGGGTAAGTAGGATAAAAGCACTAAAGTTATGCGTAGACAAAAGTTAGGCGTAGAAAGTTAGGCGTTGGATTACCTTATGCGTAGACCTAAGTTTACGCGTAAAGTGAATCTTATTAGGATTTCTACGGCGTAAGCTTATGCTTATGCGTAATTTTAGGTTTTGCAAATGATCTTTTACACTTCACATTGCAAAAGATATCCAAAGTCGACGTATTTTCAGACTTATCCAAGTAAGAAAACACGAATAAACCAGGAAAATGAAGATCAAACCAAGGAAAAATCTTACGCGTAATTTTAGGGTTTTGATACGCGTAGGATTACTCGTAACTTTGATTTTGCCCAAATGTGTTTCTAAACCAGATTTTTGTTATGGAATAGCTTCAATAGTACCAAAAGAACACAAAAGTGTGAATTTTGATGTACCAAACCTGCTAAACGGGTTACGCGTAGAACGACACCCACGAACAAAAACAAGCTTAAAACGTAAATCCACGCGTAAAGTTTGAAACTTTTTGCCAAAACAAGTATTTTAACACCTCAAAACATTGAAAGTACAAGAATCTTGGATTAAAAAGTGTAAAAACGAGTTTTTAAGATAACCAAAGATTATGTATCTTTACGCGAAGACCAAAACCAAAACTTCAAAAACAAACGAGTACACCCAACTATTTGGCGATTGATACCATTGTTAGGTCACTAGTTTTACAACACAAGTTATATAGAAAGGAGATGAGGCGATTGAACAAGATCTAACACACACACACAACAATAATAAGACGGTTATGCGTGGCATATGAATGAAAAGAAAACTTGAACAATCAACCTTCAAATGAAGGTTATTACATAGTTTATATAGGCAAGGAGCTAGGGCAACACTCCCTCTCCTTCCTTATTCCTTATTGGGCTTGGGTCAAGCTTATGGGCCTTCTACATAAGCTTGACCTTAAACAAACATAAAGGCCATAATAAAGCTACCTATTACATATGAAATATAAATACTTGAAATATTGTTTAGGAGTGATTCCAACATATATGAGTTAACTTGGTAGACCTCGGACTGAGAGGCATAAGATGAGAACTAAACATGCTTTTGACATTATTACTTGATATTTAATGCATACTTGATTTCATAAAATCTAAGATTGTATTTTGTAATTAGCGTTAGATGGAAACACACCTCTTGTCTATTTTTACCTTGGTCCAGGACCTATGGTAATTGAGTAGGGTTCAAGATGGATCTTAGTCTTAATTAGTAATTAATTGGGTAGTTAATTCTTTTAAGAATGTAATTATCGAAAATACTAGATTTGAACTTTTTATGTTATGATTAATTGTGTTATTGCAACATAATTCGTAAACAAATTTGTTTTTCTTTGAAAGACAACTTAGTCTCTTTCTAGTAATAAGAGTGAGACTTATACTTATTTTTCTTCCTTAGTTGACAAACTAAGATAGGATTCTAAAATTGATAAACTCTTATATGATCTTTCATTACCCTTTTAGTGGTCTAGAGTTAATTGAAAGATAGAATATTTTGTGTAACTGGAAACATTGTGTTTAGAGCTACAAAATAAATAACATCCCGAACTTGTCACGATGTATGAGTTTAAACCATGAAAGAGTAAAGGAATTACTAGCATATTTGCTAGATAATCTTCTTGGACTCTTATTATTCCTAAAGTGCTAATTACCCTTGGGGCTATGTGGGCGATAAAGGAGGAATTGCATGCTAAAGATTCAATTGAATAAAAGAATGGCTAGTCCATTGTCTACATAAGTAGAACTTCATATACTCTGCTCAATACCTAAGTACATGTTACTTGTAGGCAATTGAAGAGAATAGGAAAGTATATAAAACTTGCTATATGCTATCTCTTGGAAATGTAACACTTACAATGTTGACAAATCCAATTGGGGAGATTGCATTTATTATTGAAATATCATTCATGTAATGTTGTCAATTCGATTAGAGCTACGGGATTTATTCCTTGATAGTCACCCATATCATTTCAAACTAGCTTTGAAATAATCCATTACTTTCAAATATGAACAACAATTGCTTAAAGGAAAATTGCATTTTATTTATAAGATAACCGTTGCCTTCTGCGTCGCTTCGAAACGTTATCCATAGAATAAAATTCCACAATTCCTTATTACAAGTTATGGTTCTAAAACTACTTATGATATATATGACATTATCATATTGTTTGAACAATCAATCACGTGTTGTTTGTTTTCATAATATGATGTTGTACCTTTCACAAGTGGGAGAAATCTCAAAGTGTGTGCAACGAACAACAATATTATTTACCTCTTGATAAGGTAAGGAAAATAATAATTCTACTAGGACTTAAACACGTTAGATGTTTAATGCCCTACTACATGTAAATAAGAATTCTACTAGGACTTAAACACGTGAGATGTTTATTGCCCTACTACATTCTAATAATGATTCTACTAGGACTTGAACACGCTAGATGTTTGTTGCCTACTACATTCAAATGTCATGATATTGTGTATAGATACTTCAACATTAGATTACATGTTTTAGTCAACATAATTATGGTTATATGATAATGATCATAATTCTGAAGTATATAATTAACTTGAAATTACTATAGAACTCAATAGTTTGCGTTCATGATTACTTTTTTTAGTATAATTATGCTTACATGTTAAGACATAATTATGAAGTCCTTGAATTAGTCAATGACTTATAACATAAAGTATATATAGTAAATGTGCTATGTCTTATAGTTAACACATAAACATGAGGCTTTGAATTATTCAAAGACTTATAATGTATTATTGAAATGTTCTGTTTTCTTGTTAACACATGAACATATAATCCTTGAACAGTTCTGTCTTCTTGTGAACACGTGAATATAAGGTTCTTGTATTGTTTAATGAATATACATTATTGCATGCACTTGGTTCGTAAATACTTTATATGCAATTTGGCTTGACAAAATTGACAAATATTTGGTCCAAAGAGAATTAAGTTATCTATAGAATTCTGATATAGTTTCACAATTCTAATAACTCATAGGATACCACTTCATTATGGTATGTCTAATGTGTTGGATCAAACCTTATTCATAAAGTTTGGTTCCTGATAGCTTTAATTGCTCAACCTCCAAAACATATCAAGGTTAGAAATTACGTGTGTCATGAATACACTTAATATAGTTCAAACCTAGAAGGTCTTCAAGACAACCTATAACTGAAAACCCTAATTCATTAGGGATTTGAGGTTTTACCACTCAAACCAATTGTATCATAAACCCTTTTGGATTTTTGATTTTCTACACTTCCTAGCTTGAAGATTGTAGTTTTGGTGTTCTTCCTAGCTTAACGAAACACAAAACTATTGCTAGAATTTTTGGTTAAAGAGTGATACTAAATTAGAGTTTTTCTATAAACCCTAATTTGAGTTGTTGGAAGGAATTCCATTATGTCTTGATTTAAGTTCGGAATTTGTTAAATCTTATGAAGCATTTTATTAACAAATCTTGAAATGAGAACTTAAAATGTATTTTGTGATTCTCCATAAAAGACAATTTATTGTTGCTTAAATACTTAGTATTTAGAGAATTGTCTCTACTTACAAAAGTAAGTGGGAGTATATACATATCTCAATGTTTTTTAGAATAAAATACTTTAACCTTCTAAAATCCACTTATTAATGTCATAGTAAGGTTAAAAATGAAAATGTTGACAAAAGGATAATGATTACTCTCATTCATAAATCCGAAAGGATGCCTCATCACTTGAGTGATATTTTATATCAATCTTTGAGGGATATAAGTTAGAAGATTATTGTAAATCAGCTAACTACTAAAATACATTATCACATCTTGAATCTGATAAATATTTTAGAACTAGGAATGACAAGATGCAGTCCTTAAAAGGCAAATCGAGTTTTGAGCTTGATTGTTATTTCCCCTAACAGTTAACCTATGAGGTTGGAATGAGTTTCTTTTGAAGAAAGACTCACAGGGACGAAATATACATATTAATGCAAGGCATTTTATAAGAAGTTTTTAATCATACTTAAGCAATTGACTATGATTAGATTTTCTTATATAATACACGCATTAATTATATAAAGATATTTAATTGTCATACATGTGATTTGTATGTTGAATATGACAATTAGATTTTATAACTCTTTCTTTATGATTACCTTTTACGAGGACGGTGTGTAATCAAAAGGGTTATGAATCTATATTATCTTTATGAAGTATACAAAATTTGAGCAATCCAAGTTTTGGATTGTATCATGCATCTAAGAGCTGAGATCTTGAATTTAATTACAATATGATTCTGAGTGAATTAAGATATCTCTTGAGTACATCTGACATTGAGTGGGAGCATTGTGTTTTTCCTTAAAATTTACATGTTGAAGATATCATTCTATTTAAGCTAGATATTGATCCTTAAACTTGGAATGAAACTTCACTTGGAATTTAGTGAATAAAACAAACAACCTTGGAATAGATGTTTATATGGAATAAACAAATGCGAAAAATTAAGTCTGACACAAATGCAATATATCATTCGAGCAAGTCTTCAATGATATATTTCACTTGGAACAATTTACATGGATGGAAACCTTGTGTTTTTAAACTAAGGATTCATCATGTATATATTATATTGTGTATAAGACTAGTTGTTGCTTTTGTACAAGAACAAAATGAGCTGACAACAACAATATCTAATTGAGAGTGTTTAGATTATTGTTTTTATAAATGTTTACGAATTATAAAGCATAGTGTTGTATAAGTATAAATGATGCTAGAGGATTATTTATACTAGTTGTAGTAGGATTTTATCATTTATGAAAAATTTGCTAACTATTTGTGCTCAACATAGAGCATTGTTGCATTACACATTAATGAATGAGAATACTTTACACTTTTGAAACTGTAAAGATGATTGTCGATGTCGTTGATTTCTAGTACCTCATGCAAGGTAGGGCGACATCTCCATACTATAATTCTTGCAATAGTATGATCATATGAGATAAGACACTCATCATATATTTCAAATCTCTCACTATAAGTGATATTTTGAAATAAGTATTCGAAAAGTTTATTCAGATGACTATTTAGTTTTTCTTTTAAAGAAAGGTTGAAAATGTTGGAAACATTAGGCTTCAACTTACTAAATGAGTTTCATGCATATTTGTTTTAGTATTTGGATAATTGGGATTGAAAGACAATTTTTACTTTATGATAAATAAAGATACTTGGTATTTGTTATTCATTCATATAATAATTGTTATCCTATATTTGCATGTTTAATCCTTAAATAATTTTTATTATTCTAAATATGTCCATTGTCGGTTAACAATATGGGAATATTATTATGATAAGGCAAATGTGAGAGTTGGTTATAATTCTAACGAGAATTCGGATTGTTCCTACCAAACTCATATGTATTCACTAGAGATGCATATTGGATTCCCCAACTTTCAAACATTTACTTTTGGATCCTTGTCATAAGTAAAATATTGAAAATGGTTTGTTATCTTCATCCTTAGACTTGAGATACAAGCAAGTTCGTTATGTGTGGACATCATTCTTTGTAAGTATCATAAAACGCTATCTAAACAAGGTAGTTATAAAAGCTATATTTCGGAGTGATGTGAAGCAGCATCCAAAACACTTGTAGTCAATAAAGTATTTGTTACTCCACTTGATATGTGCAGAAAGATACCATGGCCTCCGATTTAAGGATAATTGTTTGGCCAAACCCAAAGGGTAATGCAAGATGATACTTGATTATATTTGGTATATCCAATTAAATTCTATAACGAGATTCTAAATGGTTAAACTATATGGAATGATTTGAGATCCATTATCCATGGTTTAACGATATCTATAACAAAGGATGATTAGAGCAAGACATTGAATGACTATGCTCTTTGAGAAACTTTTTGAAACTATTCTCGGACACTTTTAGTTAGCGGTGAGAGCGTTTGCTAGACGTTTCCGTCGTTAGTTTTGTGTGCCATTCGACACTCCAACTCCCAAGTGGGAGCTTGTTAATACAAATAAGCCGTAAAAACGTTTATTTATATTTTACGATCTTCTATTGTTTTGTCGATAACAAACGTAAAATCATATTAATGAAACAAATAAAATACGTAAATGGTTTGAACTAATAGTTTCTAACATATTCACATTTTCACATAAAACACTAAAACAAGTATAAGTGATTTTATGATTTAGTAATACATATGTACAACAACTAGTGTTTACATATTTGGATAAAATATACACATAACTAGTATGTAGTATATTGGGTAATATAAATGGGTAGAAACTTAAGTATCACAACCTATTGGGCAAATACATTGAATGTAGTTGGGTACAACCCAAAGCTCATAACCCATGGATCTTGACCCATAACCCATTGCATGACATCATGATTATATCACATATGGACAATACCCATAACCCATGGATCAACCCATACCCAAGTGACTAAGTGCATTGCACTCAAAGATACATTGTATCTAGCCAAAGATCCATGGTTCAACCCATGACCCATGACCCATAACCAAAATACCCATGGGTAAAGAGGCGCGTTCCACGGATCCCTAGCTTTGTGCTAGCCGGATCCCAAGTGAAAGGGATCCGTGGGATCCGGGGAACAATAGGATTTTTCCTCTATAAATAGTGAGCCATTTCTTCATTATTAATCATCCCTTTCTAACACACTTTTCCCCCTGAGTTAAATCTCACTAACCTTAGATCCAAGAGATCTATGTTTGTAGTTTTGTTTTTGTGTGATCTTCTAGGTT
Source organism: Chrysanthemum makinoi (assembly GCA_910596185.1). NCBI lineage: Eukaryota > Viridiplantae > Streptophyta > Magnoliopsida > Asterales > Asteraceae > Chrysanthemum > Chrysanthemum makinoi. Next base: position 47,557,855 of record OU343222.1, on the reverse strand, counting down.
CCTCTTAAAGGCAAGATCACCACCTTTGAAGTCGAGCAAGCTCAAGTCCATGAGTTGCTATGCTTCCTCATCATCAAGGCTACTGAAGTCTTCTTGTTGATGATTCTTTTCTTTATTCAAAGAAGTGTTGTGTTGAAGACATTAGTGAAAGATGTCTCAAGTGTCAAGACGAAGATGTTAGTGAAAGGTATCTATCGTCTATAGGATAAGCACTTGTGATAGGTGCTTAGAAGTCAAGACAAGAAGCATTAGTGAAAGGTGCTTAGAAGTCAAGACAAAGAAGCATTAGTGAAAGGTGCTTAGAAGTGAAGTCACAAGATATTAGTGAAAGGTGTCTTGTAGATCTAGTCAAAGGCATTAGTGAAAGGTGCCTTAGATGTACATTCGATATGGTGTGTCTCGATGTACAAGATAGACTAGTATTAGATCCAAGGATATTGATATCCTTGATGATGTTGTAAAGGAGTAAATCTCCTTTGGGATTAGTAGTTGGTGTAGTGTGGTAGTAGTTCCTCCATTGCAATGGAACTAGGTGCTTAGCCTAGTACCTAATAAAGGGTAGGCGACGTTGTGAAGGTGTAGTTCACCTTGGAGTGAAAGAACTAGGTACTTAGCCTAGTACCTTATAAAGGGTAGCCGACGTTGTGTAGGTGTGGTTCACCTTGGAGTGAAAGAACCCGGTGGTTAGCCTAGTACCGGGAAAAGAGTAGGCGACGTTGTGAAGGCTTCTCCACCATAAGGAGTTGGTGTAGTGATTACGAACTCTCAAGTAGGTGACTCGGGGAATGGAATAGGGCAAGGAAGGTGACCTTGTAGCCGAACCACTATAAATACTTACGTTGTGGTTTTGTGCTTCTTACTCTTATCTTTTCATTACTTACCTTTATATGTTTGTTTATCAACATCCAACACATACATCCAAATAGATTGACATAAGTCGATCTAAATATATTAAAATGAAGTTTTAATTGGCAAAACTATTCAACCCCCCTTCTATTTTTCCACAATTGGCATCAGAGCTTCGTTACCAAGTTTCTTGAAGTATATTGTACTTTAAAACTTGATACGATCCATGGTTAATTGAAAACTACAAAGAAGGTTTTTCATAAAAGCAAACACCATGTCTTTCAAACCTATATGTTTGGATGTTGAGTTGATAACAACATTTTTTTTTACTTTTTCATTTAATTGCACTAATCTTCTTTGTCATGTTGATTAGTCAAAGCTCATACCCACCAAGCTTTAGGAGTCGCTTGGTAACAAGAATACCTTCCTTAAGAAGGTATCTTAAATAAAGGAGCGGAGATAGTCTAAGTGACATTTACTGTGTCATTTGTAAAGACATTCCTAAGTGCGCTAGAGGTATGATTCTCTTTTCACCTTGCTTGATAATTAAGTATACCTATTTAGTGCTTGATAATTAAGTATACCTATTTAGGTATTTATATGATTATCTTTTTGTGTTCATACATGTTTTACATGAAGCTTCATTAGGAAGCCTTTTTCTTACAATACGTGTTATATTTCTTGTCTATATTGATAGTATATAAAACTTATGTTTTATTTCTTTTCAATCCAATAATAAAACAAAACACAATTTCAAAATTCTCCTTTCCCTATTTATAATCCCACCGTCCACCACTCTACCAAACCCTCACTTTTTCAAAATCTTCCAATTTCAAAATTTTCCTTTCATTCAAAAATTTCATCTTCCTCCTCATCCATAACGAAACCAAGAAAGATCCGTCATCAACATGGTTTACATCGCCTTCGTGCTCATCGCCCTAACACTCATCGCACTTGTGTTCCCTATGATGAAGTTCACATACGGAGACATTTACTTTGTGTTGTTAATCTATATGGGATCATATACCCAATCCTTTGTATCATCCTTAGTATTGAAATGCAATATTATTAATAATCTAGTTTATCTAGGTTGTTGTTATCATAATGTGTTTGTCATTTTTTTTTATCTATGTGTTTTATATTCTTTTGTGATACATTAGAAGTCATGTATGCATGCTAAAAGAAAATGTAGGTTAAAACATATATCTTGGTATAAAATTATGAGATTCAAAAATCTATGCATTTTTATATAACACGTTTCATATTCTGAGATCCAGGATCCCGGAAGTTATACTAGCGGATCCCTTTTGAAAAAGGAAGTGGGATCCGTCCTCTTTGAAACAGTTTTTCATGCAAATAAAAAAACTTCTTTCTTCTAAGAGTAATATTCTACTTGTATGTCAAAACCATAAGTGAGTTAAGTGTATTTCTTGTTAAAACCATTGTTAATAAAAATCTAGTAAAAACATTAGATTATCATACGTTGACCACAAACATCTCTTTTTATTAACTTGGATTTCTATAGGTTCAACTAAGACGCATGAATATGAGTTTGATTTTTCACTCACTAGCGTCTACACTCCGAACATCTCTCTCGAACCCAACACGCTGCAATCATGTTCGTGGGTTCAATAATCTCGAAAACCGTCACTTCCACGAAGGACGTATTGTAGACACCTCTCTACAATTCGAAGAAGGTATCAATACCTCATTCCAAGCCATAGGACTAGAATGATTTCTTGAAATCAACGAGAAGATATGTCCAAGGTTCATAATGGAATTCTTCCGTCAAGTTGAACTCGTTCGTAACGAGGATCGCTCTTTATCTCTTTGGTTTTATATCAAAAACCAAAAGTTCGCTCTAACCCTTGGGCATTTTGCTCACATCCTCCGGATTCCAAATCATGGACAATGTGCCTTCACCGAAGATTGGTCTCTTGATTCTCTCTTCAACTTTCGTGAAGAAAATAGTCCATATTGTTCACACATACCCTCTTCGGAAGATTTAAATCGCATAATATGCAAACCTCGACCATATTACTCCGATCCAAACATTATCTTTACAAGGGATATCCGAGAAGAGTACAAGCCTCTTGCACTCATCCTACATGAAAATGTTTGGAGTCTTAGGGGAAATCGAGAAATCCTTCCCGCTTGTTGTGCTCATGTTTATGCTTGTTTTAACGCAACAACCAATACAATCTCGCCTACTTTTCAAACGATCGCAAATCTTCAAGGCTTAAAGAATAAACTCATCCCTTATGGAATGTTCTTGACACGCCTCTATCATAATGTTATGCACTTCCATCCTCAATTTCAAAGTCCGTTATGCGTACTTGTAAACAAGATGATGGAACCGCTATACATATCTCTCATAAATACTTTCTTCATTATTGATTCCACCAACACTCATCAATCACATAATGATCCTCCAGCGAAAACACTCAAGGAAACCAATAGTATTCCAAAATAGGATCAAATCTCTTGTACTCATGCTTTATCAATGTAATCAATTTCTTCATGAAATCAAACATCTTACATTTGATATCTTAGTATTAGAACTCTTTTTAGACAATCCTTGAGATATAATGCATTGTCAAGATCATTGCATACCTTTAGTAAAGGTCCTACTGGCGGATAGGCGGATCCCAAAGATTGTACTAGACGGATCCCTACTCTTAGGGAACGTAGGATCCGCGAACAGAAAAAATGCAATTGCAAGCATTATATTTCAAACATATTCTTAGAACACCTCACACTAAGCTAAACATAGTGTCTTAAGGCAAATTAAGTCCTTATCAAGATAGGTTAATCTTTCCTACTCATACATAACTCACCTAGATCACTCTAAAACATTGTAGATCTATTTTTCGTTTTTTAATCCATTACTCTTCCGCTCTTAAACTCACACTTCATTTTCTACTTGATCCCTCACGTCTAGTCTTAGAAATCTTTAGATTATGGCAAAATTGACCATAAATCATCCTTACCTCAAAATTGATCAAAGTTGATCAAACTCTACTTTTTCCATTTCAAAGCTTCTAGGATATGTTCTTAAACACTATCCTAAGTCACAACCTGATATCTAAGATCATTTAGCTTCAATTGCCACTCTAAAATATTTAGTGTCATTCTTGCTCATCCATTGGTACTCTTGAAAGTTCCAAATCCTTCCATAAAAGATAATCATTAGCTACATCATTCATTACTCTCAAGTACTCAAACACCCCTTTATTTAAAACACTTAGGAGGACTGAAACACTCAAGATGTTATAGGTCTTAGATCTTAGAAACATCATTTCCACTCTTTCATAGCTGCTGAGAGTCGGATCCCTAGGATTAGCCTAGACGGATCCCTCTGAGGAAGGAACCGTGGGATTCGGGTGACAGTTTAGGTCAAATCTTGCTAAAACAATCATTTCAACTCATCTTCCTAACTCAAACACTCCATCTCATCTTAAATGAGTTCCTAGAACAGTGCAAACTCTGAAGTTGACTCTTGTGCATGTTAATCATCACATTCCAATGAATCTTAGAGGCTTAAGGCTTAAATGCACTTGCCAAATCTCTTGGTTTATAAACCACCTTGTTAGGACCTCCATAGTCATCACTCTCATCCTAACTTTCAGCTCTTGCAACCTCTTGAAATCATCTCATCATGAGGAAAACCCCAAGTAGTAACTTATCCACCAAAGAACCACCCATGAAAAGGGCTCGTGTTATACACGAAATTTCTTCAACCGAATCATCTCCCGTCAAGCCAACAAATGATAGAATTCTTAATCATCCAATCAAACCAATTCCTAAAAGGATAGTACCCACAAAACTACCTATGCCAAAACACCACCATACCTCCTAGGCCAAACAATATCATCTCACTAAACCATCACCATTGGTTCCTAGAGCTATTTCATTTACATCCCCACTATCATCACCACACCTCTACAATTTAGAGGACTTGCCTCCTAGGCCATCTCATTCGCTTCCGCCGACAACATTCTCCTCATTAGGAGGAATAATGGTTCAAAATCAAGGTGTTGAGTCAACACTTGCTCAGGCTTCCTTTTCGCCGTTTCCATCATATAATCCCATTTGGATTATGAGAAATCATCAAAGTCAACCACCCGACCATATGGAAGTTGACACCTCTCTACCACCACCATCATTTTTGGTTGATTCATTCTCAAATGCACCTCCACCAATCCCTCCATCGTTTGAAGCTCCACAAGCCGCTTCACTTGATCCTTCGCATCAAGCCATTTCACTTCTTCCACCACCACTACCTAGCCATGACAAAGATTGCTATCATTGTCAACATGTTGAAAGTTTGATACATGAAGTACGAGAAGACCAACGTTTCATGTTCTATCATCTCCTCGAGAGTTTCGACGAGATCAAACCTAAATAAAACTTGAGCTAGAATATTTTAGTGGTGTCCTAGCATCAAGCGATAGTTGGTTTAGAAACTCCTAGTCATGTATTTTCTTATTTTCTTAGTTTTTAGAGTCATGTATATCATAACTCTAGTTTTATTAAAGGGAATTACATGCTACTTGTTATTTTGTTGAGCATATGATTTGTGTGATAACATTACTTGTTATATCACCTTGGCTGTAATTGAACGAGATATCAGATCCTCATAATTGGAAACGATCCCTACTAGGAGGGAACCGTGGGATCCGTAAGACAGAAAACTTTCTTTCTACTAACTTGAATCACATTTTGAGGAAATGTGAATTATACTTGCTATCTAACCTTTGTTTTGTAGTTATTCAATTTACATATGAAGACTTTGACATCCTAAAGCTAGGGGGAGCTTTATGTCAAAGCAATACATTGCAAATTACTTGCAATACTAGGTTTACATTTCGTGACATCCCCTTGAAAAATTACAATCATCAAGGGGGAGCAAATTCGTCTCTTAGACGATATCTTTTGCAAACTTATTTGCAAATAAACTAGATTAGTATCACTTACTTGGCCTGCACATAGGGATGGACTCGTCAAGGGGGTAAAGGCGAGATCCTTTCCGTTATTTGCTCTCTATTTCCTTTTTACTTTTTTTTCTTTCACATGTTTTTCTTAAAACGATGTGTTGCCTTCCTTCAAACACTTTTGTTTCGACAAAAGGGGAGGAAAGTAAAAACTACAAATTCAAACTTTTACAATTTTAGCTTTTCCTTAAAATAATTTTATGTTTTGTCATCAACAAAAGGGGGGAGATTGTTAATACAAATAAGCCGTAAAACGTTTATTTATATTTTCACGATCTTATTTTTTGTCGATAACAAATGTAAAATCATATTAACGAAACAAATAAAATACGTAAATAGTTTGAACTAATAGTTTCTAACATATTCACATTTTCACATAAAACACTAAAACAAGTATAAGTGATTTTATGATTTAGTAATACATATGTACAACAACTAGTGTTTACATATTTGGATAAAATATACACATAACTAGTATGTAGTATATTGGGTAATATAAATGGGTAGAAACTTAAGTATCACAACCCATTAGGCAAATACATTGAATGTAGTTGGGTACAACCCAAAGCTCATAACCCATGGATCTTGACCCATAACCCATTGCATGACATCATGCTTATATCACATATGGACAATACCCATAACCATTGGATCAACCCATACCCAAGTGACTAAGTGCATTGCACTCAAAGATACATTGTATCTAGCCAAAGATCCATGGTTCAACCCATGACCCATGACCCACAACCAAAATACCCATGGGTAAAGAGGAGCGTTCCACGGATCCCTAGCTTTGCTGGCGGATCCCAAGTGGAAGGGATCCGTGGGATTCGGGGAACAGTAGGATTTTTCCTCTATAAATAGTGAGCCATTTCTTCATTATTGATTATCCCTTTCTAACACACTTTCCCCACTGAGTTAAATCTCACTAACCTTAGATCCAAGAGATCTATGTTTGTAGTTTTGTTTTTGTGTGATCTTCTAGGTTCCTCTTAAAGGCAAGATCACCACCTTTGAAGTCGAGCAAGCTCAAGTCCATGAGTTGCTATGCTTCCTCATCATCAAGGCTACTGAAGTCTTCTTGTTGATGATTCTTTTCTTTATTCAAAGAAGTATTGTGTTGAAAACATTAGTGAAAGATGTCTCAAGTGTCAAGACGAAGATGTTAGTGAAAGGTATCTATCGTCTATAGCATAAGCACTTGTGATAGGTTCTTAGAAGTCAAGACAAGAAGCATTAGTGAAAGGTGCTTAAAAGTCAAGACAAAGAAGCATTAGTGAAAGGTGCTTAGAAGTGAAGTCACAAGACATTAGTGAAAGGTGTCTTGTAGATCTAGTCAAAGGCATTAGTGAAAGGTGCCTTAGATGTACATTCGATATGGTGTGTCTCGATGTACAAGATAGACTAGTATTAGATCAAAGGATATTGATATCCTTGATGATGTTGTAAAGGAGTAGATCTCCTTTGGGATTAGTAGTTGGTGTAGTGTGGTAGTAGTTCCTCCATTGCAATGGAACTAGGTGCTTAGCCTAGTACCTAATAAAGGGTAGGCGACGTTGTGAAGGTGTAGTTCACCTTGGAGTGAAAGAACTAGGTACTTAGCCTAGTACCTTATAAAGGGTAGGCGTTGTTGTAGGTGTGGTTCACCTTGGGTGAAAGAACCGGTGGTTAGCCTAGTCTGGAAAAGTAGGCGACGTTGTGAAGGCTTCTCCGCCATAAAGAGATTGGTGTAGTGATTACGAACTCTCGAGTAGGTGACTCGGGGAGTGGAGTAGGGCAAGGAAGGTGACCTTGTAGCCGAACCACTATAAATACTTGCGTTGTGGTTTTGTGCTTCTTACTCTTATCTTTTCATTACTTACCTTTATATGTTTGTTTATCAACATCCAACACACACATCCAAATAGAATGACATAAGTCGATCTAAATAGATTAAAATGAAGTTTTAATTGGCAAAACTTTTCAACCCCCCCTTCTAGTTTTTCACAGAGTTGTTGGTTTGTGGGAGTTAAAACGACATGTAAACGACTAGAAGTGTGTGAGCCTATGGGGGCACACACGTTAAACACGAGAGTACGGGACGAACGTTATAATTACTTGAATATATTGACCAGTTCATTACATGCATGCATACCCGATTCTGTTAATGACCCATTAGTCTTGTCATAGTTCAAAGTGGGTCGAATGGTGAGCCTTGGGCCTAGACTGCCATAAACGATCGGGGAAGTGTTTGGTTTGTAACTTGATACACAAGTGTCAAGCCCAAGTCATGAAACGTTTTGTGAATTATATAAATAAAACCATGCATGCATTAAATGATATAATATATAGGATATCCCTAACTAACGAATGATATAGTATCCCTAAACCTGTAAATATTATTTAACTATATACCCAATTGGTTTATTTGACAAACCGATTAAGGTTTTAGTTTTATTTGTTTAATACTCCAAGCTTGCATCAAATTAGAAGATCCAAGATGTTTTAGAGTATCATCAATCATGTTATAGTTCCTGGTCGAACATGATTAGCAACATGATTTGGGTTTTCTGTTCGTATCACATCTCGGACAAAAGGGTATAATATATCGGACATGACTTGTTCGATATCGGGTATAATGGCAGTTTGGTTCTCGGACATAACTGTGGTTCTCGGAAAAAATAAAGACTTGTTTCTTGGGGTTTTTTTGTTCGTGGTAGTAATTCAAGGGGTTGATTGGTAAACGTTCTCGACTAGCGTTTATCGAACGTACTTGGTTTAAGTGTTTGTGTGTGATACTCATAGAGGCATCTATTTTAGATGCTTAATTTCGTATTGGTTTTATTGTCCGTTACACTTGCGTTCAAATAGCCACGAAAGGTTAGGTTTTCTTTTATCCCTTTTATTAATTAATTGTTATATTAATTATTGTTTATTATTACGTGTTAACCTAATTGCAAATACTAGATCCTTATCCGCTGCGTACTCGTAGAGGTTAATTCGTTAACTTGTTCTAAAATCCCAACAAAAACTTCGTAGCCAGATAAAAGCATAATTGAGAAAATTAAATACATAATAATATTATTAATAGCTCAGTACCAAATTTATCTTCAGAAAAGACAAAAGAAAAGATTAATTGCCCATTAACAATTCGGGAGAGCATTGTTGAGTATCATATCATCTGACTACCAAAAAAACTTTTTTATTCACTCATTTTAGAATTTATCAATAGCTCAGTGTCATATATGACTACCAAATATACAACAATAATAATCTAGGTGGTTTTTTAATTTGAATCCACTTTGGTTTTACCCTTTTCATCCATTCGACTGTATAGCATAGAATATTAGCTCAGGAGGTAATGGAGTGTTAAGTGTGCAAACATTTTGTAAAATGAATTTTATCAAATTTGGTTTTGTTTAGGAGTGCATTGTGCTTATTTTATGCATTGTTATCATATTTTAGAACAAGATGAAGAAACTCTTAAATATGGATGATCCCAAGGGTATATGCGATCAGTGTTGGGACAAATGGGACCAATTCTAATATGCAGCCAATGTTAGGCTTTCAAGGACCGGGTACTTCCCTAGATGCTCATAATCAACATCAGTTATTTGAGGCACAACAACATCAAGTAGTTGATGTTGCTAGAGAACAAGAAATGTTTAGGAATTTTGAGCAACAACAGTTTCAAGTTTTCAACATCAACAAAAACAAAAACATCATTAGCATATTGATCAAATGAGCTATAATAGAGAGTTTGATGTTTCCGGACTATCTGGACAGGTGACTACTTTATAAGTTGAATACCCAATTTTTTGTTTTTTCTTTAATTCCATCCTGAAAAGTATATAAGAGATGTGGTGGTCATAATTTTATAAAGGGTATTTGGAATTGAGCTGTAAAAGTGATTATGTTGATACTTATATATTATATGTAGTATAATCAACTTTTAATGTTTGGCTAAAGTGATTATTTTGGTGTCATGTTACATGTTCGGATTAAAACTACTTATATTTTTAGTGCCTTGATGTATCATATAACCTATTTTGAGTGTGTTTTGGGGTTTGTTTCCAAACTATCCATCAACAATCAACTCAAAAGTATAAAACATATAAATTGGTATCTACGGTTATGACTTATACTAAAGTAATAAATGAAAAGTTCATTACATTTTAAGTAAATATACATCCTTTTTATATAATAAAACAAAACCCTTAGTGGGAATTTTTCATTTCAAAAAAATCAATTCATACTTTATTTAGTAATAATGTAATTATTATTGTTACTAGTTTTTAAAATTTTCTAATAGTAAAAACATAACTATTTCTTAATTTGGCAAACAGATTAATAAATTCGTTTTATATGGCCATATGCAAGAAAAAGCAAAAAGTACACAAGTACTTATTTGCTATTTTATCATAGTTTTGGATTAAATGTAAAAGTTTAGAAAAAAAAAGAAGGAATCGCCTATCTCCTTTGCTCTTTCAATAACTCATAGCTTTTCGTACAAGTGTTATGGGCTCATGGCCAATGTTGATTACATAGGTTGTCCTCTTTTCAACTAATAATCAATCATTAGGAACAAAAAATAGATTCAACTATACGATCAATTCAATTCAAGTTTTATATACGATCAATTCAACTATGATTTATATGTGATCAATTCCATGTGAAGAGATCAATCCAAGGTTTACATACGATCTTCGATTAATTCAACTATGATTTGTGAACGGTTAGTAATTCCAAACACCCTTTATTTGTTTATGGAAACATGTTATGTGTTTCGTGATTCTGTCATTGTATGTTTTTGAGCCATTGATGAAGTGTGCCCCAAGTGTTTGATAGAAATCCTCACTAGCTTACTTTGTAAACACTCTATTCCCAATGTTCTTACGTATTCAGTTGCAATTTATTGAAATTTTTAAGATGACCCATGTGAAAAAGTTATGATTTTGATGATATTTGTAGTTTGATTTGTTAGCTCAGCTCTGTTTTAAATGCCTATTTGTTAAAGATTAGAGCTTTTTGGTTTGTATGAATTAGATTTTTGTTTGAAACTTGAAAAATGTGATATTGGTTATACTTACTATAGGTAATGATTATTCAGCAGAGATTAGGCTTATTAGCATTGGTTTAAATTGACATTATCTCATTTTTCTTTATATGGTGTGTAGATTTACATTCAACAACTCAATAAGGTTTAGCTTTATGCTTTTAGCATGGTAGAACCTCATAAAACAAAGGGCCAAAGAAGGTAAAGCTTGGGTTGACTTTGTTAAAATCAAATTCATATCAAAACAAGTAGACAAGAATCAATTGTTGCCATTGTTTGATTGAGTTGATAAATTTTGTAGAGGTTAATTTGTTATGAACAAACTTAAGAAGAGAGAGGGTTCATGTCATGGACTAAAGTAGCAAAGTTGATGGAGATCGAGAAAGGTAAAATCCACATGACAACAATACAACGTATCTTAATGACCCACTATAGTAAATGAGCTTTAAACATAGGGTTATTAGACAAAAAAGTTACTAAAGTTTGCGAAAAAGTTCACCTAAGTTACTATTATTTTTTTGTTTATAAAGAGGTAACTTAAGTAAACGGGTTTGTCATTTGGGTTACTCAAAGATTAAAAATGTTACATAAATGTTACTGCGAGGGTGGGCAACTGGCTGATTACCGGTTCCCCTTGTCCACGTCAGCACCATAGTTTAAAATGTTATAAGGAAGTTACTATAGTTTACGGGTTTATGAAATAGGTTACTGAACCTTAACAAAAAGTTACTATGCGTTTTTTTTTGTTTTGTTTTTTTTTTTTCTATTTTTTTTATTTTTACATTTTCTCCTTCGCATATCTTTGTATATTTTCGACATTTCTATCCGTTTTATACGCTTATGAATGTTTTTCTCTTGTCGTACTTTCTTTACATTGTTTTACGTTTATGTACGCTTCTCTCGTCGCCTTTTTCTCCAGTTTCGACGTTTTTGTCCATTTTGCATTTTTCATCTATTTTCGTTTATTTTCATATCGCCATAAGTTTTCATTTTTTTTATTACATTTGTGTGCGATTTATATGCTTGTGTATCGCTTTACGTCTTTACGTTTTCATACTAGTTTTATGCTTTTCTACACCTTTGTATGTTTTATACGTTTGTATGTTTTATACTTGTTATGTTTTATACGTATGTGAAAATGTGTATAAAAACATGTATAAAAAGTGTATAAAATTGTGTGAAAACGTGTAAAAATAAACAAAATCGTATGAAAACGGAAAAAACGTGAGAAAAACAGAAAAAAAATGTCTGAAAACAAAAAAAAGTCGAAAAAGCAGGATAAAAACGAAGAAAACATACGAAAACGTAATAAATCGAAATAAAAGGTATAAAACGGACAAAAACACATTAAAAGCGAAAAGGGACAAAACGTAAGAAAAATAGACAAAAACGTTTAAACGGAAAAAACGTAAGAAAAAACGGTAACAAAACGTAAGAAAACGGATGAAAGTGTAAGAAAATAGGTAAAACGTATAAAAATCGAACTAAAACGTATAAAAACGTATGAAAACGAAAACCCGTAAAAAAAATGGTCAAAAACGTAAGAAAACGGACAAAAATGTATGAAAACCTAATTTTAAGTTAAGTATAAACGGTCGTTAGTATTAAGGACTAAAGTTGCAAACATTTGTTTCAAACGTTCATTAGCTAACGGAAAAAACTAACGACAGTTAGTCTGAGGGACCATTTTTGAAATTAACGAAAAAAAAAACCTATAGTAGAAGGTTAAAACATACAGAGTAACTTATATAGCCGGTGACCAAACTTAAGTAACCTCTTTGTAACCAAAAAACAATAGTAACTTAGGTGAACTTTTTCGCAAACTTTAGTAACATGTTTGTCTAATAACCCTTAAACATAACCCACATTAACCAGTTTATGTTGGAATTTAAATTACAACCGGTCAAAATACATTATTCGAAAAATTAGAAAAAACCCCGCGCGTGCGCGGGTATTATAACTAGTAGACAATACAACTAATAAAAGTAGATAAATAACATATAATTTTACTACATGACATTTTGTTTGAATAATGAAAGATAATTTTTAATCCAAAATGATTATCTAAAAATAACATATATGCATAAGATTTCCTTTTGTGTTCCAACAAGTAAAACTATTGAGAACACATAATTAGAAAATAACATATATGCATAAGATGTTTATATTAATCGATAATAATACATAATTAGAAAATTTAGAAAAAATCCTGTACATGCACGGGTAATATAACTAGTATAAAAAAATAATAAACGAATTAAATTAAAATTGTGCTAAAACTACAAATTACTAAAAAAGATAAAAGTAAATAAGAAAAAAAAGAAAAGAAAAAAAAAAAAAGAGATTTCTTTCGTAACAAGAAAGGACTATAAATACACACAAACCCTCTTCCCAAAACAAAACAAAAGAAATCCCCAATCGTAAACCTAATTAATCAAAATCTAATTCTATCAATCGATCTTCATAATCATGGCTAATCAACCCGAATCATCCGATTCGTAAGTTAAACATGATCTCAGTTTCATGTTATATTAGAAGTAAATATTGTTAATTTTGATTGTTTTGGTGTAAATTTTGTGTTTTAAGGTTTATTATTTTTTAATCGTAATTGTGGATGATGATATATTGCTGTTAGTTTCGCTGTTGGTTGATTTTGCAAGTGTCGAATCGTATCTAGGAACTATACTTTTAGCTTTTTTTGAATCCGGAAACTGAAAAATCTCATTCCTTGCAGTATCGAGGTTATCGTGAAGTATTAATTATCGTGGAGCGAGGAACCCGGATTGTTATACATCTTATCAACCTGATGATAATGATGATTACTTGGCAGCGTAAAGGATTGTTGTAACTTTACTGGAGCATAATAAAGTGTGCATGGATTATCGTATGCTAGAGGTAGAATCTTATTCTCTTAGCACGTCCCCAATATAGCTTATAACTTTTTTAGTTGTATTTTCTTATGATTTCGCTTTTGCAGTTGGGAATAGCTCTCGTAAGTATGGAGGAACTATAGGAAAAACTAGATTCTCTACGCAAAGTATAAGTACACTATGGATCGTAAATGTCAGGTATTCGTTTATTTTTTTCTGTTTCTCTAGAGAGGTAGACTTGGTAATCACCTATAATACACCAGCTGCTTTTTCCTTGAAGGTGGTAGATGCAACGGAACCAGCCATGGTAGATGCACGGGAACCAGCCATAGTAGATGCAAGGGCAAGTACGCTCTCAACATTTGCAGCGGTACTTTGAGTTCTTAGGTCACTTCTCATAAGGTTGAGTATTCAATTGCTTTTTTAGCATAAGTTCAACAGACAAAACTTATTCGTAGTCTTTGTTATAGGGAGACCATTTTTTCTTGTATGTTTTACAGAACTCTTTGCTAGTATCAAGTTCAAGCATCAACTTGCACTTTTCACAAGGTATGCGACTACGGTGTTCTTGGGCATATACAATTCTTTTTAAGCTTTATCCAAGTCTTGAATCTTCCTATAAATTCTTCCCTTTTTTAAAGAAAAGAATAGCTTGAATCGATATAGGTCAAACGGGTCGAAAGTTGCAAAATGTATTTACTGCATCATATTACTTAAATCATATCACTCATGAGATTTGTTGATGAAATAATATGGTTACACAAATACACAATAATGAATAGATAAATTCATATTTGACAAACTAACTACCAACAAAAAGATGAACCAGTAACCTCAATCAGGTCACCCTTTTTAACCGGTACAAAATTACTTATTTTGAATGGTTATCCGGTCGACTATGCCATTTTGCCAATTATACAGTACTTGAGATAGGAAAAGAATGCTTACCACTTTCGGAACCACCAACGAAATTGAAGGGCCTCCGTGTAAAGAAAGTGCCCTCATCTTAAAACTTCCGAGAGGTGCCTGTCCGTTACCCCAATTAATTCTAGGATTGCTTCCGATTAAAACCACAATATTTTAAAAGTATTGAATTTTTAGCAGACAACGATACCGAGCAGTTACCTGGTATATGCTATTTAGGTAGCATATGAAATTAATATTTGGAGCCAATAAAGAATCTTCAAAACTGATTGACTATACACTAGTTGCCACAACATGGTCCATTTGCAAGGTACACACCTTTCGCTCAAAATGAAAAAGCTCTCGTTTGGAAGATTATATCGATGTTAAAGACCTTCTCTCACGTATTCAAAGTGCCTAAATAGAATACATAAGTTTTACAAAATCTTCGTCCCATTGTAGAGTTGAGCTAACCGACATCGTGATTATAATCAAAAAGGAGCCTAGAATACAGAATGATGGCGATACAAGACATCATAGTTGTAATGACCTGAAAACAAATTTTACATGATTAATTGTCTATTTCACGCAAATAATAACACATAATGTTGTATAAAAGGAGTCTTCATATAAAATTTATTTAACGCAAAGCTATTATTATTTGCGTTAAATAGCATGTAAAATTTATTTTACGGGTCGTTACAACTATGATATCTTGTATCGTTATCATTATGTATTCGAGGTTCCTTTGTCATTAAAATCATGTTGTTGATTAACCCAACTCTTTATAATCTGTACTTTGCATATGGACCCTCTTGTCGCGGCTCGTGTATGATCAATCAGTTTTGAAGATTTTATATTGCCTCCAAATAGTAATTTCATATGGTACCTAAATAGCATATACCAGATAACTTTTTTGCTTCGGTATCGTGAAAAAAAAATCAATACTTTTAAAATATTTGTGGTTTTTGAATCAGGAAGCAACAATCCTAGAGTTAATTGGGGAATGACAAACACCTCTCGAAGTTTTAAGATGGGGGAGGCCCTTTCTTTACAATGAGGCCCTTCATCCTATGTTTGTTGTTTTCAAGCTGAAATCACTACGCGTTCTTTTCCGATCTCAAGTACTATAGAGTTTTGGTAAAATGGCATAGTCGACTCGACAACCGTTCAAAATGAGTCATTTCATACCGGTCTAAAAGGGTGACCTCGTTGAAGTTACCGACTCATCTTTTTTGTCTGTAGTTACTTTAAAATATGAATTTATCTGTTCATTATTTTGTAACTATATTATTTCATTAACAACTAATCTCATGAGTGATATAATTTAAGTAATATGAGGCAGTAAATACATTTGCAACATTCAACCCGTTTAACCTATATCCATTCAAGATATTCTTTTTTTTTTAAAAGTAAGAATTTATAGGAAGATTCAAGAACTTGATAAAGCTAAAAAAGGACTCGCACAAGCGAAGAACACTGTAGTTGGTATCTTGTGAAAAGTACAAGTTGATGCTTGAACTTGATATTAGCGAAGAGTATGTAAAACAGACAAGAAAAAAAAAAGTATCTTGTGAAAAGTACAAGTTGATGATTGGACTTGATATTAGCCAAGAGTATGTAAAGAAGACAACAAAAAATGGTCTCCTTGTAGTAATTATAATTATGAAGTAGTTTATATACCACCATGCATCACTACCATACAAACACATGTATCACTCATTATATTTCAAGCTAGAGGTTAGTTGGTATGTCTTTAGGACTTAAAATACAAGGGTAATAGGTTTGTTATGTTTGGGCTGTAAAATATCACGGATTTGGTTGTACCTGAAGAAGAGCTCGATATCTAGCT
The DNA here is from genome assembly GCA_910596185.1 of Chrysanthemum makinoi. Taxonomy (NCBI): domain Eukaryota; kingdom Viridiplantae; phylum Streptophyta; class Magnoliopsida; order Asterales; family Asteraceae; genus Chrysanthemum; species Chrysanthemum makinoi. Next base: position 47,541,355 of record OU343222.1, on the reverse strand, counting down.
TAATATCGGTAAAAAATGTAAGTGACGTTGTAAGGTTTTCTACGTCGATAAGGGAGCTTGTTGACTTAGTGAAGTAACTCTCGAGTCGAAAACTCGAGGAGTGGAGTAGGGCGAAGAAGGAGCATCGCGGCCGAACCACTATAAATCATTGTGTCTAGTTTGATCTTTCTTTAATTCTGTATCAAATTATAACGCCCGAACTCGGAAAATCAATTCTTAATTAAAACAAAATTCTTGACAGTATGTAGCATTGGAAAGTACACTCGAAGAGCTTCAAAATTGGTTTTAACCTCATCAAAATATGATAAAGGGTTGATTTACTACGATTCTTTTTCCAAAAAAGATACCTATAGGACTCCATAATTTTCAAAAACTTTTCAGATATATTTAAAGGATTGAGATTCTCTAAAGTTGGTTTTAACATGATAGGTCATGTTGACCAATCATGAACAAGTAAAATGGATAATGTTTTTCTTTTAATTGAGATTTGGGACCCGCTTATAATTTCATCCTCACATTACACACAAGATAACCTATCATGTTGATAAATAACTTGAGAGGATTTTTATCCATATTTAAAACGTCATATACCCTAAAGTAATTTTTTTACAAAACTTACACCCAAACTATGCTACGAGTTACGAAATTACCTTACACTTTTAATTATTTATGGTTTCTTTATATTAAAAAATTTATTTATCAAATATCTAGTGCTTTTCCCAAATAAAAAAACAAACCGTTGAATAGGCTTTAAAATTGCAAACAGAATGAGCACAATATTACAGTGCTTTGAACTTACGTACGGTTTTATAAAAATGTTGAATTTTAATTTATATTTTTTTGTTAAAAAAGAGTTTCAAATTATGCTCTTACCTATCTAAGAACTAAAAAAATTACCTTAAAGTTATTTTTATATAAATCTAATAATAATAAAATTTCAAAACACACACCTAAATTATGTAACAAGTTAAAAAAAACTACTTTAAACTTTTACGTTTTACATTTTTTTAATATAACAAATTTTATCTATTTGTTAACCAGTTATCTGCCAAATATTCAGCAATTTTCTTACAAAAAAAAACTTCAAACTTCGAATAAAATGAGCCCTAATATTGCACTGCTTTTAAATTACATACGATTTTGTTAGAAAAAACTACTAAAATTTAAAATCAACTTATTATTTTCCTGGTGATAAGTCAAAATTTATTAATTCTTTTGTTAAAAGAAATATAGCAATAAAAAGGCTCTCAATTTCAAATAAAATGAGACCGATATCGCAATGTTTTAACTTAACGAGGGATCGCAATCAAGACAAGGTTGTTAATACAAAAAAAAAGATATTTATTTGTTGTCGTCTAGTCGTATGCTTTCAATTTTCTATTGATAGATAACATTAAGAATTTAAAAGGTCCTTATGTTGTTTGTTATCTTTTATTCTAAGGGTGTGTTTAATATGATGTCATCATGGCGTGAAACTCACCTCAATATTCTATATTTAACAAGATGCTATCACTTAAAAATTTCTAAAAAACAATAAAAATAAATATGATATTGTTTCTCTTTTGTTTTTGTAAATGCTAACGAACCAGATGAACATGAACGGAGCCTTGTTCATGTTCGTTCATTTAATTTTAACCGGACAAATAAACGGACACGAACGCTTAAACATACGAATTTTCTTGTTCATGTTCGTTTATTAATAAAATGAGTTGTTCGTTTATGTTCATTCATTAAGACACTAAACAAACGCTAAACGAACATAAACGATCGAAATTACATGAACAGAGACAAACAAACAAAAACTTTATTAAAATTATGCACAATGTATTGTTTTATATGTGTCGTTTTGTTTAGACAAATCAATTTTAAACTTATACAAATAAAAAGATATGATATATGAACATAAATAAATAAATGAACATAAACGAACGTTAACGAATGCATAATCGGATGTTCACGAACATAAATGATCGGATGCGACATTTGTTCATATTCGTTCATTTAATTAAACGAACGTAAAATGTCGTTCATGTTTGTTCATTTAAAACCCTACCCATAACATTTTTGAGTTCAGATTTTTAAGTGAACATAAAATTGGCATTTATTTTAGCTTAGTATATGCCTGTAAGGCAATAAACAAATGTTTAAACTTGACGTTATGTATCTTTTCTCTCAATGCCGCCGCGCTTCTTACTTCCTCGATAGCCGCCACCCGCTAAAACAATGGCGCCCAAAACAAACATTTCTCACACGCAACTGTAAGCATGGCACTATTATAGGTACGTTCCATACATCTTCATCTTCATACGCATGCGGTTGTCTTGTGACGGTTTCTGTTTTGGATTTTAGTTTTGTTTACACTCATTATTTCTTTGGATTTTAGATTATATCTCTATAATTTATTGTTCTACAAGTTATTCTAACTTTTATATATACCCTCAATCAATTAATTTTGTTATTTTTGGAATAGGATATTGACTCACCATACATGTCTAAGGATGAAGATGATCCGAGGTTGATGATGCCAGTACGCTTCTTATACGTAAAGCCCCTTTCTCGAGTAAATTAACAATTGGACGTATATAACTCTATTTTTATTGCTTAGCTAGGTTAAAATTGTTAGTTGCCCTTTGTTGAATAAATGAGTACGCACCTCTGTTTTTTTGTTGATTGACAAACTAAAGTAATAACCATGCTGCTTGTTATATAATTTTAACCAAATAAATATGATTTACATGATTAATTCATTGTACAGTTGGAATTTCAACTCCTTACAACTTACCTTTTTATGATTAGTGTTATTTGATTATAGTTTGTATTAAGTCACAATGTTGCAGTTTCAATTTGACATGTACAAACTGCTGTAAATTACGCTTTAGTAGACTTGTTTATATCACTTGATTTTTGTTTGGTTATTTGAAAGAAATATCAAAATAAGTGTGTCATTGCATGTTAGTTTCAAGTTTCCTTATGTATACAACTAAATTAGTGTTTGTTTTTAAAAAAGAGGCTCTTAAGAGTCTCTAAATCTGAACCATTCCGACGCTGCCCATTTTTCCGTACCGCTCGTGACCGCTTGTTTTTTTTCCCGTCGACCGGTCAGAGGCAATAAGATCTTAATGGTCTAGACTTGAGAGGGGTATCTTAATGCTTCTTGTTGACACAAAAATAACAAAAAAAAAGAATTAGTACGAGCAAGCAAATGTGCGGTTCAAACATGAGCTTTTTTTCCCGTTCATGCGATCAAATTCAGACATTTACGCCTCAAATTCAAATTCAGATTCAAAACCTCTTAAAAACAAACACCACCACCACTAAATGTTGATGTTTTAGACTTGCCACTTTCTAGATCGTTTTTATTTAATCCTCAAAATGTACAGCTGTCACATTTTATGTGGGAAGCGTGGTCCAGAAACTAAAGCTCAGGAGTTGATCTGTTGATGTGCTCCAGCAATGATAACTTTATCTATGCACACCACATGCCATTGTAAGAGCATGGGGTGTCGAAAAATCGTTTCTCGCCGTTTTTCACGTGGAGGCTTCGCCAGTTCATGTCGGCCCTCGCCACGACACCATGTCCTCTCGCTGATTGGGTGCTCATCGTTCAAACGACATGATAAAAGACAAAACACTTTGAAATCAAAACGTTGCAATATATTACTGTTTGATATCAAACGGTCAAAAACTTTTCTTTTTTTTTTTTATCTTTTCATTTTCAAACCCAAATAATACCCCCTTTTCTCCATAAATAATACCCATTTTTTACCAAAACATTCACACTTCTCATTCACAACCAAAAATATATTATCTTCATCATCTTAATCCACAACCAAAAATATCCCAAGATCCCAACGAGATGTCGTTTATGAATCTCCTCAACTCGTCTTCACAAACCTCGCCCACCCCATCATCCCAAAGCTCAAACACTTCCCTCGCATTCGATTTCAACCTTTTCAATATCCAAGACAATCACCACCACCGCTCTTCTCCGTCACAACCATCACAACCGCAATTTTATCCGCCACAACCACCACCAACGCAATTCTACGCCACAACAACATTACTTTAAATCACAATTCAAATACCTCAACCACCACCAACCGAAACACGGAAGAACGCCGTCAAAAGAAACCGCCAAAGTGACAAAGAAAAAAGAAGGCCGTTGTGAACTTGGACCGGACGAGGAGGATGAGGAGGAAGAAGAGGTTCGAACCACCATTCGCTGGACAAGCCGTGACGAAAAAATTTTAGCCGAGTGTTGGTCGGCGTATCACAAAACGCCGCCATTCTCGGTAATGACCGACAAAACGATGCGTTTGGACTCGTGGTTGGGAGGACTTCAAGGCTCGTGAGTCCGAGCCTTATCGCACAAAAAATATGTGCGACGGAAAATGGACTCGATAAACGGTGATTGCCAAAAGTTTAATGGTTTTTACAAGCATTTGCAGCGTAGATCCAGGGAAAATGATGTTGATCACATTGAGAATGCAAGACTTGCTTTCAAAAATGGACGGGGGAAACGTTTTAGTATGGTTCCTGCATGGAAGTGTTTGAGAGAATATCCCAAATGGACGCCCGATGGGATCAATGAAGATAATATCGCCGAATTATTCGCCCTCGATCCTAGAGCTTCGTCCCGCATGCAAGCCTCGTCCGGAAAAAAATCTAGATTAGTGGAATCGTCAACGAGCACCGGGGGGAGTCAATCGGATGCTATTGCGGAAGCTTTAGCTCAAGAGTATAAACGTAAAGTTGACGGAGCATGAGAAGTGTACGAGGCGAGGATTGCGAAAGAAAAGTCGGAGCAAGAGTGCCGAGAATTGGAGTTTCTCGTGCATGATATTGAAAATTTGCCGGAGCCAAAAAGAACGATCCTCAAGAAGAAACAAGACGAATTGATAGCTAAATACTACAAATGAAGTTATCTTACTTAAGTTTCGTATGGTTTTTATTTTCCGTATGTTTTTTTTAATTTTTCGTATGTTTTTTAAATTTGTCGTATGTTTTTTTTTCCGTATTGTAGTTGTATTTTTATTTTAATTGAATGAAATGAATTTAATTGTGTTTGGAAAATATGGAAAAGGGCCCAAATAAAGAGAAGTGAGTAAGTTGTGATTGGGGGGTATTTTTAAGTGAGTGTGTTGGAGTGATGTGAAGGTGATGTGGCACACGTGGGGCCCAAATGAAAAGAAGTGGGCAACCCACGACACCCCTTCCTCTAAGTTCCTTAAAAAATCTCATAACATGACTTTTTTAACCCATTAGTATATGAGCGAATCCACTTCAATAGTGTTTTAGAGCAATTAAGCCGAACCATTTACTTGAAAGGCGAACAAGTCCAAGCTTTTTGGAAGGGTCAAACAAGCTGAGAGTCATTTGAAATCCTTGTTTATTAGAGCACAAGGTATGGGGTGCCATTGTTTGTGGGGAATTTGTAGTAATAACGAACACCAACGGATATTCTTAGTCTCTGAAAGGCGTGTGAACACTTTCAGATCGAATCAATTTGGCGGTTCTACCAAATTATTCAATCGGATACAATTCAGAGTTGAGAATTTTCTGTATGTTTGTGTATGAGATATATCGAACCGTTATTTTGATAATGACCAAACAAACCGTATATAACATGTTACGGGATACCGCCAATGACAGTTTTAGGTTTCCAAGTTGTCAAGTTTTGTCCTCAATTTCCGACTTAATTTCTGAGGACCGACCTTCAAGCAGAATCATACTACTTCACAGAATCACACTACTTCAGCAGAAATGAATCCGCAATCAGAAATGAAAATTCAGCATGAATTCTCGACCCCAGCCAGGGCTCTGCCCCTTGATACCTGCAGGGGCTGCGCCCCTTGGACCTGCTACCAGGTTCTGGCCCCGGACCCCCGTCCTTTAGGGGCTTCGCCCCTAAGATCATAATAAACTCAAGTAGATGTGCACTCCGCACCTCCAAACCTAAATGATGTATTATCATGATAAAATTGGTCAAACAAGTTAATCCAATTACACTAAAATATCCAACATTGTTGAGCCATTGGTGAGCCAACCTTACCGGCCAACATGCCAAACTTGTGCCAAATGCACTCCTTTGTATTTTGAGTCACTCCACTAGCTCAAGCCAAATGCACCTTTTGTGTGTGTGTGTGTGTTTTTATTGTAAGTGAGTGGTATATTTAGTGGGGTATTTTGCGGGACCTATAGGTGATGTTAGTGGTGTGTTATGAGGGAGGGTTGTTTGAGTTATTGGTGTGTTATTGGGAGGTGTATGATGTGGCGCTGAGGTGGCATACCAATAACGTGTTATTGAAATCTTGCATACCTTGTGCTCTTACATTGTTTTTAAGTATTTTGATTCTTATTGTAATCATGACTAACAAATCCATTATCTGTAAATCAATATATTTGTATATGCAGGTTAATTTGACCCAATCTGGTGTCCTCTGACCCATACTAAAAGCGTCATGTCAATATGTCAACCAGTGTATCTTGGAGCTCGACTTTTTCCGTTCATATACCTCCTGGTGTACTGAGGAAGATTTTTGAAGAACAAGAGATTCGATATATACATGGGGTGCTCCCCTTTATTTGAATACCCACCTAAGGCTTTGATTGTTATTACAATTCTACTTAGGAGATTGAACGAGGAAATATAATTAGGAGTATACTTAGGGGAAGTGATTTGTACACTCCCAAAAATGATTGACACACTCAAATTGTGAGTGTTTGGACAATTATACCCTCACATTATTTTTAGTTATGTTTATCCTGAAAGGGTATAAATGTCCGAACGCTCACAATTTGAGTGTCCGAATCATTATTGAGAGTGTACAAATCATCTCCCGTCAAGTATGTATGGAATTTGTTGACTTTGACTAGGATAGCCATCAAACTTATTATGATTTGCTTTGTGTAAATAGTTACTTGATGTTGTACACAATAGAATTTTAATTGGGACAAGTTACACAAACACCCTTTTTTTTCTTTTTTTTTTCTTTTTTTTTTTAAATGTAAACCTGAAAGTACGGAATATAAAATATAAAGTTTAATAAGTCAAATGGTTAAAACTGTCAGAAATATGAAACAGAATCTAACAAAAAACTGTGTTATACTGAAAATAAAAATAGGATAAAAGACATCTTTGACTAAACCCCCCCCCCCCTTATGTCACATCATAAGAGGGGTTTGTATAGTATGACCCATTTAATTACAATTATTCCCAGTTATTTCATGCATGAAGAAAAAAACTGGTCAATAGTAATTTCATGTCTTGTCACTATTACGAAGAACTTTACATTCAACATTATAGGGCATTGAGTTGCACACTCAAAGTTTTGATTGAGACACTCTATTTCATGCATAATATAGTTGTACATCATTTATAGTGTGCTCTGTATACTTGTATAATGAGTGTCCTAATCAAAATAAAGAGTGTGCAAATCACCTTCCAATATCATATGATTGTTGTTCCTTGACATTTTGTGGATGTGTATATGTTCATATTTAACTAACCATTCATCGTTCATGGGTCGTGTTTTAGCATGGCCAGGAGTGTACATAGTTGAATAGATAGGAAAACAAATGTGATCCTCGATTAATTTGGGGGATATTCAATTAGTTATATATTTTGTTATTTTTCTCACTTTAGTTATTATACTTATTTATAATATGTATGAGTCACTGTTTTTTAAAGTGTATATCATTTTAAGTACTCTACTTAGTTTATATGTTTAGAATTGATATTCGCTTAACTGAAACTTGAAATGAGTGACAATACATGCGACTAAGTTAAAAATTTATCTATTTAATCAACAACCTCAGTAATAAATTTAATTAAAAGATCAAATTATTTCATCTCCCGACTAATAGATCAATATTTAATGTTTTTTTTTTCTTCTTTTTCTTGCTCTTGTTAGACTTATTTTTCTCATATATGCTCACACACTTTTATATCACAAGAGCAAAAAAAAAAATAAAAAAAAAAATATTAAAATGGTAATAACCTGCAAATTCTCATTCATTGCAAATTCTCATTCAGCTTATGTAGAGCTTATAGTCGAGTTTGTCAAAATTTGCAGATTAATAAAAATAAGAAATCATTAAACACTCTCTATAAAAGTCACAGAAATCTGGCTTGAGTATAATGTCACTCCAGATTGTGTATTTTGGTCGAGAATATCAAAACAAGATGATCTATCAGGCAAGAGATGATATAATTTGATCTTTTAATTAAAATTATCATGAGGCTGTTGATTAGATATATCTCTAACTTAGTCGAATGTAATTTCACTAATTTAAGGATTCAGGCAATTGATATACTCATAAACTAAGTAGAGTACTTAAAATGATAAATATTTGAAAGAATAGTGACTCTTACATATTACAAACTAGCAGGGTACCTGCGGGATGTGGCGGCGGGTACCCTGTGACTATATCTTCTGACAATGTTATGTTATGCGGCCATACAATCCTCATTGGCTCCGCCGCCCTAACTTGGTACCACATTATCCCGACCACCTATTCACAAACCCCAAGTTGGCAGGCAACCAAATTACTCACAATCTCATTCCACTTTACTCTTTGACTTATAGCTCCGGTTATATTACATCGATCGTCCTTGTATCTGCACACTACGGTAAGAACATAGTGCATTTTCCTGTTTAATTAAATTTTGTTCTTGGTTTTTAAATAAGGTACATTTATTATTAATGTTATGGGTCTATAATTGTAGGTGGCCCTATGGGTAATTTGAAAAAATAAAGGCGGATAATGAAACAGAAGAAGAGAGTGCCGAGAGTGACACACGTGATAGTGATTCAGAGGATTTTGATTATAATCCAAAGAATGATGTCGTCTTTGATGATGATGAGCATATACTTGAAGATATTCCTCTAAATAACTTAATTTGAATGTCAATCTAGACACTAAACATGATTTAAGTATGCATGCTTCTAAGGAGCAGTATTCAATACTTAGATAATATGCCCAAGAGATGGTTAATCAAAATACAGGCACAACTGTTAGAATTGATGTACAACTAGAACCAAATCCAGGTCTTCAACAAGAGCTTTTAGAAGGGTATATGTGTGTTTGGAGCTCTTCAACAAGGTTTCAAAGCTTGTGGCAGAGAATTCTTAGGATTAGATGGATGCTTCATGTCAGGTCCTTTTCCAGGTCAAATACTAATAGCAGTTGGGGTTGATGCAAACAATGGGATTTATCCATTAGCATATGTTGTAGTTGATGGAGAAAATATGGCATTTTGGTGTTGATTTTTGAAATTACTTGGAGAGGATCGTGGTATAGAAACCAACTGCAGTTTCACTTTCATTTCTGATAGGCAAGAGGTACACATTTTATTCTATATTTTGCCGTGTGTTTTATGAAAAATGAGAACATGTACAGTTTTAATCCTATCCTTAACCTTAACTATCCACAAGGACTGATACAAGCCATTGCAAGTGTGTTTCCAAGCCTTGAACACAAGTTCTGTGTTCAACATATTCATGAGACTATGAAGTCACAGTTTAAAAGAGGTGTTTACAAGAACATGATTTGGAATGCAGCTAGAGCCACTACTGTTGTTGAATTCAACAAAGAGATGGCTCACCTCAAGTATTACAATTCTGCTGCTTATGATTGGTTGATCAAGTTCCAGCTGAACAATGGAGCAGATCGCATTTTTCAAGTAATTAACTAACTTACACTAGACAAAAGCATACCAATAATTGGTCATATACTTATATAGTGTGTGATTTGTTTAACTGGCAGAGCCCAATGTGGTCTACTATTAAACAACATATGTGAGGTATTCAATAGGACGTTATTTGATGTCAGAGATCAACCCATCATTACTTATTTTGAATATATCATAGAGTACTTGATGAAGAGAATTGTAGTAGTTCAGAAAGTGATAGAAAAGACTGTTGGACCACTTACTCCTACTGTGACAGCCATGTTTGATGCTATCAAAAAAGAAGCTACTGACTGCGTTGTTGATTGGAATGAAGGTTTTTTATATTAAGTAAATGTGCCTTACAAGGATAAGTGTGTTGCTAACATGGATAGAAAAAGAGTGGTCTTGTAGGAAGTGGGAGCTGACTGGATACCATGTAAACATGTTGTGGCTGCAATATACCACATGAATGAGAATGGAAGAGGAGTTGGTATACCTGAAGAGTAGGTTCATGCTACTTACAGACTAGAAATATGGGCACATGTATACTCATTCAAGATCAACCCATGTAGTGACAGAGACTTCTGGCTAGTAGTTGAGTCTAAAACAGTAATAATACCACCTATTCATAAACCCCAAGTTGACAAGCCACCAAAGAAGAGGAAGAAGTCAGTTGATGAGCTTGCAAGTCAAAGTTGTTCAGTTGTTATGCAGTGATCTTTGAACAATAAGAATTTTGTTAAGTGTCATGACTTCTGGATTATAAGTGGTAACTCTAGTATATGCAAGATATTATTACCATTCACAGTTTTCATGAAATAACTATATTGTTATTGAGTGTTTGGCAAATGTGATGTGTCTATGTTTGTTTAATCAGGTTATGTATTGAGAAGTTGGGAGAAAACAGAAATGGGTAGGAAACTGTTACATTGAATTGAAATGAAATGAATGGTTACAAAGAGTATTTATATGTAGTAGAAGCTTTGTTGGCTTATTGACTTTTGCTTGATGGCTGATGCAGTTGACCTTGTGGCTTCTGTTAACTCCTTTGTTATATTTGTTGAGTATGACTTTCTAAAGTCAATTGTCATGTAGTGCATGTTTGCTTACTTTGGCATTCTAAAGTCAACTGTCATGTAGTGTATGTAAGGTGGTATTTGGCTCGAAATCGTGCAAATGCTCATGGATACATTCATGCAAAACACCCCATATATCAAATGTAGTCAAAACTCATAACTAGCAATTGCAATTTTACTTTCTAAATCCAAACTAAAAATGCTAAATGGGAGTTATGTATACACTCATGCCAAACACCCTTTTTCTAATAGTTTGCGCATTTGCAGACTATCTGGAATTCATCAATGGAAATGTTAGATTAATTGGTATGCATAGTGGTCTAGTATGTTGCACCACGTTAATTGATGTTACGAAGAGAACTACTTCCACGTATGGTACATATAAATGTAGAACCAGTGCTAACGATCTTGATTACCTATAAACGTAGAACCAGTGTTCACGCGAGTTTAGTTTTGCAAAATGTAATGAACGCCTTAATATAAATTTTTCAATGCTAAATATGTAACGAGTGTTCTTAGTTAATTCAATTGTAGTGTTAACTGTGATACAATATACGGTACGAATTAGGAGGAATTGAAAATGTTTGAATAATGGGTGGCGGTTTAAGGTTATAAGGTAAAAAATAGACAAAGAAACTATAAAGGGTATAAAAGTAACTTTACTATTAATTGCCTTGGAACTATCAAATGCTTCCGTAAATTTATCAGCAGTCTTTGTTAAAATGGTTTATCAATTATTAGTTTCCTAGAATAGATTAAAAGGTAAATAAGTTTCAACTTTCAAGATTAAAGATTCAAGTTTAAAGATTCCACATAAACTTTATAAACTCTTGAGTTAATTACTTAAATCGTCCCTGTAGTTTGTCGGGTATAACGAAATTGATCCCTAGACGTTTTTTCCCGAATCCCCTCCCTGTGGTTTTGACCTCGTTACGGGTTTGGTCCCTTGACCACTATTTCTGTTAGTTTGACCGTCAAGTGGATGTTTAGATGGCTGAAATGACATAAATACCATCTTATGTTTAAAAGTAAGGTCCATGTGGTTTGTGGGGTATCACGAATTTAGTCCCTAATTTTTTTATATGTTTTCATCCATTTTTCATACATTTTCATACGTTTTTATACATTTCGTCCGTTTTTATATGTTTTCATCCGTTTTTAAACGATTTCATCCGTTTTTCAAACATTTTCGTACGTTTTCATCCGGTTTTCTAACATTTTCGTACGTTTTCATCCATTTTATATGTTTTCGTCTGTTTTAATACGTTTTCGTCCATATTATATGTTTTAGCCCGTTTTCGCCCGTTTTCTTACGTTTTTGTCCGTTTTTATACGTTTTTATCCGTTTCCAAACGTTTTTGTCTGTTTTATACGTTTGTATCCATTTTCGTTCGTTTTTATATGTTTCGGTCCGTTTTCATCGGTTGTTTTCGTACGTTTTTAATGCGTTCTCGTCCGCTTTTATCTGTTTTCGTCCATTTTTATACGTTTTCATCCTTTTTTCACACGTTTTTATCCATTTTTATACGGATTTTTGCATTTTAGTACTTTTGTATATGTTTTTGTTTGTTTTATACGATCTTATACGTTTTATGCGTTTTATACCTTTTTTTTTAATTTGAAGACGTTTTTATCCGTTATTAACCATTTTTATTTGTTTTCAATACATACAGAAATGTACAAAAATGTATGGAAACGAACAAAAATGGACGAAAGCGCATAAAATGGATAAAAACGAATGAAACCAGATAAAAACATATAAAAACGTAAGAAAAACATGTAAAGACGTATAAAAACAGACAAAAACGTATAAAAACGGAAAAACATATAAAAAAAAAAAGGTATGAGAACGGGCGAAAATGTATAAAAACAGACGAAAATGGATAAAAATGTATGAAAACGTATAAAAACATATATGAATATGAATGCGTAAGAAAAACTTATATAAATGTATAAAACAGATGAAAATGTATAAAAACGGACAAAACGTATACAAACGTATGAAAACGTATAAAAACGGACGAAAACGTACAGTAATGGACGAAAACGGATAAAAACATATGGAAACGTAAGAAAAACGGACGAAAACGTATAAAAATAGACAAAAACGTATAAAACGGACAAAAACGTAAGAAAACGGACGAAAATGTATAAAAAGGACGAAAACCTATTAAAACGAACCGAAGAAAACGTATAAAAACACATACAAACGGACGAAGACGTATCCAAACTGATGAAAACGTATAAAAACGGAAGAAAACATATCAAAATGGATACAAACGTAAGAAAAATGGACGAAAACGTATAAAAAAATAAGGGACTAAAATCGTGATAACCCACAAGCCACAAGGACCTTACTTTTAAACATAAGAGTGTATTTATGTCATTTCAGCTATATAAACATCCAATTGACGGTCAAACTAACGAAAATTATAGTCAAAGAACCAAACCCGTTACGGGTCAAAACCACAAAAAAAAAATCCGGGAAAAAAAATATAAGGACTATTTTCGTTATAACCGACAAACCACAGGAATGATCTATGAAATTAACTCTAAACTCTTTATATGTAGCTATATTCATAAGTTCAGCCCAACACCCCCTAAACATGAGGTCTTTTCATTTTCCATATCCCAAACAAGGGTTATGATACAAAAAATTTACTAAAGTTTACAAAAAATTTGTCCTAAGTTACTATAGTTTAATTTTGTTCACCCAGTTTACTGAAGTTTTGAAATTTTGTTCACTCATGTCACTGAACTTATAAAAATATAAGTTCAGGTTACTGAAGTTTGAAACTTTGTTCACTCAGGTTACTGAAATTATCAAAAAATACACGTTCGGGTTACTCAAACTAACACTAAATTTATCGAAGTGCATGCTTCCCAAAGTTCAGTAAACTCTATAGTATAGTAGGTTATGACAAATTTTTGAAAAACTTAGAGTAACTTTTTTTAACCAATGACCCCAAAACAAACCCATCACCAGACATGAGAGATGTTTGATTAGCTCTCTGGATTGTTTCCATTCTATTTGTGCGACTCACTGACTATCATTCAACTTCTTTTATGGTATGTTCCATCATTCTCATTCTTTGCATTGTAATAGTATCAGAGTATGACTATCATTGTAATTGTTTTATGGTATGTAAACACCAAGTGTAAATTATTTTTATTGGTTTTTTGTTTGTGAACACCAAGTGTTCGATGAAATCCATTAATAAAACTTTGTATTTTGACTGTAACAATAAAACTTCCTTTTTGTTTTTGAAAACCTAGTGTTTGATAAAATGCCTTGATAAGAATGTTGCATTATGATGGTTAAGTTAACAATATCAAAATGGGTAAATGGAGAGGGATCTCTGTTCGGGTTAACTGGCGAAAGTCGGGTTGAGTTTTTTTCCCTGATGTATGCCACCTAACCTATACTTCTGTGGCGAGGTTTAAACGTGGTTTTTTTATGAGACCTTTGGGTCACCTTGTCACTGGACGACCTTGGTAAAATGTGATCTTTACGTTTGTGACATGTCTATACCCAGTTATGCAACATTGCCGATAATTTATTGCTTATGAACACCAAGTTTTCGATGAACTATCCTACTAAAACCTTTACTTTTTGATAAGTAAGTTGATGGAAAGATCATCTCACAATATCGGGTATTAGTTGATGTCTGCACACTTTATTAAACACTTTATCGGGTATACTGTTGCTGGTTTTTAAATGTGTAGACCGTTTGATAAAATGCTTAAATGAGAATGTTGCACTGTGATGAAGGAATACAATCATAATGGACAATTTGCTATTTCTTAGTCGGTTTCCATATTCAAATTTTTACTTCGTCCAGTGCTTACCATTATAATGGACAAATGATTTTACAATTGCACAGATTCATTGTAAAAATATTTATGAAACGTCCAGACTTTTTTGTATTCCATAAAATATTGCATTATGATGATTAAGTTTTTGGGCAAATAATTTCATTGCAATATCAAACCTTATGTAAAAAAAAAACCACGGAAGCCTTATTAGCATTTCTCTTGTTCTGCAGTTAATAGAAGATCATGTCTTTTTTCAATCGATCTATAGAAGACTTTCCAGAAAACATCAAAGCCGATATTCTATCAAGACTCCCTGTTAAGAAAATCATCCACTGCAAGTCCGTATTCAAGAACTGGCAGGAACTTGTTTCAGACTCTTATTTTGTTAAGCTCCACCTCTCGAGATCACCTGCAAGTGTCATGATCCGTCATGAGCTAGGAGAGTCCTCTGACTTTGACTCGGACTGTGACTCTGAATTAGAAGATTGGGATGAACCAGGTGCTTTAAAGTGGTTGGAGATTAAAGGCGAACAGGATGACACACATTTACACCACGATATCATCATGAATATTGATCTTAATCTTGTACCTGTTTTTCGAGATTCTAATGTACGTCTAGTGGGATCCGTCAATGGTTTGATTTGCCTGTGGCAGTATGGTCCTATTCCTGAATATGATAACACCTGCATATGCAATCCAATTACTAAAGAATAAGTGATCCTTCCTAGGCAAAACTACTATAGAATAGCTCCTGCAGGAATCGTTTATGGTTTTGGAGTCAGTTTACATACAAAGGAATACAAAGTGATTCGGATTTTCCAAGGGAATATAACGGCAGAAACTACATACCCACATATATCAGAAGCTGAGGTGTACACTCTTGGCACTGGACAATGGAGACGTCTTGGTCATGTTCCTTATTCGATTAGCGGATCCCCTGGGGGGCCTTTTCTGAATGGTTGTGTTCATTGGTTTGTTCGTGATCGAGATTCCCCCAAAAAGCTTTGTTCTTTTGATTTCGACAATGAGACATTTCAGGTATTCCCATCTCCTCCTTCTGATGAACTAGCTGGTGATATTCGTTACCAAACTTTGGGAATTCTACATGGTTGTCTGAGTCTGACTGATACATCCCATTATAAATTCAATATCTGGGTAATGAAAGATTACGGGATCAAGAAATCTTGGCACAAAGAGGTGGTGATCATGGAAAGTATCACTCCTAATATAAATTGGCCAACGGGAAATCCTGTGTATCTATTGGAGGCTCTAGAAGATGGAACAATTTTGATGTCATTTAAAGACAAATTGTTTGTATATTGTCCTCGGAAGAAAACAATTGAAGGGGGAGTATTTTCCAAAATCGCTCTCGCTGGAATGTCTTATCGTCCTAGCTTTGTTAAACTCCAGACCTTCGAATCAGAGAGAGTTCATGTGGGATTGTGCTCCAAAGGTCAAGAAAAACCCTATCCCGAACTCCCACTGCTTGATTAATAAGACAGTTTTCTAGTGCAGCGAAGTGTATGATTAATTAGACATATTGGTGGCATGCAGGTCCATTCCCCGTTGGTGGTTCGTGAAGAGTTGATGCATGACTAAGGACAGGTAGGAGTGCACCAAGCATCATCCCATGTCAAAGAGACAGTGAGTTGGTTACAATAAAAGGTAGGTCTATAAATTGCACAACTATTAAGACGACATTAAAATGTGCTTGTCAGGATATTTCCCCTCTTGTGGCGACACAAAGTTGAATGTTTTTAGGTTGTGTCCTTGTTTTGGTGCAATTTACTAGTTTCCCAAACTGATGGCTATAGTTTCAGTTCAAATGCACGTACTGTGATACAATTTGTTTGTCATATTAAACACTTTTAGAGAAAGGATTAAGATTCTTTACTGATCTTCAGTCTGGAGTTCATTTGTTAGCCTATTTGTATATTTTCCCTAGGAAATACATGTTTTCATCTTCTCACATTAAGGTAATACATGCTATGCTCTTTTGCAAGAACTTCGATAAAAAGCCACGAAAGTTCTCAAATGCTAGTCCACTTAAATGGCTTAGGCTCCTGATCTGTGGAGCATACCACTAACACTCATCACCACACTATCAATAAATTCACAATCCAAAGTCTAATAGATGTAGTTCGGATAAAAGAAAAACAAGTTTTTGGACTAGAAACATTAGTTCATGATGAAATATCTGTCTTACTTAGGAAGGTTTTGATATGATAACTGGTGAATAGTTGTTCTAAGTAAAGCTACATTTCAATCATGCTTCACCTAAATTAATGAAATCTTTGATCTATATATTGGTAATGTTAAAAGTGGCATATGAATTAGGAAAAGAGGGTCTTATAGAAACAATCAAACTAACATTACAGAACACATAATAAAGAAACTCATTATTATTACTTAGGAAGGACATTACATAGTAGACATTCTGGGATCAGGATTTTTAAACTTTAAGCAAACGAACTCTCCCTGATTCAACATGGAAATCTCTCAGTTTAACAAAACTAGGACGATAAGTTATTCCCGTAAAGTGACCGTTAAACATTCTTATGTCTTCAATTGCGTTTGTTCGAGGATAATATGCATACAGTTTCTCTTGATTATGAACCATCAAAACACCTCCATCCTTTAAACCCTGAAGAAGAGCTATAGGTTGAAACATCAGCAAGTTAGGGCACATATATTGCCTAACGTTAACCATTTTATACCACGATTTCTTGATACCATATTCTCTCATCACCCAAATCGTGACATCATTATAACTAATATCACATTGACTTAAACAACCGTTTAGGACTCCCATGCTACGTAAATTGATCAAATGCTCTTTTGTAGCATCAAAAGGAGGTGATGGAAATAACTTAAATGTCTCATCATCAAAATTAAAAGCACAAATCTTTTCAGGGCAATTTTCATCACGAACAATCCAATGAACATGACCATTTAAATATGGACCGTTTATTAATGGAGCCTGGCGTCCATCAAGCCAGTAAGGGACCCTACCAAGTCTTCTCCATTTGCCCGTTCCAAGAGTGTAAACTTCTGCTTCTATTAAATCTGGTCGAGATATTTTAGGATTTGGATTTTCCCTAAAATGCATTAAAAATGTCCGTATGACTTTATATTGCCCTGTTACTAATCCGACTCCAAAACCAAAAACAACATCCTCATCACGTTCAGCAAAGAAAATATGCTTGGGGAGCATCATATACTCTCTTGTAACTGGATTACATATATAAGTATTGTCACTTTTGTTGCCACTTTCCGTCAAACAAACTAAGCCATTGATCGACCCCACTGGAAGTTTCCTAAACCTTTTGACCCCTTTGGAAAATAAACCACGATTAAGATCAAAGTTCATGATAGGGTCATGGAATAAACGGTGGTGATCAACTTCGTCTTCGATCTCCACCAACTTCAATATTCCTAGCCCATTATTATGTATTTCTTGCACAGTGAACTCATGAATTATAAGGCTTACGGGTGATCTCGAGAGATGAAGCTTTACAAAGTATGATTCCGAAACTAGAAACTGCCATTTCTTGCATACACATTTGCAATGGATGATGGTCTTGATCGGAAGTCTTGAGAGAATATCGACCATAACATTTAAGGGTAACTCTTCCATGTTTGGATAGATAGAAGACATAGTATTATTGCTGGTAGATGTTACATGTTGACATGGCTGTGTGCGGAGGTGGAATGGCTGATTTCGGGTGTTTGAAAGTTTAGAAATGTTTTGGCCCATTATGAATATAGGCTTTAACGGGTACAAAGGAGAAAAGGGGTGCCAAGCAAGCCTAATTAAAGGAATTAATATTGCTCGCCTAGGTATGCATCTGGATCTTCCTCGGGCTTTCTCTTTGTTTCTATAGGATCTCCTACTCCTAGCGTATATACTTGTGGTGTATTGCCTGGGTTGGTTTGGCCTCTTCTGTAATTCTTGCCGCTGATGGTTATAAGTAAAAAGGAATGGAAAGCCTCCCGGATAACCCTTCGTCGTTGCAGACTCCATAACATTGATCCCCCTGTTAGCTGTCCGAAACCATGAAAATTCATTTATTTCAGATAGTCCCATGTTATATATTGTATGGCGAAACTCATTAGTACTCGTAGAATTTAGATAGGCAAGTGAAGGTTTGTAAGTAGATTTTTCTTGGTTGATTTAATTTTTGGTATTGTGATTATTGGTTTTGAAACTTCAAATTGGTACTTAGCTTGATACTTATCTATAAGGTGAACAGTTAATTTGTACGAACAAATGATTATTAAACCTCAAGTGGTACTTTAAACGTAAGTTAAATATATATTTTATGGTAACTAATGCGCCACTGACCTTTGTAGTGGTTCACCCACCTCCACGCTTACTATTTTTATATCATAATGAAAATGTTAATCCTGCCGTTAGAAAATTAGTAATCTTCTATCTTTTCCTTATATGTAGTCCAAGCTAATAACTTTCCAAACAAATTATCGTACTATAAACTATTAGAGATGGTTTAGGGTGTGCTTAGTTAGAGGTATTACAGGATCGATAAGGAGTGAGAAACAAATAAATATGAGAGTAAATGTGCAATAAATGTGTTACCTAAAAGTTGTATTTATACCCGATTGATCACTATACATGACAATATAGGGGGATGGAGCGCCGGGTTATGTCTAGCCTAGATATTACATGACACGTCCACGTAGAGGACCGCATATTGTGATATCCGGGAAGGCGGCGCCGTTCGGTCCTTAAAAGGAACCGTTAGGTAAAAAAGGGTTTGTTGCATTTAAGAGTGCTTGTTTTTGGCACGTGGTCCTTGCCACAATGTTTGGCGATTTGTGGAAAAAGAAGGGACAAAAGTAGAAACAGCGAGTTTGTTATTGTTTATGTCTTGGGGAGTGATGGATTTGTTCTGAAAATCTACTTTATTTTGTTGCCGTTTGAATGCTATATGTTAATGTCAATTGTCGATCATCATGTTAGAATTATCTTTTTAAGTATGTTTATAATACATCTATGTTCAAATCCTTTCTTGGTGTTAGATGCAGAATCAAAATATTAAGATGTATTTAATGACGATATAAAATTCCATTTTTTTTTCCAGAAAAAGGCTCAAATACTACTTAGTTAGTAGATAAAATTGGCAACTTGACATGATAAACTGAGCTGAATCTTAGAGCACATAACCTTGCATTAACTTTGTATTCAAGGTTGTATTATATGAGAACTATCATAACGCACATATCATTCTAATGTTTATTCTCTTGACTAGGATCCTGTCGCTTGGCAACCTTTAGTATTCAACTCGATGACTTGATCTCGTGGGCAAACTAGAACTTGTTTAAAAACCTTACTCCTCTAACTTCTTAGAATTTGAAAGAGTAAATTGTCGAACAAGATGCTTTCGACTATGCAACCATGAAAAGGTGACAAGCGCCACAAATGTGCATAGATGTTGTACAGTAATGTTACATACAGAGTTACAGTCTTACAGACATACAGTGCTCATTAATATAAAAAGAGAATTGCACTGATGGTAAATAAAAACAAAAAATTCCGTTGCCGGGACTTGAACCCGGGTCTCTCGGGTGAGAGCCGAGTATCCTAACCAACTAGACTACAACGGATTGATGTTTATTTTATACCACTAGCTTATATAATATCGAAACGCAGTCTGTTAAGAACCAATATTATGCCAAGTAAGTTTGCATTGCCAAATATATATTATATTTTTGGCCCTTTTAAATAATGAGATTTACATTATTGGCCTTCCCACAATATATAGTCTAGCTCCGTTGCTGATGGTGTCAGGGACGGAGCTAGGAGGGTTCCTGCAAGTGTCCGGGAACCTCATGAATTTTTTCGATATAGTGTTAATTTTTGAAAAAAACACTGATTTTTCCTAAATGCATCTTAAATGCACCCGGTCCTTCGAAATGTGTTTCTAGTGTTACAGTTCAAAAGATTTTGTGCTTCCGGTCATATTTGGTCCTGGCTCCGTCCCTTCATGGTGTCTGTGTAAGCTCAAAGCATATACAGGGGTGAACCTATGGGGTTCACGGGAACCTGATGGATATTTGAAGCCACGCACGAATTTTCATTCAAAATCCCGATTTCTCCGTAATGAAAACGGTCTTAAAACCTGATGGTAGTATGTTAATTAACTTGTCAGCTTCAACCATGTTGGTCTCGGAAAGTGAAGGGATGAAGGGTTAATTTGAGACAATCTTTGTTGGGCGATAATAAGTTGGTGATACATCGATGCATTGTATGATGGTACATGTATAGTTTATTGGGTTTCGTCAACCGTTTTTTTTTTTTTTTTTTTTTTTTTGTCGCAAGTTTAGAAAGCTTTGTAAGACTTCTTTCACATAGTTAATCAGAAGTGCTAGACATAGAATGCATTACATATTAAAATCTTTTATTTTGAAATAATGTGTAAATATTCAAATTTCAATGAGAATATGATGATTAATTTTCTCTGATATTTTAATTTCTATAAACGTCATATAGTGGGCTTTTGGAATGGAAGGTTCCTTCGAATTCCCTATTTGCAACGACAACCGTGTTTCCAAAGCCCAATGGGTCCACCGTGTCTGGCAATGTTTTCCAAATTTATAACTTGACTTGCAAGTAGACTTTGACTGCTTCAAACAACCTTTTTTTTTTTTTTTTCTTTTTTTCTAAAGAAATTACCCGATAAAATATATATTAATCCTAGAAAGTTAAAGTACAATGGAATGTGACAGAGATACCATATTAACCTCAAGCAAACGCTTGAACTACCGAACAAAAGAAAATCGTTTGTGACATGCCACGGCCCGAGAACAACTAGCTATATACGACAACAAGAACACCAATAGGAAAAAACCGCTCTAACGAGCAAGCAACACAAAACAAGGCCACCGGCTTCCCACTAGGAGTATAACAAGCCAGCTGAGAATGCCTTCTTAAAAAACCTTCCCAAGAAAAACCCATTGAAAAAAACCTTGAAGAAGGAAAAAAGAGTACAACTCTCAACTGACACTCCACACGGAGAACATATTCAAAAGTAGGCTCACTCCCGACATAACGAACATAATACATCAATGATTGGATCTGATCAGAGAATTAGGCAACTTCCAGCGATTCAAGAACACCTTCACACTGCTCGAATTCTTAAATTTACAAGAGAGAAGCTTGAGACGAACAGTAGACTTGATAACTTCAATTACTTGATCCATAGACCTCTTCTTCTTCTTGAAAAAAACCACTCTAATGATCAAGTAACATTTGATTATTTGAATATACCATTACCAACTAATGCTAAAATATATCCTTGATAGTTTGTACACTACCTAAATCTACTTGAACATCACTTTTTGTTTTATATTCGACCTACGTACTTAAATCACATACGGAAATAGTTTTTACATTCAAATAGAGTTACGATTGTTTATAACTTATCACTCGTATATTGTTAGTGACAAGATTGAGTATTGTTGTTGAAACATAGTAAAACCACAAACATCTCACTTTATGAGTTTTCATAGTTACTTATTGGTTTACGAATTATTTTTCAATTATTGTATGGGGTTCAAATTAGCTAACAACATATTCTCTTTTGTTTTCTTATCAAGGGTAGTTTGGTAAATTCTCTACTTTTTTGAACTTATATATTGACATCATCACACCATGCAACAAAACCATCATCACATTTTTCATCTTCATTTTTATTTCCAACATAAACCTCTGCTGCAATGAAGATATACTTAGATCAACTCAAGAAAAATATCATCAAATTAACACCAAGAAACAACTTCATCAAACTCAACCACATCATCTCAATCTTCATATCCATTTTCGTGTTCTCGTCTTTTGTATACTTATGTTCCTACACTTATCATTTCTCGATTTTCACAGATTACAACGACAGACATTATATCTTTCTCCTATGCAATGTAATTCTTGCATTCCTAATCAAAAACTTCGATTCGACACATGGGTCTTCATCAAAAGAGGCTCCATCAGTGATCACATATGAAATGAATATACAAAAGGTAGCAGTTAAAGAGGAATGTGATGAAATTGAGCGAATGGGTTCTCGGGTTTGTGTCACGGATGATGAAAACGTTGTTTCGGTTATTAATGATGAATTTGAAGTTCAGGAAACAGGGGAATGTGTTATTGTTGAAGAATTTGAAACAGGGGAGTTAGCGGAAACAGAGGAATTGAATAAGCGATGCGCGGAATTTATAAGTAGAATGAGAGAAAGAATGAGGTCGGAATCATTGCGTCGAACAAATATAAATGCAACAATTTCTTTTTAGTGTAGAATGGTTGCTAAATTTTGGTGTTTTCGACCTTTAGCTACTGTAATTGTGAGAATCAAACTATGTTTTCGCTCTTAAATTCGGGCTATTGATATTTTTTATTTAGACACAGAATAAGATTTGCTATTGTGTTATTTAGATGAAAATAGATTTTCTTAGGCTGAATGCAGTAGGCGATCGAGATCGACAAACTCGATCGATCCTTGGTCGATCACCTTGATGTGGGTGGAGTCAGTGGCGGACCCAGGATTTTCAAGGGCGGGGGGCAAAAAAAATTTTTTTGATAAAATTTGTGATGAACTTTAATAAAAAGGTCATAAATTTTTTTTTTACACTATAAATTGATAGATTAAGATAGAGATCTAACGTTTTTACATTGTTTGATGTTAAGGTGGGGGGCAATTTGATTTTATAATGGGGTGCACTTTAATAAAATGGTCCTAAAAAAAAATTTTACACTAAAAATTGACATTTTTTGGCGAACCATGGAGGGCACCGCCCCCCCCCCCTATCCTCTATGTAGTTCCGCCCCTGGGTGGAGTCGATCGCCCGTTTTCACTCTCTATTCGGTCGTGCCTGCGATCGAATACAAATTCATTTTTGTGTGTGTATTGAATAATTATAAAAGGTATATTTGTGGGGTATGTTTTTTGTAGTGTAGGTCGCCTTACTGGGGCACCCAATCGTCTGAAGGTCGCTGGAGAGAGAAAGCTGACGTGGCAAAGAAAATAAGGGAGATTGACTTGCCTTACTGGGGGCAGCCTTAAAAGACTCTAATACTATGCACATTTGTCACTGATATAGGTAACATAAGACTCTCTGTCACTATTGGACTTCAAAATTTCACATTGTTGATCAAACAGAAAATTTATTCATAGCAACTGATAAAACAATTTAGTTGCATGCCAATTTAGAGAAATATTGAAGTTCTTTCGTATTTGTAAAAAGAAAAATAGCATAAAATATTAAAGTTGCAAATATGGGTTGTCTAATAATATATTGTTCATTAAAATTCAAAAAATAATAAATACAAATATGAAAAAATAATAATAATGATAATAATAATAATAATAATAACATCGGCATAACCTTGTGCGTGATGTTCTTGTTGATATATGCTCTCGGTCTGGAATTTCAGCTCGTAAGAAAGTGGACATTGGGCTTTATGGAGATAGGGACAGATCCTTACGACCGGCTGATATATTACTTTACTCTTGGGATAGTAGGCGTGATGTATGTGTTGATCTTACGGGATCGTCGCCCTTGACGCAATCTGGGATGACTGATTTTATGCCAGGGCGTGCGGTTATTGATGCCGCACAACGTAAACGCGTCAAGTACGATGCCAAATGTGCGGATATTGGATATTTTCTCCCTTTTTTTTCTTTTTCTTCTTTTGGAGAACTTGATAAGGATGCAGTAACCTTACTAAAGCGTATTCGGCGATTCTCTATGACTCAAGACATTGGAGCGCGTGCTGCAGTTCATATTTTTAATAGGATTGGTTTTGTCATTGCTAGAGGTGTGGGGGCCCAGTTGGTTTCTCGGCTTCCCACTAATTTTCTGTAAATCCTATAAGTTTTTAATAAAAGTGTTGTTTATAAAATAAAAAAAAATAATAATAATATCTCGGCTCCCCACTAATTTCTTGTATCTCTATGATTTTCTAATGAAGTGTTTTTTATAAAAAATAAATAAATAAAATAAAATAATAATAATAATAATAATAATAATAAATAATAATTACAAATATGAAATAATAATAATAAATAATAAATAAAACTTTAAGAGCTAATTTATAGCCAAAATAATAATAATAATAATAATAATAATAATAATAATAATAATAATAATAATAATAATAATAATAATAATAATAATAATAATAATAATAATAATAATAATAATAAATACAAAATGAAAAATGAATAATAATAAATAAAAAATAAAACTTTAAGAGCCAATAATAATAATAATAATAATAATAATAATAATAATAATAATAATAATAATAATAATAATAATAATAATAATAAAAGTGATGTTATTATCTCGGCTAGTATCTTGGTTCCTCACTAATTTTTTCTGCTCAGATGCCATGCTTAGCTTGTTTCAAGGTATTTGCTGGAGACATTTATGGGGATCATGCGGTATCATGTGCTGGCATCATTGGCATTAAACATCGGCACAATGTGGTGCGTGATACCCTTGGTGACATATGCTCTCGGTCAGGGATTTCGGCTCATAAAGAGGTTGATATTGGGCTCTGCGGTGATAGGGACAAATCCCTACGTCCGGCTGATATATTGCTCTATTCTTGGGACGGTGGGCAGGATGTATGTGTCGATTTGACAAGGTCGTCTCCCTTGACACAAACTAATATGGTTGACTTCGCTCCGGGTCGTGCGGTGGTCGAAGCTGCGCAACGTAAACGTGTCAAATACGAGGCTAAATGTGCGCACATTTGATACAGGTTTCTCCCCTTCTCATTCTCTTCTTTTAGAGAGTTTGAGAAGGATGCAATAACCCTATTAAAGTGCATCCGAAATTTCTCGTTGACTCAAGAGATTGGCGCACGTGCTGCTGAGCATATTTTTAGTAGGATTAGCTTTGCTATAGTTAGAGGAGTGGGGCCTAATTAGTTTCTCGACTCCCCACTAACTTCTTGTAAATCCATTGTGCTTATGGATGCTGTTGCTAAACTTAATGATCCTCAGTGTGAATTGTTGCTTCTCCGAGCTTGTGCCGGTATTTCCAAGTTATATTTTTCTATGCGCACATGTTCCCCTCAGGTCTTTGAGCGTGCTCAAATTACATTTGATGCGGCACTTCGCTCTTCTTTGGAGCGTATTGTCACTGCTTCTGGACCTGGTTTTGGCATTTGGCAATGGAGACTGGCCACACTACCTTTTGATTTTGGGGGACTTGGTGTATACGCTGCAGGTGATGTCTTGAACTATGCTTTCCTTGCATCTAGACTTCAATCTGCCAGTTTACAGACTAAGCTCCTTCGACATTATGGCATTATAACTTCTGGACCTTCCTTTGATGATGCCCTGCATACTTTTAATGCGAAAATGGAGACTGCCCTTTTGGATAACCTAGGTGAAATCACTGCCCCCAAACTCATGAAGAAATTGGCAGATATAC
Organism: Chrysanthemum makinoi; assembly: GCA_910596185.1. Lineage (NCBI taxonomy): Eukaryota > Viridiplantae > Streptophyta > Magnoliopsida > Asterales > Asteraceae > Chrysanthemum > Chrysanthemum makinoi. The sequence continues at coordinate 47,515,330 of OU343222.1, read as the reverse complement.
ATTTCACACGTGTCACCAAAATGGCCGAATCCACCTTTTGCTTATCTTCTCGACAGATGGCTCTATGGAGATCGCAAAAAGAAGACCACACTTCTGACTGGCTTAGGGTGGTTCCGATTTCTGGGTTGGGCCAGACCATGAATGCTAGAACTTACCGATGTGTGTTATGCTACCGGTTAGGTATCCCTCTTTTTTCTGCTTGATAACGCTACACGCATCGTTCGGGGTCAAAGGAACTTCCTTTTCTTCGAGCAAGTTTTATAACACCCTAGGCAGTGAACCTAATCGTTGTAGTGTAGTATTAGGGTAAGCCACGGGAATTGATATCGTTCTCTAGGGGAATAGGAATGCTAGTGAGAAGTTACTACGCTAAGGTTGGGGTTGAGGAAGATTATTTTTTTATCTTTTTATGTTTTTTAGAAAATGGAAAGGTACGAATCTCGGGGTTTGGATTTGGGGTTTGGTATTTCTACCGATTACTCTACTTGTCTAATTATCTAATCTAAGGTGTATGTAGTCTATGTCTAATTATTGTGTGCTCGTATGATAGTTTAAAGATGTGTTTACTTAGGTTTTATTACTCCTTAATTATCTCCTATTGATGGTTGAATTGTCACGTCCTTATTCTTAATCGCGTTGAGTGTCTAAAGTCGTAGGGTATGCATTTGTCCCTAACTCTTTGAACTTACCAAAAGGTCTCGTCTACAAAAACCTCTAGGAATTATAAACTCTAACTCTAAGGCACTCTTTGGATGGTTTAGCCTACAACTGCTCTAAGTGTTATAGTCCAAGGTTCACAAAGATTAATCAAGCATTAATTACACAACGAATGACCTATCGCATTACTAGATCATTAACAATTAAGATAAGAGACAACCAATCAATATTCAATAATTAAGTTTCATATTCCCTAAGCAAACACACAAATAAATTAGCATGACATGGAGAACATGAAAGCATACACACAAGTAATTGAAGACATAATTGAATTAATGAAGTAAAACACTTATCTTGATGTAAGTTAGGGTTTGGAACCCTAAAATACTGTACAAGACAACCTTAGTTCGGTTTAGGTTTTTACTCCAAAAGACTACACACTAAAACTGAAAAATTCGGATTCTATATATAATATTACAATCGCGACGGCGTCACCTTATGATTTGTGACGCCGTCGGGTCGCCGTCATTAGGGTTTCGTCTTGGCCACGTTAGTCTTGCGACGACGTCACCTTGTGCTTGTGACGCCGTCCCCTTCAGTCTCTGACGCCGTCTGGATCAAATCTAGGCCGTCTGAGTTGCGACGGCCTACTCTTTTAAAGCCTGACACCGTCACTTGAAAATAAGCAATTTGGCTACTGAGCCGTCACAGAAGTGCTCCGACGGCGTCGCAGTTAAGCAGTGACGCCGTCACTATGTATTTCATCAGCTTGAGTGTCTCGATTCTTGACTTTGGCCATTTTCTTCGTATATCCGCGCCTTTTCGTCCAAATAAGTGTCATTACAGCAATTTGCCTTCAAGAGACCTAAAAAGTGAAAAGGAACGATATTAAGTAATAACGGATACAAAAGTGATCAAATAAGGGCTTAAACGACCCCTCAAAAAGGTACATTTTAAAACCTTATCAAATATCCTTACACTTGGTATTTGCTTGTCCTCAAGCAAATGTGCTTTTAGCCAATTAATTTATAAGTTATGGGTCATGAAGCATTGGTTTAAAACAGTCCGCAACACATATAAGCCCCGCAAAAGTCATAACAAGCACGAAAATTACATACTAGCACCTCACATGGGGTGTTTGGATACTCACATCTCTCGGGTGTATATGAAATATAACAAGTTGGAAATGGAAGATAAACACTCGTTGACCGGTCCTAGTACATAGATTACCATAGGCTTGAGAATAGATCAAACCTCCATCGCTTTGGCGTAAGCACCTAGGAAAGACTATCAAAGAGGTCTTTAAAGGGTTGTAACGTTAGGCTTACAGTAGGGAAACAAAGGGTTTGGTGGGATAGGCTATTTAGTGGTGGCAAGTCAAAAATCTATATGTTACAAGCATACGAATAATGGCGTTGCTAAGCCAAGACTCGACACTCTAAACTCTAGATAACTGAAACAAACAAACAAAAATTTAAAGATAGATGTGGGATGGTAGCCCTTTTTTTTTTTTTTTTTTTTTTTTTTTTTTTTTTTTAACACCCTATTTTTTTTTCTTTTCACTTTTTCTATTTTTTTTTCGATTTTTTTTCCATACACTTTTACTCTACCATCCTCTACGATAACATCAAAATGATAGGGATTTATAGGAACATCCCTACACTTGAGTTTTTATTACTCTAACACTAATTTGACCCGAATTGAAAAGATCAAAACACTTGGGGTACGTTATTACGCAAATAAGGGAATTTAACGTTCCCTTCCAGTCATTTTATAAACTTTAACTTTTCTCATGAGTCCCAATCGTCCCAAAATTGTGTACAAATGATATGACTCGACTTAGCAACTCATGCAAGCAACTAGATAATTGAACTAAGGGTTTAGGGTGATAACAATAATGCACTAAAAGTGAGTGCATACAAGGTAGGCTAAGGCGATTTGGGTGTACATTTGGGGGTGGAGTGTAAACAATGCTCTTCATTGATATTCCGGAAAACCGAAACATCACGAGGAACCGCGAAAAGGATAGGCTCTGAGGGGTTAACTAGGGGTATCGTGTACTAAATATGAGTACAACGCAAAGGTGTGGGGGAATTACTCAACCGATGTGGAAGAAGTAATTATATTACGGGTATCAAACAAGGGTTATCCTAATTCCTGTTATCATTTAGTTATTCCTAACTACACAAGTGTAGTCTTACTAGCGATCTCGGAATGCATCACAAAACAAGTTCTAGAATCTAATATACTACCGGTTCACACTCTAAGCATTAAAGATGAATGCTTTAATTCCTACTAATCTAAGGGCGATCCTCACATTTTGGGTGGAATTTAGGTGGTAAAGGGTTTTTGTGCTAGTCATGCAACTTTCTATCCGTGAGACGCTTTTGTTAAGACTAATGGCCCACTCCTATATGTCATGAAAAATTTTAAATTTGGTGCCAAAATTACCCTAACCGACATTTTCTCATGGTTTATTACACAAATACAATTGGACAAAGCAAATAATCAAGGATAAGCATAGTTTCAAAGTTCCCGTTTTATTTTCTCTCCCTACACTTAAACTGAACATTGTCCCCAATGTTCCCCGAAAGTATCAAAGTTATGATAATGGAAGGTAATGAAAAACGAAAGAAACTAATACTCCCCTGATTAGCTCGGTAGGATCCGTGTGTGAAGTAGTGGTTAAATCCTTTCCAAGAAAAATGTATGCGTGAAAAGCTCCTTCCAATATTATGTAACTTCTTCTTGATAAATTAAACCTGCACACTTGAAGAAAACAAACGAAACCTTCGCGTAAAATCGGCGATAATAATATATATAAGACTCGACTAAACTAGGATATAATGCTTGTGGAATGGATGTTTACAAAATTTCTGGAAAATTAAGACCTGGAAAATTCCAAAAATTTATAAGTAGCTCAGAAAACGAGAAAAAAGTAATCTGTTTTTTTACTCCTTCCTGACGCCGTCAGGTTGCGATCCTGACGCCGTCAGGTTATCCTGACAAAAACTGGTCTGCGATTTTCTGGAAAAAATTCTGGAAAATTTACATCTTTAGAATCTGGAAAAATTTCTGCAAAACATCCATTATGACTCGATACAAGCATTTGACTCGAACAAACACACATATATATCTTTTAATTAATTGCTATTCTCATGTTTACGTTTCTTTTGAAAACGTGTGTAATCCTCCCTACACTTATCCTTTATGTAAAATACCTTTATATGCAAGACGAGGTTAAAAACAAAATAAAGCATTTTTACAATTTAAAACATGAGAATAAGCAATCAATAAAAGATATATGACACTAACAAGCAAACAATTAAGCATGGGTTGCCTCCCACGAAGCGCTTTTCTTTATTTATGAGTCTTGTAGCTAGACTCGTAGTCATGCTCCTACGTAACTTCATTACCGTCATCTCCTTTCTCATGACGGTCTCTAGTGGTTGGTTCCATGTTATAGAAGTGCCCTATGATACACCTCTCTAAAAGTTCGTCCTCTCCCCACTCATTTCTATATTCCGGTCCTAAGTTCAAGCAATCCTTATAAAAACCGAAAATCTTGGCTATAACAAAATCCACTCCTTTCTCTCTATCCTCCTCATTCCTATAATAGACCGATAGTTTAAGTTCCTTTTCATCATTAGAGAGTGATGAAAACTTCTCAATCTTAAACGGTATTTGGTAAGCTATGTCGTCGGTCTCATCCTTGAATCGCACTATTCCTAATGAGGGATCATAAGTCATCCCGGTGTTTTCTATGAAAGGTTTTCCTAGAATAACGTGGGACAAGCTAGATCTATGGCGTGCTAATATCATCCTCCACAATTATGAAGTCCGTAAAAAACGTGAAACTACCTACATAAACGTAAGCAATCCTTAATTCTACCAAGAAAATTGCAACTAACACTAGGATTATCGGGGTCTTGCCTATTTGGAATAGGCTTCTTCATTACCCAATTATAGTAGGTGCTAGTCATTATGTTTATTGGTGATTTGCGATCAATGTAGGCCTTTGCCACGAAAAGGTGTCCTATGCAACATGGTATGTTAAGATTCCAAGGGTTCCCAAACTTGATTCTAGGGCTTTTCCTAACATACATGTGACGGAGGTCACGCACTAAGTGAGGGTGGCGAGATAGTTCTTCTTCCCGTAGGAAAACTTATTGAAATAGTCATTGTCTACTTCATCCACTTCCTCGTTGTTTCATTCCGTAGGTGTTTCCTTAACCTCAAGTATCATCTCATGGTTCGCTTCGTCATTTGTTCTATTAGGTTTCACTAAGGCGATGGTATTGACGAATTGAACGTGCTTAGCTAACTTACTTGGGTCCTTAATCTCTATACGGAAGGCTCGGTTGAGATAGCATTAACCTTCCTATAACTATTGGTCATGGCTTTAAAAAGGTTATCTATCTTCCTATCCATTTCGGCTTGTTGTTGGTTAAAAGGGTCCGAGAGCTTAGCTATTTGAGCTTCTTGGGACGCGACTAAGTGTTGCAACATCCCCTCAATGTTTTGTTGGTTAGGACCGTGAGATGGGGGCCATGAAAAATCATTGGAAGTGAATTCTTTGGTTTGTCCCCAATAGAAGGCGGGCTTGCCCTTCCATGCCTCTCGGGTGTCATTGAAATTCCTAGGTCCGAGTGTAGGGAATCTTCCTCCCGTTCAATTAATACGCGAGGATGCGTAGTCAACGGAAGCATGTTCGGGGAATTGGGTGCAAGTGCGCATGTCACTATATGGTTCACACGAGGAAGAGACTTTGTTCACATGGCGTGAAGACTTAGGATTTTCGTAGGAGCTCATTAGGAATTTAACTTGATCTTCAAGTTCGATCATCCTACGGTCGGAAGATTGTGAGTCAATGGGAGGCAAGGAGATTGCCTTAACGGTTTTTGGCAACTCACGGGGGTCATTCCAACTTTCGTTGTCATAGAGAGCAAGGTCCTCTATTATACCCCATGATTCTTCCGCGGTGAGATCACTAAGTTTTCCACCGGCCGCTTGGTCAATGGATCGCTTGGTGGGGAAGTTGACATGATCATAAAAGATTTGGACTTGGAGCCAAAGATCAATGCCATGATGAGAGACTTTATGGAGTAAGTCCTTGAATCGAGTCCATGCTTCGTAGAGTGATTCACCTTGATGTTGTTGGAACATCAAGATGTTTTAGTGGTTCTCCCCGGTGGGAAAAATTGAGCAAGGAAGTGAGAGGTGAGATCATCCCAACTTGAGATGGAGCCGGCGGGAAGTCGCTCAAGCCAATTACTAGCTTGGTCCGGTAGAGAAAATTGGAAGAGACGCATGCGCGTGGTCTCCCGAGTAGTAGCATCAAGGTCGATGGAATCAACAATTTAAGGAAATCCCTAAGATGCTGATTTGGATCTTCGGAACGAAGTCCATGGAATGCACATCCGTTTTGCACCAACCGGATGGTGTCGGATCGCAGGGCCGTAGAAGTTTGGGCTTGGTTGGGAAGCTCAATGGTGTTCCTATAGCCTAAGTGGCTTGGTCTCGAGTATTCACCAAGAGTACGGGCTCTTTATGGGGGTCATTTGTGGTAGGTTGATGAATGGTGGTTGGTTATCACCTTCCATGATGAAAAGTGAGGGGATTACGAACAAAGGTCACGAAGAAGGGGGATAGACTACGAGAAAGCTAAAAATGAGAAAAATTTACTTGATAGGAATCAAGCAAAGAAACCTAAAGAGGTGGACTACTAACTAGCTATTCTATTCCCCGCCAGCGGCGCCAAAACTTGATACGCTACACGCGTCGTTCGGGTCAAAGGAACTTCCTTTTCTTCAAGCAAGTTCTATAACACCCTAGGCAGTGAACCTAATCGTTGTAGTGTAGTATTAGGGTAAGCCACGGTATTGATATCGTTCTCTAGGGGAATAGGAATGCTAGTGAGAAGTTACTACCTAAGGTTGGGGTTGAGGAAGATTATTTTTTTTATCTTTTTTTATGTTTTTTAGAAAATGGAAAGGTACGAATCTCGGGGTTTGGATTTTGGGTTGGTATTTCTACCGATTACTCTACTTGTCTAATTATCTAATCTAAGGTGTATGTAGTCTATGTCTAATTATTGTGTGCTCGTATGATAGTTTAAAGATGTGTTTACTTAGGTTTTATTACTCCTTAATTATCTCCTATTGATGGTTGAATTGTCACGTCCTTATTCTTAATCGCGTTGTGTGTCTAAAGTCGTAGGGAATGCATTTGTCCCTAACTCTTTGAACTTACCAAAGGGTCTCGTCTACAAAAACCTCTAGGAATTATAAACTCTAACTCTAAGGCACTCTTTGGATGGTTTAGCCTACAACTGCTATAAGTGTTATAGTCCAAGGTTCACAAAGATTAATCAAGCATTAATTACACAACGAATGACCTATTGCATTACTAGATCATTAACAATTAAGATAAGAGACAACCAATCAATATTCAATAATTAAGTTTCATATTCCCTAAGCAAACACACAAATAAATTAGCCGGACATGGAGAACATGCAAGCATACACACAAGTAATTGAAGACATAATTGAATTAATGAAGTAAAACACTTATCTTGATGTAAGTTAGGGTTTGGAACCCTAAAATACTGTACAAGACAGCCTTGGTTCGGTTTAGGTTTTTACTCCAAAAGACTACACTAAAACAGAAAAATTCGGATTCTATATATAATATTACAATCGCGACGGCGTCACCTTATGATTTGTGACGTCGTCTGGTCGCCGTCATTAGGGTTTCGTCTTGGCCACGTTAGTCTTGCGACGGCGTCACCTTGTGCTTGTGACGCCGTCCCCTTCAGTCTCTGACGCCGTCTGGATCAAATCTAGGCCGTCTGAGTTGCGACGGCCTACTCTTTAAAGCCTGACACCGTCACTTGAAAATAAGCAATTTGGCCACTGAGCCGTCACAGAAGTGCTCCGATGGCGTCGAAGTTAAGCAAAGACGCCGTCACTATGTATTTCAGCAGCTTGAGTGTCTCGATTCTTGACTTTGGCCATTTTCTTCGTATATCCGCGCCTTTTCGTCCAAATAAGTGTCATTATAGCAATTTGCCTTCAAGAGACCTAAAAAGTGAAAAGGAACGATATTAAGTAATAACGGATACAAAAGTGATCAAATAAGGGCTTAAACGACCCCTCAAAAAGGACATTTTAAAACCTTATCACTGCTCAGATGCCATGTTCAACCTGTTCCAAAGTATTTGCTGGAGACATCTATGGAGATCACGCGGTGTCCTGTGCTGGTATCATTGGTATTAAACACCGGCACAATAGGGTGCGTGATACCCTTGTCGACATATGCTCTCGATCAGGGATCTCGGCTCGTAAAGAGGTTGATATTGGGCTTTATGGTGATAGGGAGAAATCCTTATGACCAGCTGATATGTTGCTCTACTCTTGGGATAGTGGGCAGGATACATGTGTCGATTTAACAGGATCGTCTCCCCTGACACAAACTAATATGGTTGATTTCGCACCGGGTCGTGTGGTGATCGAAGCAGCGCAACGTAAGCGGGGTAAGTTTGAGGCTAAATGCGCGGACATTGGATATAGGTTTCTCCTCTTCTCATTCTCTTCCTTCGGAGAGCTTGAGAAGGATGCGGTAACCCTACTAAAGCGCATTCGAAGTTTCTCGTTGACTCAGGAGACTGGCGACGTGCTGCATTGGATCATATTTTTAGTAGGATTAGCTTTGTTATTGTAGAGGAGTGGAGGATAGCCCATTAGTATCTCGCTCCCCTCTAATTCTTGTAAATCCTAAGATTTCTAATTTGAAGTGATGTTTATAAAGGGGCTTTCATATATCCTCCCGAAAATGCAAAATTGCATATATATCCTCCCGAAAAAACTTGTACAAAGGATATATATGCAATTATTCATTTTGGGATGGATATATATGTATTTTTGCCTTTATAAAATAATAATAATAATAATAATAATAATAATAATAATAATAAATTTTCAGTTGGAGAAGTGGGGCCTAGATAGTATCTCAACTTCTCACTAATTTCTTGTAAATCTTATAAATTTCTAACAAAATAATGTTTATAATAAAATAATAATAATAAATCATAATAATAATAAGGGCAAATGATTGAAAATATATCATACTTGTCACAATTTGCTTTTGTGGGTAGCGAACAAATTTTTTTGCTTTTGTGGGTACTTTTCTTTCAAATTCATCCTCTTTAGGTTACTATGTGACATTTTGTTCTTCGAGAAAAAATTTTTTCTATTAGGTAAGAAGGACAAAAATGTCCAAAAATCTCACAAAATACCCTAAAAAGGATAAATTTTAAAGAAAAATACCCGCAAAAGCAAAAAAAATTGTTCGCTACTCACAAAAGCAAATGGTGACAAGTATAATACTTTTTTCAATTATTTGCCCTAATAATAATTGTCATTTAAGGAAAAGAAGTTGGTATAAATTTATTTAAAACCTTTTCTTGTCTTTCACTTATTTAATAATTAATAATCAAATATTAAGTATTTACTTCTTTTTGCTGTCTCAAAATTGAACATTAAGGGGACGTTTGGTTCACAGAATGTTTTTGAAGGAATTGTAATCTTTGGAAGGAATTGTAATTTGATGTAATTGTAATTCAAAGAATTGGAATGTGTTGTAATTGTAATGTGTTGTAATTGTAATTGATGAAATCTGTTGATGTGTTTGGTTGACTCGTAATGTAATGTAATTCAATTTTTTTTATAAAACTTAAAAAATTACTACCTCCGTCCCATAATAATTGTCCACTTTGACTTTTTTAAGTCTTTTTCATTCAACTTTGACCATAAATATTTTTATTTGTGTTATATAATACTTGATGAAAAATATATGATTAGATTGGGTTATAAATGTATTTTCATTTGGTATAATTTTTATCAAATATTATATAACACAAATAAAAATATTAATGGTCAAAGTTGAACAAGAAAGACTCAAAAAAGTCAAAGCGGACAATTATTATGGGACGGAGGGAGTAATATAATAATAATTCAAATAATATAATAATAAATAAAAATAATAATAAATAATAATAATAATAATAATAAGAAAATTAATAAATAATAAAATATAAATAATAATAATAATATTATTTCTTGTAATTTCCCTTATGGTTTCTAATGAAGTGATGTTTTAAAAATAAATAAATAAAAAATAAGAATAATAAATAATAAATATAAACAATAATAAGTAATAAAAATAATAATAATATTAAAATAATAATAATAATAATAATAATAAAATAATAATAATAATAATAATAAATAAATAAATAAATAATAAGATAATATTAATAATAATAATAAAATAATAATAAATATAATATTAATAGTAATAATAAATAATTAAAATAATGAATAATAATAATAATAATAATAATAATAATAATAATAATAATAAATAATAATAATAATAATAATATAAAATAATAAACAATAAATAATAATAATAAACAATAAATAATAAATAATAACAATAAATAATAATAATAATAATAAATATAATAATAGTAATAATAATTATTATTATTATTTTAATAAAAATAATATTATAATAATATAATAATAATAATAAAATGATGTTTAAAAAAAAGATACAATAATAATAATAATTGTTGGAATCACTCCTAAACCTTATTCAAGTGTTAGTTACACATATGTAATAGTTAGCTTATTATGGCATTTATGTTTGTTATTAGCCTTAAGCTTATGTAGAAGGCCCATGAGCTTAGGCCCAAGCCCATAGGGGAAAGGGAAGGAGTAGGAGTGTTGCCCTAGCTCCTTGCCTATAAATACCTTATGTAAACCTTCATTTGAAGGTTGGTTGTTCAAGTTTTCTTTTCACATAGACTCTTCGCCTAAACCGTATTATTCATATCGTGGTGTGTGTGTATATACTTGTTCAATCGCCTCTCTATCTTTCTTATAAGCTTGTGTGGTAAACCTTGTGACCTAACAGTGGTATCAATCGCCAAATAGTTGGGTGTACACTTTTGTTTTTGAAATTTTTTTAGGTTTTGGTCTTACGGGTAAAGATAACGTGTTATTTGGTTCGCTTAAAAACTTGTTTTTTTACACTTTTTAATCCAAGATTCTTGTACTTTCAACGTTTTAAGGTGTTAAAATACTTGTTTTTGGCAAAAAGTTTCAAACTTTACGCGTGGATAAACGTTTTTTGAACTTGATTTTGTTCGTGGGTGAAGTTCTACTCGTAACCCGCTTTAGCTTTTGTTCATCAAGATTCACACTTTTGTGTTATTTTGGTACTATTAACGCTATTCCACAACAAAAATCTGGTTTAGAAACATATTTGGGCAAAATCAAAGTTACGAGTAAACCTACGCGTAGTAAAACCCTAAAACTACGCGTAAGTGCCTCCTTGGTTTGATCTTCATTTTCGTGGTTTATTCCGTGTTTTCTTACTTGATAAGTCCTGAAAATACGCCGACTTCGGATATCTTTTGCACTGTGATAGTGTAAAAGATCATTTGGGAAAAACCCTAAAATTACGCATAAGCATAAGCTTACGCGTAGAAATCCTACGCCTAAGATCTTTTCTACGCCTAAGCCTAGTCTTACGCATAAGAAAATCCTACGCCTAACTTTCTACGCATAACTTTTGTCTACGCCTAACTTTAGTGTTTTTTCCTACTTACGCCAGAAGCTAAATCCTACGCGTACCTCCTCATTGTTACGCGTAACTTTGGTGTTTTTACGCATAAGTGCTACTTGGTTCTTGTCTTTCCTACGCCTAAGGATACTTCATCAACAAAGGTTCATTCGACTACAAAGATCCATTTTACCAACACAAGTTTATCAACATGTCACAACCACCATACTCTAACTATTTCCCTTACACTTATCCTCATCCTCAACGCCAACAACAACTAACTCCACAACATCAACAATGGAATCAACAACAAGCAATTTATCAACAACAATTTAACCAACAACATACTCCACAACTTGCTCCAAATCCACAACCTCAAATGGTTCAACCACCACAAAGTCTTCAAGCTCAACCGTACACAAATGACTTTAATCAACATCCATCAAGGATCACTATGAGGGAACCCACTTGGTTTGCAAAGATGTTTGAAACTTTAAGCAACCAACAATCAATTCATGAGGTCGGATCACTTGATAGACCTCCAATGCTCACTCCAGGAAACTACGATCAATGGGTGATAAGGTTCTTTAGATTTTGTGATCTAAAGAAGCCACATGGAAAGTTCTTAAAGAAGGTTATCTTGAAGGTCCTTTGAGATGCCTACTGTCATTGTACCCGGAGATCCAAATGCCATTCCACCAAGAGATGAACAAACAACATTGCTATCAAGCAGACTTGAATCCTTAATAACTTCTACACTATGAAGCAGATGAGCTTGCAATGGAATATATCCTCCTAGGATTACCAAACCTAATTCTTCGTAGTGTTGATGCTCAAAAACCTGCAAAGAAAATGTGGGATCATATTCGTCTTCTTATGGAAGGATCAGTACTCAATCAGAAGATTTGGAATCCAAAATTTACTTGGCTTATGAACACTTCATGATTGAACCTCGAGAGACACTCGAGTCCTATCATCACCGATTCTCAGACATCATCAATGATTTAGATAAACACAACATCCACATGCCAAGAATTGCAGTGAATACTAAGTTCCTAAGTAGTCTTGGTCCCGAATGGGAGAAGTATGTCATTTTTCTCCGTCAAGCGAAGAACATGCATCAGTCTACCTACGGATTGTTGTACGATTACTTGAAGCCTCATGAAAAGGAAGTTGATCGGAAAGGATTCTCCGTGCTCAAATTGCTCCACCCACACATCCAGAAAATCAACAACTTGCCTTATATGCTCAACAAAATTATTCTCCTCAACCAAAGAACTCAACCAACTGCTTCAAACACACCAATGAACGATCAATCACAACAAAATCAATCTCAACAAAATAAATTGGTTCCTTACAACAACAATGATCAAGCACTTCATAATGAGGAATCCGATCCGCTCGAAGCATTGCAACAAGGATTTGCTATGATTGCTAATGCCTTTAGCCGTTATACCAACAAATCCAACAACCGTATTCGCTCCTCATCTAATACAAGGAATCAAGCCGTTGTAAACAATGGACGAGTTGAAGTTCAGAATCGTGGTTATGGTCGACCGATGGGCGGTGGTCAAGGGTTTAATGTCGTGGGTAGGAATAACAATCGAGCTCCGTGGTGGAACAGGAAATGCTCAGCATGGGTTGAATGGTCTTCGATGCTACAACTGCAATGAGAAGGGACACTGGCTAATGCATGCCCAAAGCCAAGGACTAGGGCAAGGCTTATTTCAAAGAGGCTCTTCTTTGGCTCTTAAGGATGAAGCCGGTGGATCTCTCACGCACAAAGAAAGAGTTTTATGGCAAATGCAGCATTCGTGATGATGATATGGAGGACTTGCGTGCCAATGCAAAGTATGTTGATGGCTAATATGCATGAGTTACACATGAGTGACACAGCCCAGTATGACACCGATGGCTTGTCTCAGTGTACCAACAAACCATATTTATCTCTCGATCTCATATCTCCGCCAACATCCGCATCCGCAAGGCTCGAATGTTCAAAATGAGTCGTCCACATCTCATTCCGACGATTTTCAACTAGACCCGTAGTTATATTTGACGATCAAGATGACCAACCGGTTTCCCTTGATAATCAAATTGACTCCGTGGTTATACTTGAGGATCTCAGAAATGATCATGTTGAGACTCACGCTGAACACGTAACTTTTGCCTCATCCGCATTTTGCTCGCTTAATACAAGACCAACAAACCATAGTGGAAAAATGTCATGCCATTAATCAGACTTGAAATGCAAAAAAATGCACTGTTAACCAAGGATTTTGAATGTTTACAAAAGCAACTCAACTTTTTCAAAACTCAAGAAAAACGGGAAAACGGTTTTGAAGCAGCCTTTGCCAAATCTTATCAAAACGAAAAATATTTAGAAAGACAGATGCGGATCTAGCCGCTTCAAAGAATGCTTTGTTGTCTCAAATAGAACAACTGAAACATGAACATAAAAAGCAAATTAACGCCCTCACCTTGGAAAATCAAAAAGCTAAGGCCGAGTTGTTAACTTGTCAAAAACAGTTCTCTGCATACAAAAAGCATTCAACTAAACGAATAGATGATCATCTTGAAGAAATCATCGGCTTGCAAAACAAACTTAAAGAGTTTAAAAATGTTGTTTACAAACATGGCGAGTCGGTCACAGCCATTGAAAAGTTTACTTTAAAACCCAATCCAAATGGATATGGACCAATCTTGCCGACATACAAACCTAAGCTTTCAACAAAAGCATTCAAACCAAATCCAAGTTTCCAAAGTGCGTAATATAAAGTTGATAATTCTGTTATGAATGTTGTTGAATATCATCGCCAAGAGGAATTAGATGCAGAAGACGAGAGTCGATCAAAATTAGAAAAAGTTGTTTACAACAAACCTTTTAACTATTCAAAAGCGGTCACTTTCGCCACACCAACGGATTCTTCTAACACACCAAGGGTTATCATCAAAACACCTGAGTCTTCTAATGTTAATCCCAAACCGTGATTATGCACAAATTTATGGTCCTTTACCTTCCATCGCTGAAGTAAACTCAAAATCCCGAAAATCGAAAAATTCTTCGATATTTTGACATTTTCATGGCCGACCTCAAAATTTTACAACATGAGATAGAATATCGTTCTGAAATCAAAATTGATCATTTTCAATCGCTCTAGCGAGAACAAAGAGACATTTTTCAGAAAAATCTTTTACCTAATGTTAAAAATTTGAAAATTGTGCATTAGCCTGGGAAAAGGATTTTCATAAGGAACTTGGAGTGATGAAGGTCGCTTTTCGAGAAAACAAAAACATCTATTTCTAATTCTAAACGTAAAAAGAAAATGTTGAGAAAAGATGTTGATCGACTCTTGGAAGATGTCATCTGTGCTGATGTCCATAATGTTGTGTTATTGAATTCTTTGTCATATGCATTTGATCATACCTCTGCCGACATCGTTGATTCTGTGATAAATGTTGAGAACACCGATAATGTGCTTCAGATCGAGTCCTTAAAAGTTGAAAACAAACGATTGTCAAACTAACTTTCAAATGCAATACGTCGCCTTAATTGGTGTCAAAAAGATATTCACGATCAACAAATTGCTTTTCAACACAAAATCGCCAGCCATGCAAAATCTTCTCGATCCTAAAATTGAGCAACTGGATGATCAAAACGTCTTTTAAGTGTCAAATCTCAAAATATGAACAAGAACTTTTAAAAGTTAAAAAGGAATATGGTGTCATATTTGATTTACTCAAAAAGACTCGTGATGAAGCATCAAATGAACTTGATCATTATCTTGCACACACTAAAGAAGTTATGCATTTTGCCGAAATGTTCGGTCCGAAAATCAAGATCTGATTCACACTATCCTCAAGTTAAGAGAAATGTTAGGAAAGTATGAACAACTTCCGCCAACCATCATTAAGAGATTAGCCCCAATAACACTTAGTACTCATGCACCTAGAATCCCTACTGCCAAATCACAAGATGCTAACGCGCCTCCTTCTAATCGAAACAGAATAGTTGCATCTTTTCCAAATGTCCGCACTTCACGTTCTAGGAGCACTAAATCAAGAATAGGAAGTTGCGACCTAAGAAAAGATCAATACAGAATGCTAAAGTAGAAGAACACCCTAGGACTATGAATAAGACTCACGCTGCTCCACTATAGATATTAAGGCCCGCAAATGTAATAGAAATAGTGATGTAACTAATGCTAAACCGTAAGTACTTTTGATATTCAGTCCGATGCACCTTGTGTTATTTGTGGTAAAAGTATGAATTCTGATTGCCATGATAAATGTGTTGCTAAAGCTATCATCTCTCGCTTAAGGAATCCTAAGAACCGGAATACCTCTAGGCCCACTAATCTTTCTAAGTCTGTGCTTGGTAGACCGCCTCTTTAGATTCTAAGAAACGCATTGTCTGTCCCTCAGTAGCTCCAGTTGTCACCTCCTAGGAAAGTAGTACCACCTAGTGCATTCACTAAGACTAAAGCAAATACTAGTTGGAGATGGCGGAAATGGATATATAACACACTAGGATTTAAGTGGATACCTAAAGCTATTGATGTGTGTATATCTACTATACCGGCTACGGAACCCTCTAACATTTCGGGTTCCAAATCTACTTCTATTCCATCTCGTGTCGCCTGTGTGTAATGTAGGTGATACAGATCATTCTCTGGATTGTTGATAGCGGATGTTCCCACACATGACAGCAATCTTAAACTGTTATCAAACTTTATTGCAAAGTTCATTGGCACCGCTGTTCGAATGATCACTTCGCAACTATCATGGGCTACGGAGATTATGTCAATGGGAACATCGAAATTAGCAGTGTTTACTATGTGGAAGGCCTCGGTCATAACTGCTTTCAAGAGGTCAGTTTTGTGATGGAGATTTGGAGGTTGCTTTCCGGAGAAAACTTGTTTCATTCGTGATCTACAAGGAAATGACCTTATGTCTCGATCGCGTAATTCTAGTCTCTACACTATCTCTATGAAAGACATGGTTGCTTCATCTCCCATTTGCTTACTTTCAAAGGCAACATCAACAAAATCCCGCTATGGCACCGCCTCTCACATCTAAACATTCAAACCATCACCAACCTTGCTCGACACAAACTAGTTGAAGGACTCCCACGGTTTAGGTATTCTAAAGATCACCTTTGCTCAGCTTGTGAACAAGGCAAAAGCACTCGTGCTCATTTTCCTTCAAAGGTGGAACACGCTCTCAAAGATGTGCTTCATCTTCTACACATGGATTTGTGTGGCCCGATGCGCGTGCAAACGATCAATGGCAAACGCTACATCTTAGTAATTGTTGATGACTATTCACGCTGGACTTGGGTCTACTTTCTTCAAGCAAAGATCAAGCTCCACAAATGATCATCACCTTTCTCACGAAAATACAAGTTCAGCTACTAAACACCGCTCGACTAATCGTAACGATAAAGGCAATCAATTTGTTAATCAAACTCTTCGTGAATTCTATGAGAAAGTGGGAATTCAAAGATCGACATCTATTGCACGCACACCGAACAAAACGGAGTTGTCGAAAGATCTAAACCAACGCTTAGTGGAAGCCGCAAGAACAATGTTAATCAATGCTAAACTTCCAGATTACTTATGGGCGTAAGTCGATCTACTGCATGCTATTCTCAAAACCGTTCTATGATTACAAAACGCCACAACAAAACACCTTTCGAGCTCGTCCATAACAGAAAACCGAATCTAAAACACTTTCATGTATTTGGATCTCTTTGCTATCCGAATAATGATCGTGATGACTTTGGAAAGCTCAAAGCCAAAGCCGACATTGGAGTCTTTATCGGATATCGTGATAATTCCAAAGGTTTTCGAATCTAGAATCGTCGTACAAAACAGGTGATGGAAACGATTCATGCTCATTTCGATGAACTTACGGAAATGGCTTCGGAGTATAACAGCTTAGAACCCGGTCACAACCGCTTAAACTTCCCCAAACCCCATCATCACCAACAAAGCCCCGCTTACTCGCCAACAAATGGAAAGGTTATTTGCTCCGCTCGCTGATCGATATTGATGAACGTGCTCCGTGTATCCGCTGCTTCCGCCGCCAACCCGATAATACTCTTATACCCGATACACTGCTACAACAACTACTGCAGATGCACCTACACCAGCTTGACTCCACCACAACAGCTTGAACAAACCGCTTCCAACAATGATGAAGTCGCCGATGATATTCTCAATGTAGTACCCCCACCGCAGATTTTGATCCAAATGCTCTTCAACCCGCTTGCTAATGAGACCGCCGCACCGATGTCGCGAATCTTCAACAAACCATTTG
Source organism: Chrysanthemum makinoi (assembly GCA_910596185.1). NCBI lineage: Eukaryota > Viridiplantae > Streptophyta > Magnoliopsida > Asterales > Asteraceae > Chrysanthemum > Chrysanthemum makinoi. The sequence continues at coordinate 47,497,720 of OU343222.1, read as the reverse complement.
AATCCTCGACCGCACAATGTATACCAACATCAACCCTCCACACATAGATGGACGAAAGACCATCCTCTCGAAAACATTATTGGCAACCCAATCAACCGGCCGTTACGAGACAACGCCTTCACACAGACGGTGAACATTGCATTTATGCACTCACCGTCGCCAATCAACCTAAAACATCAAAGACGCAATGACAAAAGACAACCGGATTGAATCCATGCAAGAAGAACTCAACCAATTCAAACGTCTTGAAGTATGGGAACGGTTGAAAGACCAACAGAGTCTACGCCATTGGTCTAAAATGGATTTGGAAAACAAATTGATGTCAAGGAAATGTTATCCGAAATAAGTCACGCCCGTGGCTAAGGGTTATCGCCGTGAAGAGGGTATTGACTTTGAAGAATCTTTTGCTCCGCTTGCTCGCCTTGAGGTCGTTCGATATTTCTAGCGCTCATGCTCATATGAATATGACGGTCTATCAGATGGATGTCAAAACTGCGCTTCTCAATGGACAACTTAAAGAAACGGTTTATGTCACCAACCGATGGATTCGCTGATCCCGAAGTTCCGAATCACGCCTACAAACTAACAAAGCTCAGATGGTCTCAAACAAGCTCCTCGGCATGGTACGATAAGCTATCATCCTTCCTCATTGCTAATAATTTCACCAAAGGTTCGTTTGACCCAACTCTTTTTATACAATATCACGGGAACATATCTTAATTGTTCAAATTTACGTGGATGACATCATTTTTGGGTCTACACATAAAAAGTTTTCAATCGCTTTGCAAAACTAATGAAGAAAAATTTTGAAATGTCCATGATGGGTGAACTCACGCTCTTTCTAGACCGCAAGTTCATCAATCACCCCGTGGTATTTTCTTGAGTCAGTCCAATATGCCCTTGAATTGTTAAACAAATTTGGAATGAAAACCAGTGACACCTATGCCACACCAATGGCTCATACCAAGAAGCTAGACGCTGATTTACATGGGAAATTGGTGGACCCTACAAAATACCGTAGTATTATTGGGTCTCTCATGTATCTAACAGCTAGCGATATTGTCTTTGCCGTATATCTTTGCTCTCGTATCAGCGACCAACTGAAACCCACATCTCTGAGGCTAAAAGAATCCTCCGATACATAAAGGGAACCATTAACTTGGGGATCCGTATCCGGGATTCGGTTTTGAACTAATCGCTTTTTCAGACGCTGACAACGCAGGAGTCTTAGACTCACGGAAAAGTACTTCATGAGCTTTACAATTTCTTGGTGATAAACTGGTGTCATGGCAATCGAAGAAGCAGGATTGTACATCGCCGTCCTCAACCGGCAGTAATATGTAGCCATGTCAGTGTGTTGTGCTCAAGTCATCTGGATGAGAACACAACTCAAAGACTATGGTTACGTGATTTGATGTAATCCCGATGTATCGCGACAATCGGAGTGCCATTGCGATCTCGCAACTCAGCCAAAGACTCGAAATCAAAGCACATCGATCTTCAATATCATTTCATCAAGGATCACGTGGAACAGGGTAATGTTGAATTATATTTTGTGGGTACGTAATACCAATTGGCGATCTTCTCACCAAAGCCTTGCCTCCCGCTAGGTTTAATGAGTTGGTCCACCGGATTGGTATGAGGTGTTTGACTCAAGAGGAATTGATGACCTCCTAAAATGCCTTAAAACCTGCACAAACACCAAAATCTTTTTTGTAAATAATTTTTCAAAAACAAAATACAAAAGTATAAAATCTGATAAAACAACAAAAATATTCTTCTATCTATTTTCTTTCAACATTGCAAGTATTTTTTCCGTCAACACTATAATCTTTCAAAATTCAAGATTTTTTCGATCAAGTGTTGAGGGGAGAAAAATACTTAACTGCTTCAAAACATCTGTGTACTTGCATGTTATATTATCCCTGTTGTTTCTTTTATCAATGGTGGTAAACTTTTCTGGTTAAATGACACTCCTCGGACTAAAATTTATAACCTTTCATTATTTTCTTAAGTCGAGGGGAGTGTCGTCAAGTTTCTTTCTTAAAATCTTTGTTTGGTAACCAAAATGGAAGTTAAAAGGCTTTGTATGAAAAAGGAAAAGGTGGAGGGACCAAACTGTCAAAAGTTAAAGTTATTTTAATAAAACTTTTCCACCTAATTTATCACTTCACATTTATTACTCTTAACCTACTAATCCTACGCTAAGAATTCACTCAAGAAATCCGTTTTGATCATCAATTTGTAAGTGTTTTTATGATTTAACATGTTTTAAACATTGGTTTTGTTTTTCAAACGAATCCAACGGTTAAATCTACTTATATGGGTGATTTTGTGTTCTTCGATAGCGTATGAACACATGATCATGTGTTGTGTGTTTGTGGTTAAAAGATTGTGTCAAAATGCTTTTACAACATCAATGATATCTTTTCTATGCTCAAAATACACCCGTAAACACTAATTAATGATTTTTGAAAATTAGGGTTTATGAGTCGAATTGGGTATTTTCAAATGTGAAGTGTTTTGGTCAAAAAGATTGTTGGGTTATGTTCATATATTGATGAATTGATGATTTCCATGGTTGTTAACCACCCGAAACACTAAATGTTTAACAATTTGGAATTAGGGTTTAAAGTTCATAACTTTGGGTAATTTTGATTCTCAACGAATTAGATGTTATAACTTGTTTATAGACTCTCACAACATCTTAGACCTACCGTAATTTGTTTGGTGCAAATCTCATGGCTAGAAATGATACGCGTAAATCTTAACCCTTAGGGTTTTGACCTACGCGCATGACTTTCTACGCGTAACTATTAACGAATGATTCATGCCATGTTTTGTTGATAAAATGATGTTTTGTGTTAATTTTGATGATTTGATGAACTTATTTCGTGCTTTGCTACGCTTAATATTCGTAATCAAGGTCATTTGCAACTCTACGCATAAGGATTACCCTACGCGTAATCAAGTTATGCGTAAGAATAATTCTACGCATAACTATTACGCGTAAGGTTCTACAATGGGACTACGCGTATCCCGTGAAGGATATGCGTAAACAGGACCTCTACGCGATAAGGTCTACTCTTACGAGTAAGCCTTACGCGTAAGGTATTTATACGCCACGCGTAAGCTCCCACGCATAAGGTCCCCTTTTCCTACGCTGCAACATTTCTTACGCTGTAGTTAGATCCTACGCGTAAGCTTTCGCTCACGCCAGTATATCATCTCTCGCTTACGCTTAACTTTGCTAAAACTACGCTTAAGCCTGGATTGACCTTCATAATGAATTGTTACGCGTACAAACTTGTAAATAAACTAATCATAACGTCACGAATCCAATAATGTCACTAATAAACTTAATCGCTTGATATGTTGTGAACAATAAGTGATAACATAAACTTTAAAACTTAAAGTTAACTAACTCACGAAAACATTTCACGACGTCATTGGACTATTGAACAAACAAGTGACTTAGGACTCGTGACAATCATTGACACTGTACATTCAATAACTAGACAATAAGACCTTCTGTTGACTAACACTATGTCTTTCGATATGTTGGTTCTTTTGGCTAATGTTATTTCGATCACCACATGGTCGAACAAATGAATGTGGATGCACCGAGTTCTCACCATTGCCGATATCTTTCCAGAGGGTTATCCGAGAAAGATTGGAAAGAACAACCTTAGGGTTGACTTTGATACCCTCACTTGCTCGTAATCTTCTTGCTTGATTGCTGTGGATATTCTCGGAATCATCCCTACCGTAACATGCTCTCACACTCGCCACAGCCAGAGGTCTACATTCAACAATTCTGGGATTCTATGCAGAGGATCACCGGTCAAAGTGCAGTGAATGTGACACTTAATCACAAACAAGTCACTATCACTCCCGCTGACTTACGGGCTGTTCTCATCATTCCTGACATCGCTCCAACCAACTTCTTTGCTACCCCTACAAGAGACATTCCAAATTTTGATAGATATTGGTTATGATGAAGCTTCAGAATCATTACTAAGCACTCTCACGGGAGCAAGTATATTCCTCAACCATGGAGAACACTCTACATGATCATCACCAAATCGGTCTCGGTCGCGGATAAAGGGCTATGAGCATCCCAAGCTCATGGAACTACAAATTTTCTGTCGTTGATCAACAAGAAGGACATTGAAATCGAAGCATTGATATGGGAGGACATGATGGTATTTCACAAGAAGCTTGGCTCCAAGATTCCCTATGTCGGATACACCAAACTGTTGATCCAGAGAGCACTTGGACTTCATCCTGACATCCCCATGAGGCTCAATGACCCGGATAATCACGACATATTGATCGAACCCATACTATCCGTCGAATCAAAGAATCGCCAACAAAGAAACAGGGTTCGGTTTTACCTAATCACCTTCTAACCACCGAAATCAAAAAGCTTGAAACATATAAAAGGTATCGGTTAGCCGTAAAAGAAGGCAAAGTTGGTCATCTTGATGAAAAATCTTCTCGTACACCTACCGAGGACCGTAAGAGGCAGTGCTGGAAATGTTACAAGTACAGATATTTATAGGAAGCTTCCCAAAAGGAATCCTCCTCGTAAAAGGATTGTTCCCGTAAAGGAAGGTGAACCTATTCCCACACCTGAACCGCAAAGAAAGCTTGTGGACGAAAGCTCAAGGTACACAATACGATGAAGAGATTACCTACTCAATCAGAACCGAACACCTCCTTCAAGCAGCTAAACCTCCAAGTCTACCAACTGACAAAGGAAAAGGAAAGACTCCTGTACTTGTACCGTATGATGAAAGCTCGGATGAAGAAGAAGAGCAACCGGATATATCATACAGGAAGAAGTTTAATATCGTTAGACACCTTCAAAAGGCTGAAGAATTTGCTAAAGACCAAATGGGTGGTCCCGAGGATCAAGTGGTGTCTGCCCACTCAACCTCTCCCGATGCGCGTTAATCAACCCGATAAGGGAGCCGGTGCCACCACTCTTATGCAACAACAAAAGCTTGTGGAGGATACTATCGAATATGAGTTTGAGGAACCGAAACCGAGAAGTCCAAAAGATCAAGATGTTGATTATGATACGCTTCTTCTAGATAGTCCCGCGATCAAAGGAAGAAACCTCTCGAACCTCCGGATCCAGAGTCTCCTCATATCTCTTCATCATCGATTCGCCTTCTCACTCCTCACAACCACCATCAAAGAAGTCAACCAAATCATCATCCAAATCCGTGAAGAAACCATCTAAATCTTGGATTTCTCAAGCTCATGAACGGATTACCAAAGCCGCCAAACAAGTCGAAAGAAAACGTGCTCAACAAAAGCTGAATTTCTTTGTCGATCACATACAAAGATATGTATGACGAGCATGAAAAGATGAAAGGAGAAAGGAAGTTTGTTCAGAAATTCATGAAAAATCACCGTCAAGAGGAACTGAACGAAATGATCAAGGCTACACTAAAAGTACCTTCGAGTAATGCTCCTAAAGTCACAAAGGAGTTGTTCACCAAACAACTTTATCCAAATCTTATGCAGACCGCCAAGCAAACTATTCGATCAACGCCTTAACCGCACAATCAATCCAACCGATCCGTAGTTTTCTCGATAATGAATTGGTGGCCAAGCTTGTCACACAAATGTCTGCACGATCCGACATTTACTGATGAAGGAAAGCTGTTTCAAGCATTGCCGACTACCAACTTCAAGAAGCTTGTAGATTTGAAGTCGAAAAGTCTAAACGCCCTAGAGACGATGAAGACAAGGATAAGGATAAAGACTCGCACCTAAACGCCGGGCCCGTGAATCTTCTTGATGCAACCTCCTCCACAACGCCTCCTCGCTCAACAAAAATCTCCTCCTCGCTCTTCTACAAAAACCTCGTGACGATTCCGAAGTTACCACCCCCGACTCAAAAACCGATGATCACTTTGAGTATACGGGTGGTGACGATGAAGAGGTCCTTGAGCCCCTACAACAACCCTCCTCTCCCAAACAAGTTCAAAACCGTAATCATCATCTAGGCCTTCGAAAAAGAAGAAGAAGAAGACGCCTCAGACCGACGTCGTATCATGGCTAGATGACGATAAAACAAAGGAATTTGAATGGTTTGCTAATCTTGTTAACAACACTCCCTACCCTCGAAGAAGGTCAATTTGGTAGACGGTTCTACATTGGAGCATGCTAAATTATTGCAAGAAAAGTTCCATGTGAAGAAAATGACGAAATCTGAGTTGAAGCGAATCAAGAATGAAGCATTTCAACTTCTAAAAGACAGCTCAAAGTGCCCTCGAGGTAGAATATCACCTTGAAAACATTGCTCGAGCTATGTCTAACAACATGGATTGGCTCAACCCGAAAGCAAACATTGACTTCACACAAAGGGACAACCCTCCATACTACACCGATTGGACCAAACCTCTACCAACACTTGGCCAACCAAATGAACCAAGGATTCCTTTCAGATATTTCTTCAACAAAGACTTGGATTTTCTTCTACACGGTGGCGATGATTCAAGAAAATACGCTACATCGTTGACACTTCCATTCCCAGCACTGCCTACTCAAACCGCATAGCCATTGAGGAACGTGCCAATCACTTGTTCTCCAACACAGTGGAAGCATACGACCGAGATGCATTGTATGGGATTCATCATCGCCGTAACGCCGACGAATCTACTACGAAGCCGCCGTTCGAAGTCTCAACATGCCGTGTATAGTTCTAAGGATATCGTTGCCATCATACACGCTGACCTTTCGTCTAAGTGGGACTACACATTCCTAAAGAAGATCGTAGTCAAACGACAAGATGAACGGACTATGCTTTCTCCGAGGTCGACTTTGAGAATTTGTCTCTCAATGACATCGAAGACATGTACCTTGCCAAGGTACGGGGTCGCATGAGACAATTCTCAACCGCAGCATAACGTGAATTTATCAAGTCACTTCTCATCTTCATAAGACGATTGTCATCAAGGAACGGTAGAAGATCTCCACCGGGCCGTTGAATCTTATCGACGCTGTCAACTTCACACCTCCAAAGCTTGATCTTCCCGATATCAACCAGCTATCTCAATATACACTCATCAAGAAACCTTTCGGCGTTGTTTACCGTAGTGAACTTCAAAGAAACCGCTAATGGCGTAGCGAACTCCACAAGTTCGGGATCATACCTTGAAGTGGTTAGGGATGGATTGGCATACGTTTGAAGGATATACGTAAAATTGGGTCTCCTAAGCCCGGAATTCTCGTGAAAGGAGGGATGTGAGACGGATCATCACAATGATTGATGAACGGTTGTTTCAAGGGATCGCTGACGATTGGAGAGTTATGTCGGTGGTCGCACCCAGATTAACATAACCGCTTTCAACGCCCTGCACACCTCCGGGAACATCACCGCACTTCCTGTACCCCTTGAATTGTTTACTTCATATAATTTTGGATGTTTGATTGATTATGTCAATGGCTTGTGCACACATTACAAATGTACAACCCGCATTTGTAAATAAAGGACCCTATGGTACGCTTCAATGCCACAATCCTTATAAAAGGAGCGAAAGCTTCTTACTTTTGAGTAAAACCTATCAAACCTTTCATTTTTCAAGGTTTTGCTCAAAAGAACAAGTACTTTCCCTTATGATTTTCAAAACCTCAACCGCTTATATCACTCGTTGAGGGGGAGTACTTGAATTAAAACTTTGTTCAAAAATTGTTCACAAGTGGTCATTCTTCCCGCAACACTCGAAATGGTCATATTTATTCTCAACTTTTCAAAAATAACATTAAATATGCCATTTTTGAGGGGGAGAAAATTTATGTGATAAGAAATATGTTGTGTAAAATGCAAATGAATCTTTGTGCTATAGACTTAACCCATGAATTTACGAGGTCTTAACTGTTAGTAACTCGAAAAGACTTGTCCGACGGGTAATAATTTCAAGCTAGTTCGCTAGTGATGTAAACGTGTCTCGCAAAGGACTTGTCTCAGTAGAATGTACCATTCGAGAAACTCTTGGTAGACATGAACTCTGACGGGTTTGACAACCTTCGAGGATTGTCTACACCTTCAAGGTAGTTATTAGAGCTAGTTGTCACCTAAAAGCCGACAATGCAACTCTTTAACTATGCCACGTAACCGTGTCTCGATGGGGATTGTCTATCTTGAGTGAATCAATTCAAAATGTGCGCGCTTTTTCCTCACTGTGCATTTTAACCGTTAAAACTCTTAAGCACATGTGGAGGGGAGTATTTATGCAAAATCTTATCTCAACAAAGGGTACTAAAATGTTTTTCATTCATAAACACTTGAGAGATTTTTCACATCGCTGGTTTTATGGCAACATAGGTTAGTCAAGGAGTTATAAGGTGACTAAGGTTAGGAATAACCGTTCTATGATCCGCCAGAGCCGGATGGATCTACCCAAGGACACCACAAATAGTTAGTATTTAGAAGTCCTTAGGTATGATTGTAAAAAGGAGAAAATGAGAATCGAGAAAGAAGGAGTTGGAGAATTAAAAAGAAATGCAAAGAAAAGGGTGAAAAGAAATAGCCCTCCAGATTATTCAACTTAGGCGCATAATCGGTTCAATTCATATGCTAACTGGTTGTCACTTTGTGACGCCGGTATTGAAGATTAAAAGTCGCCATGGACCCAGTGACGCATGCACTAAACCTTCTTATCCACTCAAGTTTCTCTTAACAAGCTTGTTTCATTCTCACAGGGAACCCTACGTAAACTATCGGCTTTCTCCTAGAGATTGCCGGTATTGAAGAAGGAGACCCTCTCCCTAGTCTCCGCTCCAGAAAACCAAAACGCACTATTGAGTCTAGAGCCACGAGATTCATCAAAAGATCTCTTAGGTACACTTGACATTTAATCACTTGATGATCAACAATAAGGTTATCAGTGGTTCATATCGAGTCCTTCACAGATCTTAGCAATCTGTCGAGAACATTTATGAGAGGTTCACATTTGTGATCCTCGGTGATTGAATGGAAACTCCCGCCAGGTCAACATCAAACGTCGACAAACAGGTCGCCGCAACTCCCCGTGGATTGCGCTTAGTGGTCTCAAACGGCTCATACAGAGGTGATGCTTCGTGTACCTCAACACTCATCTCAATCGTAGGTGTACTTCGGTACATCGTGTTATCTCACTTGTGGGACTCCGATTCAGAACCGGCCTTTGTAAGAATTAGAGTTGTGTTTTCACACTATGCCGTTAACACTCTCGAAGTTCAAACTTGTAAGTGCCGGAATCCGCTTATTACTAACCGCTTAAATGTTTTCTTCTTATGGAAGCTCTGGAGCGGAATGATCGTAAAGATTCTTCTCATGCTCACGCCAACATCATCACTAATGGAAGTTCTATCCAAAAGCAACACAACAAATGTAATGATTCTTCGTCAATACAGAGAATCTACAAAGTTAAAGACTTAAAGAACTCCATCAAGATCAATTCCAAACGCCAAAGAGCGTGAGCATGTTGAAGAACGACGTGGAGACACCGTGAGCAAAAAGCGCACTGAGGCGCACTTGATGCGCATAACAACATACTATCACTTTCACCACAAAGAACAATGATCAAAGAACAAAGTTAAAGATGACGCCAAAGCATAACCGTTCAAAGTAAACTATCTCTACACCGGGAGATTGTTCAAATCAAGGCAATTCTTCTCACAAGAAAGAAGAATGTCGAAGACGCCAAAGCTACTATTACATCAACGCCTTCACCGCTTTTCATCACCAACACTTGAGTGTTTGTTACTCATATGTAATAACACTTGAGGGGAGATTGTTGGAATCACTCCTAAACCTTATTCAAGTGTTAGTTACTCATATGTAATAGTTAGCTTATTATGGCCTTTATGTTTGTTATTAGCCTTAAGCTTATGTAGAAGGCCCATGAGCTTAGGCCCAAGCCCATAGGAGAAAGGGAAGGAGTAGGAGTGTTGCCCTAGCTCCTTGCCTATAAATACCTTATGTAAACCTTCATTTGAAGGTTGGTTGTTCAAGTTTTCTTTTCACATACACTCTTCGCCTAAACCGTATTATTCATATCGTGTGTGTGTATGTGATACTTGTTCAATCGCCTCTCTATCTTTCTTATAAGCTTGTGTGGTAAACCTTGTGACCTAACAATAATAATAATAATAATAATAATAATAATAATAATAATAATAATAATAATTAACAATAATAATAATAATAATAATAATAATTATTATTATTATTATTATAAAAAGAATAATAATTATTATATAATAATAGTGATAATAATAATAATAATAACAATAATAATAATAATAATGAATAAATAATTATAATAATAATAATAATAATATTAATAATAATAATAAATAACAATAATAATAATTATAATAATAATAAAAGTAATAATAATTATTAATATAAATAATAATTATTATATTTATTATTTATTTTTAAAAATTAAATGATATATTAATAATAATTATAATAATGATAAAAGATAAATACTGATATTTAACTTGTAAAAATCTGAATTCCAACGTAATTTAACAGATTCCATCAATGTTGCTATGTAATCTGAATTACATCACTTGATGTAATTTGTTGTAATCCAATTACATTCCTTTTACAAACCAAATGTTGATCAGAATGTATCTCAATTACAATTACATCCAACCACAAACAAGTGATTTAATGTAATTCAGACACAATTACAACAGATACGCTTAATTCCACAACCAAACGCCCCCTAAGTTCTTGTGATAAGCAACCAAGTGTTGAATTTTTAAGTTTCTTTTTATTGTCAATAAGACAAAATTGAACAATTGGTAGGAAACTACACCATTGACTTGGACTTTATGAAGTCTTGTGCTGGATGATATGCGTGGGCTTGTGGCTATGCCTACCCAAAGTCCCAAATATGTCTTTCGTTGAACGCTTCTAATACATAGTATGCCAAAATCTTGAAATTCAAGTAATTGTCGTATGAAAGGGCTAGAAGTATGAAAAAACTTAGTTGTAACATATTTATAGTAAAAAAATAGAATTTAATCCTGAAACACTTCCTGTAACATCCTGAAACTCGTTTTATTATTTATGATTTAAGATTTATACTAAAAAGTTTGTGGAATGAATTTTATATATATAGTGGTTATTTATAAAAATAATAATAATAAAGATGTGGAATGGCATTGAGTGTAATTATCCAAAGAGTCAACGGTAAACTAGTAATTTCATGTAAGTGTATTCATATGGGAAAACCGCCTTTAATAGATGCAATTATGAGACTTAAGGTTGTGTGCAACATTTGTGTCTTCTCTACCACCACTTTCACCACCATCTTCATCATTATCAGGAGACAGAGATGTTGCACACAACCTTAGGTATTCTAATTGCATTTAGAAAAAATTACACGTTGGCCCCTGTGGTATAATGCATTTCATGCTTAATCCTGCCGCTTCAATTACATCGAGATACCTATTTTTAAAACCGTATTTAGTCCCTTTATTTTGATACCGTTAGTTTCTCCATCAAGTGTTTGCATCATAGTCTCTAGTAATTTTGCACCGTTAGTCCTATTTTTCAAATAATAGTTTTCGCCGTTAGTCCCTCTGCATTAATATATTTTTCGCCTGCTTTTTTTTTTTACATTTTTGTTTTTATTCGCTTAAGGTTTTATCCGCTTTCCTTTTAACGTTGACCGTTGTTTTTATCCGTGCTGCTCTTCGCTTTTATCCGCGGTTCGCCCTCTGCTTTTTATGCCGCCCGCCTTTATTACGCTCCCTGCCTTTCACCCGCCTTTATCCCGCTTTGTCCGGTTATTTAATTGTCTTTAGCGACCGCTTTCGCCCGTTTTGTTACCGCTTTTACGCGCGTCTTTATCCATTTCGCTTCGCTTTTAACCGCCCGCCACGTTTTGTCCATTTTTATCCGCTTTTCATTAGTTTTTATATATCGCTTTCGCATATTTTAAACGCCATCCGGTTTTACTGCTTGTCTATTTTTATATCGCTGTGGCTTATTACGTTTTTATTCTGCTGGCCTTATTTTATATATGTTTTCGCCCCTAATTTTTTTTATTTATAAGTTTCAGTCTTTTATCCAAAACATAAAAAATGGGGCGAAAACTACCTAAAAACGGACGAAAACTACCTAAAAATGGACGAAAGCATAAAAAAAATAGACATAAAACGTTAAAAACGGACGAAAACGTATAAAAAAAAAAAGGCTGAAAACTACCTAAAAACGGACCAAAGCGTATAAAAATATAAAAAACGTAAAAGAAGGACGAAAACGTATAAAAACAGACAAAAACGTCAAAAAAGGATGAAAACATATAAAAACGAACGAACACGGATAAAAAATGAAAGAAAAAGTAAAAAAATGGACGAAAACATATAATAACAGACAAAAATAGATAAAAACGGATGAAAATCGTAAAAAAAGGGCGAAAACGGACAAAAAAACGCACGAAAAAGGATAAAATGGACAAAAACCGTAAAAGACGGATAAAAACCAAACGAAAACAGATTAAAACAAACAAAAACGTAAAAGAACAGACGAAAACATATAAAAACAGATGAAGGCGGATAAAAACGTAAAAAAAGGGATGACAACGTAAAAAAAAGGTGAAAACGGATAGAAAACGAATGAAAACTGATAAACACGGAAAACATGTTTTAATCCGGCTTAAACGGATAAAAAGAAGGAAAACATAAAAAAAGGGACAAAAATGGGTAAAAAATGAAAAAACGGACGAAAACATATAAAACCATAAAAGAACGTGCGAAAATGGATAAAGAATGAATGAAAAAGTATAAAAACATAAAAAACGAAAAAACTATGGGCTAAAACGGATAAAACTAACAAAACGGACAAAACGTAAAAACGACAAGGCCTAGAAAGGATAAAATAATGTAAAATACGCTTAAAAACGTGAAAAATACGGACGAAAACGGATAAAATGTGTATTGCAAAACATAAAAAACAGATCTAAAACATATAAAACGAAAACTCGCAATAAAACGGATAAAACTAATGAAAACAAATAAAACGTTGACAAAACGAAAAAAAATGGTGGCTAAAACAAATTAAAAAAACGAAAACGGATACAAAATGGACAAAAACGTAAAAAAATGGTCGAAAAACAGATAAAACGGATCGAATACTTAATAAAACGGACAAAAACGTAAAAAAAACGGACAAACATATATAAAAATGTAATCGAACACGATAAAACAGTATCAAAACGGATAAAAACTTAAAACGTCAAAAACTAAAAGCAAAATTAGGGAAAACGGATGTCCCAAACAAACCGAATAAAAATACAAAATGAATGTAAAACTGTTAAAACGACAAAACCTAAAAAAGAGGGCGAAAACGGATAAAAATGAACTAAAAGGATAAAATGGACAAAAAGAAAAGAATGTCGAAAAACGGACGATATGGATACTGAAAACTAATTGCCAAAACAGATAAAAACGTAAAAGGGTCAAAACGTAAAAAACCGAAAATGGATAAAACGAACGAAAACGGATAAAACTAATAAAACGCAAAAACGGACGAAAACTATTATTAACGGAGGAACTAACTGGCGAAATCTATTATTTAAAAAAATAGGACTAACGGTGCAAAAATTATTAACGGATGGATTAATGGTACAAACACTTAACGGAGAAACTAACGGCTCACGTAAAATAAGGAATAAATGAGTGCAATGTTTCAAAAATAAAGATTCCTACAGAATTAAAACGATTCTAAAGACTAAATATTTAAATCGTTAAAACCGCATTTGAATTAAACGTGTATTTTTTTCTTGCATCTATTTAGAGGCTCATGTCTAGGTTTCTTCGTATGGATAGACTTACATGATTTTATCAATTTAACCTTAACTCCTTAGATAATTACACTCAATGCCATTCAACCTCTTTATTATTATTTTTTTAAGGGGGAATTGCATATATACCCATTAAAACTTAAAAACTTGCATATTTCCTCACAATACAAGTTTTTATTGCATGACGTATAAATTTAATCAAGATGCTTTCGTGTATATATGCAAATACAAAGTTTTAGTGGGTATATATGCAATTGACCCTTTTTTTAAATAACCACTATAAAAAAAAAAAAAATCTCATTCCATAAACTTTTTAATATAAATCTTAATTTATAAATAATCAAACGAGTTTCGGGAGGTTACACTTCCAAACAAATTAACTTGCTTAAAAATGATCTAAAATATATTTCTAGTACTTGCAAGTCATAACTTCACAGATCATCTAATAAAGATATAAAAATTCCATGTTACCCCATTCAAGCCCTTGTGACAAAAAGGTATAAGTTAAAATAGATACTTACTCTTTTAATCGAGCTTCGGATTCATTCTGCTCAAATATGGACAAGGACCCGGTTTATGTCCTAACAAATGCCTGGACTTTGTGATTTCTGTTCTCTTTCTTAAATATTTTACGACCGTGAATCTAGTTTTGATAATTGTAGAAATAAGTTTACCGAATTAGCAAACTCAATAGTCCTGCCTCTAGTTCTACTATTGTTACTGATCTTAGTATAGCTTATTTTGCAGCACTTCCATCTTTTTTTCCGGCATTTGAACAATTATGATAGTTTTGACTAGGACAGTGTAGTAATTCCCAGAAGATAGTGTTCTTTTTTCGCGTTTTAATAGTATGGTCCTTCTTTGGGTTGTTACAAGTTTCGACCCATTTTGTAAATCTAATTTGCTTAATTTTACTCATTTGAGTGCTTGGAAAAAATAAAGAAAACTAATCTACAAAAATAAGTTAAACAAAATATCCAACTCAAACTTGTAAAATAAAAACCTTTCCAACTGCAAAATGAATGTAAATGCCATTAAAATCTTTATAACTCAAGATCCTATCTTTTTCCTGAACTATAAACTCAACTGACTTCAAATGCAGTTTACGGTCTGAAAATCTCACAGAAAAAAAAAAAAGAAGAGAAAAACAAGCAACAACTAAAAAAGTGTTTACTTTTTAACTTTCTTGAATGGCTTGTAAAGCACCGTTGTCACGAATTTGGTGCCAAATCTTTGTGATGAACTCAAAGCAACAACAGGTTGATTGCTAGTGTCTCTCTTAATGTATAAATGGTTCAAGTTAGCTGATAAAGGCTTCTGAAGAAGAGCATGTTGGTAGTTCTTGGAGGAAGATGGTTGATTTAGAGGCATTTGTTGTAGCAGCAAGGGCATTTCAGGTATTTTCTCGTGAAAATCTTCTAATGTGAAAATTGCATTGTTGTAGCTTGATGTTGGAGAAGATGGGCGCTCGGGTTCTTGATCTCCGTTGACATTTTCAGGGTAATTATCCTGAAATATCATAAAGTCAATATGTTTTTTCCCCCTCATATAAGCAGAAACTCTTAAGGTTTTTTATAGGCATCATACATAAGTATCGTTATATCAAATGAATGGAGCTTAAAATTGCATCCTTGTATGGGATGCGGAAAAATGAAAACGAGTTTGACAATGTTGCAAAAGGCAAATGAGTGAACTACATAATCAGTAGTAACATTTGTACTGTTTAATGTGATACAGGATACTCAAAATTGGATAAAAATGGCTTGTAGTAGAACAATAGTAGATAATGTTTGTATGTATTTCAAATGCTCTAGTGTTTCACAAGTTATTTATAAACCTAGATAAAATGCCCCAAAAGAGCATTATCTGGGAAGCAAAATTATCAGATAATGAGAAGCATAATCTGGTATTTGTACATTAATAAATGCTTATTGCAACTTCAAACTGCAATAACCAGATAATTAATTTCAAAATTGCATATTCAAACACCACATATAAATTACTTTTGAAGAGGATTTAGCTTGCATTTCTGTCGTTTACGCATAACCTTCACCAGTTCACCAAGTTTCTTAACCCACCTTTATCAAAGGAACTACTTAGATAAAGAAAACTTGGAACTGAGAGATGCAAACTTTTATTCAACACGCATTTGGTCCAAAATGATAGAACAGGACATTAAATTCTGCACAGTGTAAACAGAAAAACAGGACAATGTAGTAACTAATGTAGCATACCTTCAAGTCCAAAACGTTAAACACATTCCCTGAAACATCGATTTCATGTGGTAAATCAGGAGCATAAGTCCACTGACCATTAACAACAAAACGATAATGGTAAGCACCCGCATTTAGCCCCTTAACTATCGAGTAATCACTGCCCGAACCCACTAATAACTCCCTGATAAAACAACATTCAAAAAAGGTGATCAAGAAAAGCAAAAATAACTTTAACGCAAAAGTAGCAAAGTTATGCGAACCTTGTTCTCCAGTTATCCCATGATCCCTCAATGGCAACTTGTGTGCCACCGTGAATCCACTTGAACACCGTCGGTATGATCTTTTCTTGATTTACAGAGTTGAACTCTTCTTGAATTTGCATATTCTGATTAGGATTTTGTGAAGGAGTAACATGGGCCTGAAAAGATTGAGTTTTGAGATATTATTCAGTAAATACGAATATGTGAATGAGTTGAGCACACAATGCATTTGTATTCCCAGATTCTACAGGTTTCTCAAGATTGTTTAGACTGCTTAGTTTTATTTAACCAATACACAAAACATAAATGTTAAACCCTTGAAACAATCGTCAATCTTGAGTTGCCCATATCAAGTTTCATAGATCTTGATCATATTAACTATCTGAGTTGTCCTACTTCACTTCTTATAGCAAATAAACAACTTCATATACAATTCTTATGCAAAGTGCCATGGATTTTCGCCGTTCACATTAAAATAATTTGGCTGAAATAATATAGATATTCCTGCTTATTGTAGTGACTTTTTTCTTTCACAAAATTATTTTGCTATAAAACATTTACAGTAGTAATGCTCACCCTTTATTAATGCAACTATAGTATGAACTTTTTTGGAAATGTCACTAAATAGTATCCAGAGTTTCCAAGTCACCCAATTTCAATTTTGTTCCAATGTTTAGAGCGTTTATAAAAATTGGCTCTTGGCCAAGATTACTCGATTATGTATGCTGATGTGCGTCCCAGTAGTATTTAACGGATGATATATCATCTCAGTTGGATAAAACTAATAATGTTTTAACGTGTCGTCCCAGTTGTATAAAATAGTTGCCGCAAATCCATTCACCAATTTTACCCAATTCGGATGCTATGTCATCAGTTGAACACAATTGCACACCGTTATAGCATATTGCACACGGTAATACATGTTTCAGGTTAAAGTTGAAAAACATTTCATAATATTGGAGAAAAATGAAAGTAGTCTTAGAAAACTGAGTAACCCTAAGTGGGAAAATCTAAATTTGTAAGCTCGAATGGTTCGCACACGCATACCCTGCCGTGCATACCCTTTGCCTCAAATATGTACGCCACTGACCATAAACATTGCATCATGAGTATGATAAAGTAAGCCCACACACACAAACACATTTACAAGCTTGAGTTACCTGAGAAGCCCAAGGGTTGTGAAGCAAATGTGCAGGATAGTTGCTGCTAGCTTGCGCTTGACTATGAGCACATCCTATGTAACATTCCTCTTGATTATGCCCTTTACTCTTCTCTTCTCTGCCACTAACATTACCCATAACTATAAATTTATGTTAAAAAATTCTCACTTACTTAAATACACATAGTTTAAGCAGATCCTTAATCTTGTTTCAATCAAGGACACAAGTTTAACATTAAGAAAATCATCAAAACCAATAAAGAACAAAAAAGGCCAAGTAGTAAATTGAAAAGAAAGTGATGATTTCAAGGGGTTTTATACATACCCATGTCATTGTTTATCTTTTTTAGAAAGTGATATTGACAGACACCAATATATAATTAATCATAATAAAAGAAAGAGAGCAGGTAACATGATTTTAGCAGCTTTGGTATGATTGATAGAAGACCCTTTTTGTCCTCTTTATCTCACACACAAAAACACTCACTAGGTGTTGAGTATTCTTTTTCTCTCACTTAATTACCCTTTGTTCTTGGTGGAGAAAAAAGGTGTGCTTATTCTCCAATGAGTTTGGAGGACCCTTTTGTTTGCAGTGTTTGTTTATTGAATGAATTATTTGTTATATAGGGAGGTTAACTTTGGTTAATATGGTATTCACATACAAATGTTACCATATCGACATTCGTAATAAATAATACCTTCTTCGTCGATCGCTAATATTGTTCATCTTGCTACTTTATTATTTTTAAACTATTGCAAATGAGTTCATTGATAAAATTTTGGGATAAAAGAAATATCAAATTTACATTTATTATATCATTTATTCATGCAAGAAATACATATTGTATTTGTCTGCATATATGGTAAATATACAAAGCAATGAGTTCTCCAAAAGCTGTAAATCAGTGGAAACACCCCGATCCCATGCATCTTTTGATGCCAACCGGACACTTCCCTAAGGACCCGGCCCCATGCAATGGTCACTTGTTCTCATTGACCTAATTAGCCTGGAGTTGGAATTGAAACAAAACAAATGAGTTAACTGAAGATAGTGACATCTGGAAAAATTATAATGCAAATGCAAATTATGTAAACATAACTAGATAGAATGATTATAGACTAATAAAATCTCTAGCTAGACATTTGGTCAAAACTTTACATAGTTCATGGTCTTCAAAATATAATCAACTTTGATACAAAAGTAAAATATATACAGTAATAATCATTTGTATATAGTTATGTTTATGTCAATGGCAAGTTTTCATAGAATGATTAAACATACAAATATGACACATTAGCTTTAGGTTTGCTGTGTCCAGTGATGGCATATTGGTCCACACCATTATGTGGCACTTAAGAACCACTTTGATTAATCCCACCATAAGCTAAAGAAACCACTTCAATCAAATAATAAGCCACCAACTTTAAGCATTGCCCTTATAAACTCTTCTTTTTCATAATTGCTTTCTTTTCCCGGCCAATCATATAGTCTCATCCCGTGTGTAATACGCGTAAGATAAAGATGTTCATGAACTTATTATATATATGTGAATTAAGATTACGTTTATCTTTATTATATCAAAAGTAACTCATAAGCCTTGTTATAATAAGAAAAGTGTAAGCAGGTTTATCCACAATATAGTGGATAGATACCGGTACTTATGATCATAGCCTAAAAGCTGTTTAAAAGCGATCTTTGTAGTTTTAAGTTGCTAATTAGATGACAAGAACTCTCACGCTATTCGCAATTCAGGTCATCAACAAAACATTTATCTATGCCAGTTTCATTCCACATAAAAGACCGATGACTTGACTATGGCGACATAGTTTCACAAGACGATAAGCAAATCGAATAAATAATATTTTCAACAGTGACATATGCTGCAGGACCTTGATGCCGTGCAATATGGCAATGTTTTAAGAAAGTGGGCATCTCACTTTTGTTCTTCCAATAGATGGTAACAACCTCAAAAGCAATGCAAAATGGGAATCCTTATTAATGTCAAGAATAGACCATTTAAAACAATTGTGAGGCATGGATTTTACTTAAATCTAAATTCCCAGAATCAATGGCTTTGAATAAAGAAAAGAAAAAAAAGGGTTCTTGTTTGTGTAGAATATTTGCATACAATGCAAAGAGGTTAAATTGGTGGTTAGATGTTAGCATCACATAGGTGGAAAGATTCTTGAGGAGTCACCTTCATAGGCTCCACATTTTATGGAAATGCCATGGACATTTCTTTATTCACCTTTTCTTTTTTTTTTTCTCAATCGTCAAATTCTCAAAATGGTATTTTCAAAATGTCCAATATTTTCTTTGTTCGACATATATCCTCAAATTATTTCTTTCTATATTAGTGTAAATACAATGCCTTTTAATACTTGTAAATTCCATCAAACTAATCCATGTGTATGCCCATGTTTTATATAATCAACTAATTATAATACCCGTGCACTCACGAGGTTTTTTCTAAATTATTTTTCTTAAATGCTTTTACATACCGAGTTTAAAAAGGAGATTTATTATTTTTATATAATGATTTTGGAGCCAACACTCCAAGAGTAGTCTCCTTAGCCAAATGAGACCGCATATGATTCCGAGCAACCTCATAAACAGTCCTTAAAGTATACATATCCTTGGTCTCAACAATTATGATCCAAAATACGATCCTCAACCAGAACACAAACCACACAATTTTCTCGGGTCTTTCCCAAAAATTGTGATTCGATATAACATCCTCAACCAGAACATAAACCACATCATTTGTGTACAATCTTAAAAGTTGATTGTGTAAAAAGATACAATACTTTTGTACATTTTATAAATAATGGCTAAAAAATACGGTATTTCTTTGAGTTTTTTATAACACCAAACTTAAATGAGTACATCACCATCTCTATCCCTTTTACCATGCCTACCCATTCTCAGCGCGTCCCTTATTGTAAGTTTTTATGATCGGTAGACACCTAAATAGAAGGTTTGTTTGCATTGATCATGATTTTGTTATTTTAGCTATGAGATGGTCTTGGTTGACTTGCCTACAAAGAATTTAACAATCTGATGCATGCAACTTCGGACGAATGGCCTATATGTCACATGCAACTTCGGACGAATGGCCTATACCAATAGTTATTTTTGAAATAACATTTACATGCATACCAAGATCGAGAAGTTAATAAAATGCACAAATACATAGATTTCCTTAGCTTTTTAATCACCTGCAAAGGAAAGAAACATAATAAAAAAAACTTGCATGTAAATATACAACAATATATTATTAGAAGATAAATAATGGACCGAATTATGTATTTATCTAAAATTAACATAGATCACAAAGATATCTATCTATCGAATAAGAGAACAGTAACAAATAACATATACCAATCTAGACTTTGTAAAACTTGTGAAATCTTGTGCTGTAACATCTCCAAGACCAGCCATATACATAGCATAAGTGAACCAAACATTCAATCTGATCTACCCATGAGGTGAATTTTATTAAAACTAAAGAAGACTAATACATAAGTTTGAGACAAGATGTAATTCTATAAAAATCGGTACTTGTGATTAAATTTTACACAATGCGAGAAAAATTAACGTGGTTCACGGACACCGCCATCAACCCTCCTGGTCCTCCTGTGACAAGTTTTGTCAGAAGTATAACTACAAATGGGAGGTTTAAAAACATGTCTAATATTATGTCTATAACTGTGTGACAAGTTTTGTCGGTTATATCAAACAGAGTCACTATTTTACAAACCGATAATTACAACCCCAAACTGTTAGGCATAAAATTAAATATATTGTTAGTCATCAAAATCATTTATGTACTGTAAAACCTTTTATGCGAGTATTGTTTCCATTTCTATAGTAACAGAAGATGTCAATTAATGTACATTGTGACAAATCGTAATTTCAGGCCATTTTACAAACTTTAAAAATTTTACTAATCATCTCGAGAATTTACTATTTATCGGTTACTATTCATCGTTTTTTAAGTCGATTTGATATTTTGAAAGGTTATTTCAAAATTTTACTATTCACGAAACACTATTCATTCCCGGAGAAAAATCATTATTCATGATTCACTATTCATCATTTTTCGTAAACAAGGTTTACGAGTATCAAATACGCGTAACCTTGAGGGTTAAGCTGCGTATTCATGAAAAATCATTGAGGACATCACATATAGACTAGAGTTGGTCTACATATCATCAGTAATATCATCATCATATTAGTTCATGCATGGATTTGCATATTTCATTAAACGTATAATTTCCTATTAAATAAACGCTATCGCGTAATCATTTATTATGAATATTTGATCCGACACTTCCAAAAATTATCCTAATATATTTTTATACTCATTTTAAGACTATAAAAATTATAATATTAGTTTACCCGGTGTTTTAAATTTATTTTGTATATAAATCGTTATGTATATATACTTACGACGGTTTTCGTAAATACTACTCGATAATTATTTATCCACTCAATTCTTGTAAAAAATGTATTTTTATAATTTTTATGATTTCGATATATTTTATTTTGTTCCGTTAAAATTTATTTCTAGCTAATGCTACCCCAAATACCTATTTTAACCTACAAATTACAAATTATACTTACATATTTATACATTTGCTCAATCAAAACACATCACTCTTGTTTTTGTTTTATACTTGTCGACCAAAACAACATGACTCAACAATATTTTACACAAAAATCTTACCTAGCCTTACACATCTACCATATTAGACTTACACTTGTACACTTTTAATTAATATCACTAACATATACACATACATACACATTACTAAGGTGTAAATATTAAAACACTCTCTCATTTCATCTCATAAGAACCGGCCAAGGGAGAAGAGCAAGAAGAAAGCCAAAATTTTCAAGGATCAAGTTAAATTATACACTCTAGTATACTCTTAATTAAGGTTTTACAATAAAAACCTAGGGTAATTAGGAAAAACCTTGTTCTATAAACCTCATCACTACACTAGTAAGCATTTCATGATCATTTTTAATCTTTCATATTCATACTTTGGTCATTTTATTATGCTTGAAAGAAAACATGCAAGTTATATGAGTATCTATACCACTTTTAATGTTTTTAGTACTTATAATTAGTATATAACATCCTATAATTAATCCTTTGAAACATATCATTTTTGATGATGTCTAGGAACCCATGACACCCTAAGAAGGTGTATGGTAGGTTTAGAATAAATTTGGTGTTGATTTGAAGTGGTTAGAATAAGTATTAAGCGAGAAAAATCAATTTCGACAACATTAAATAAGGGTCTGATCATTTTTGTGAAATATGGAAAATTCGACAGTTTGTAAAATATTTTGGGTTAGATATTCAGAAAATATACTTTAAAACGAAAACGTGGTCGCTTGAACGGGTTAAAAGCAGTTTATAACGAAGAAGTTATGATATTTTCAAGTTTAACGACGAAAACTATAATTTCCGGAAAATCAGCATGCTTTGTCAGATTTTTAGGGTAAAAAATGAGTGTTAAGCGTTATCTTAATGAGTTGATTTATCAAAAATATATTAGTATACTTTAACACGAAGCTAATGACATATAAAACGGACTTATAACGATTAAATTACACATGTTTAAATAAGGTTGAAGTAACTATTTTCACAAGTATAACACATATATATTTCCTATTTGCAAAAATTAGTTGTCGCTAGTGACCATGTTGAGAGTCGTTTTTAACATCGATAGAATACTTTTTAGAAAACGATGTCTTCTAGTAAAAGTGAGTTAACCTAGCCTATTTTCCAAAATGTCCAACCGTTCGTCAAACGAAGTTGTAACGAATAAGATACAGTCACTCAAACTTTGCCGAAAACTACCCTTAAACAATATTTTTGGTACAAGTACCCTACTTTACCTATGTTTTTCTCCATGATCCAGACCTCTATGATAAAAATTTAAAAGCTAAGACTTTGAGATAATGCGACAAGCTTTCCAAAACCGTTGAGTTTGTTTTCTAACACTCGATATTCACTATTTTACGACTAGCTTTTCGAGTCTATTTAGTCACTTTCATGAATTGTCAAATGACAATGTTTTACGACGAAAAACTATAATTTCTTAATAAATCACTAAATGACTATCGTAGGATATCATTTCAACGAAAATACTTGTAAAGTAATTTATAAATTGTCAAGACGTTATAAGATTATTTTTCAACGATAAACTTTATTTTAAAAAATTCACAAGTGGTATAGATATCATACGAGTTGCATGCATAACATTACATCATAACTTATTATAGATCATGTTAATACAAATAAGCCGTAAAAACGTTTATTTATATTTTACGATCTTCTAATGTTTTGTCGATAACAAACGTAAAATCATATTAACGAAACAAATAAAATACGTAAATGGTTTGAACTAATAGTTTCTAACATATTCACATTTTCACATAAAACACTAAAACAAGTATAAGTGATTTTATGATTTAGTAATACATATGTACAACAACTAGTGTTTACATATTTGGATAAAATATACACATAACTAGTATGTAGTATATTGGGTAATATAAATGGGTAAAAACTTAAGTATCACAACCCATTGGGCAAATACATTAAATGTAGTTGGGTACAACCCAAAGCCCATAACCCATGGATCTTGACCCATAACCCATTGCATGACATCATGCTTATATCACATATGGATAATACCCATAACCCATGGATCAACCCATACCCAAGTGACTAAGTGCATTGCACTCAAAGATAAATTGTATCTAGCCAAAGATCCATGGTTCAACCCATGACCCATAACCAAAATACCCATGGGCAAAGAGGAGCGTTCCACCGATCCCTAGCTTTGTGCTAGCCGGATCCCAAGTGGAAGGGATCCGTGGGATCCGGGGAACAGTAGGATTTTTCCTCTATAAATAGTGAGCCATTTCTTCATTATTTCTCATCCCTTTCTAACATACTTTCTCCGCTGAGTTAAACCTCACTAACCTTAGATCCAAGAGATCTATGTTTGTAGTTTTGTTTTTGTGTGATCTTTTAGGTTCATCTTAAAGGCAAGATCACCACCTTTGAAGTCGAGCAAGCTCAAGTCCATGAGTTGCCATGCTTCCTCATCATCAAGGCTACTGAAGTCTTCTTGTTGATAATCCATTTCTTTCTTCAAAGAAGTGTAGTGTTGAAGACATTAGTGAAATATGTCTCAAGTGTCAAGACGAAGATATTAGTGAAGGGTATCTATCGTCAATAGGATAAAGCACTTATGGTAGGTGCTTAGAAGTCAAGACAAAGAAGCATTAGTGAAAGGTGCTTAGAAGTGAAGACACAAGACATTAGTGAAAGGTGTCTTGTAGATCTAGTCAAAGGCATTAGTGAAAGGTGCCTTAGATGTACATTCGATATGGTGTGTTTCGATGTACAAGATAGACTAGTATTAGATCCAAGGATATTGATATCCTTGATGATGTTGTAAAGGAGTAGATCTCCTTTGGGATTAGTCGTTGGTGTAGTGTGGTAGTAGTTCCTCCATTACAATGGAACTAGGTGCTTAGCCTAGTACCTAATAAAGGGTAGGCGACATTGTGAAGGTGTAGTTCACCTTGGAGTGAAAGAACTAGGTACTTAGCCTAGTACCTTATAAAAGGTAGGCGACGTTGTGTAGGTGTGGTTCACCTTGGAGTGAAAGAACCCGGTGGTTAGCTTAGCACCGGAAAAAGTGTTAATACAAATAAGCCGTAAAAATGTTTATTTATATTTTACGATCTTCTAAATGTTTTGTCGATAACAAATGTAAAATCATTTTAACGAAACAAATAGAGTACGTAAATAGTTTGAGTTAATAGTTTTCTAACACACTTAAGTTGTCACATAAAACACTAAAACAAGTATAAGTGATTTTATGATTTAGATACATATGTACAACAACTAGTGTTTACATATTGGGTTAAACATATACTTAAACTAAGTATACTAAAATGGGTAAAAACTAAGTGTATGCTAAAATGGGTAAATACAAGTATATACTAAATGGGTAAATACTAGCAAATGGTTTTGACCCATAACCCATGGTTTTATATATACCACTTAACCAAGTTCATTGTATCTAGAAAGAAAACCATGGATCAACCCATAACCCATGACCCATGACCCATAACCAAAAATACCCAAGGGCAAAGAGGAGCGGACCACGGATCCCTAGCGTTGTGCTAGCCGGATCCCTTGTGGTAGGGATCCGTAGAACAGAAGAGAATTTCCTCTATAAATAGAGAGCCATTTCTTCCTCTCTAGATATGGTTTTACACACATACTTCCCCAAAGTATTCTAACCCTCTAACCTCAGATCTAAGTGATCTATGTAGTTTGTCTTTTGTTTTTGTGTGATCTACTAGGTTCCTCTTAAAGGAGATATCACCACCTCTTGAAGACGTGCAAGCTCAAGTCCATGAGTTGCCATGCTTCGTCATCATCAAGACTACTAAGGTTCTCTTGTTGATAGTTCTTCCTTTCTCCATAGATGTTGGGTAGAAGGCATTAGTGAAGAATGCCGAAAGTGTCAAGATGAAAGCATTAGTGAAAGGTGCTCATCATCCGTGTGAATGCCGAAAGTGTCAAGATGAAAGCATTAGTGAAAGGTGCTCATCATCCGTGTCAAAGCATTAGTGAAGGATGCTAAAGGTGTCAAGACGAAGGCATTAGTGAAGGGTGCCAAGCGTTGTGTCAAAGGCATTAGTGAAGAATGCCAAAGAATCAAATCAAGTAGCATTTGGGAAGAATGCTTAGGTCGTATAATCGATGAGGTGCATCGTTATACATATATGTATTTGTTTATCTACAAGGATGGTGATATCCTTGATGGTGTTGTAACAAGGAGTAGATCTCCTTGATATTAGGTGTTGTGTCGTGAAGGTGTAGTTCACCTAAGGTGTGAAAGAACTAGGTGCTTAGCCTAGTACCTAATAAAGGGTAGGCGGCGTTGTGATAGGATTAGTTCTCCTAAGGTGTGAAAGAACTCGGTGGTTAGCCTAGCACCGTATAAAGGGTAGGCGACGTTGTGTTAGGTGTGGTTCGCCTTGGTGTGAAAGAACTCGGTATTTAGCTTACCGGAAAAAGGTTAAGCGACGTTGTGAAGGCTTCTCCGCCACAAGGAGTTGGTGTAGTGCTTACGAACTCTCGAGTACGTGACTCAGGGAGTGGAGTAGGGCAAGGAAGGTGTCCTTGTAGCCGAACCACTATAAATAACTTGTGTTGTGGTGATGTGCTTCTTACTCTTTATATTTCATTTCACGTTTATATATCCATCTATCAACGTCCAACATAAACAATCAAATAGATTGACATAAGTCGATCTAAATATTTAAAAGGAAGTTTTAAATTGGTAAAACTATTCAACCCCCCTTCTAGTTTTCCACAATTGGTTTCAGAGCTTCGTTACCAAGTTTCTTAAAGTATGCTGTACTTTAAAGACTTGATACAATCCGTGTATGTTTGAAAACTACAAAGAAGGATTATCTTCATCATATTTTAAAATCACTATATTGTTTATTGTTGGAAAATGATAGAATGCTCTAACATTTTTTTTCTAAGCATTATCCATACTTGAATTTGGAGTTACCAAGAAGAGCATAAAGAACTTATCTAAATATTTCCTTTCGCAAAAAGAATATTTAGCCAAGGTATGATTACTAATCACTTGCTTTTAATTTTATTATTGAAATCATAGTTGCATGATTTATTAGTAATTGTTCTAGTAGTTTTCTATATTAAAGTCATTATCAAAAATAGTATTCTTCGACTTATTTGTAGAAACTACACTACGATTTCGTAATAATGACATTTTGATTATTTGATAACCATTATCATTATTCATCACAAAGAATTTATTGACACTTCATCTATGTCTATAAATTTTCATCTGAAATTTCTTTTGTTATAATAAAATGGGATTTTATTATAATGTTTGAAAAGCTTCCCAAGAATTATGACTAATTCTTAAAAAGGGAACCTCGTCTAAAATGAATAGTACTGAATCTTCAAAAACCTCAAATCACAAGTTTTAGAACCTTAAACACCAAAACATTAGGTTGTTTAGAACTCCCAAACCTTAGTTATCAAGGAATGTTTGAGCTGATTTTTCTTTGTTATCGGATCCCTCGGTTTATACTAGCCGGATCCCAAATGAGAGGGATCCGCGGGATCTGGCAACGAAGACAGATATGATCAAGAATGATCATTGTGGATGTTCCACAATAATGCTCACCTCAAAGACTCACGAACAAAAACCAGTGCTGTTCATAGGAGCAAATCGATCATTCTTCTCAAGTCTAACAATCACTTGTGTAAGTATAATCTTCACTACATTGTTAATTTAATTCCTTGATTCTTAGAATTACAATTTCTTCATCTTTAAGAGTTGGGTTCAAATGGTTTTATTATAATTTATCACCACATTGTTTTCTAAGATAATCTAAATCAAAGAATTAACATTGTTAATACAAATTAAACACATTTTTTGAACTTAACAAAGATGATGAGAGCAAAATTGTGATCAAACCCTCTAGGCTACTATTCATCATCAACACCACATTGGGTTGTATTGTTTAGGAATATCATGCCTAGCAACAAGCAACAAGAACCAAGACACCGCCCACTACATACCCATGTATCATAGGAAAAATGGCTTAAGTCCGGACGATAGAAAAGCCTTTAAGTTGCTCGAAAGGAGACTCTTTCATTAAGGTAGAGTTGTTGATCCATCATTTCTTGCAAATACCAACATAAGGGAAGTTTTTGTAACTATTGGGTTTGATTGTTTATTGGATATAAACGAACAAATTTGCCCAGTCTTTGTGCTTGAGTTTTACAAGACAATGGGGATAATTAGAAATGATGACGGGTCCATCTCAATTGAACTCACCATCAATGAGCGAGAGTTTAGTCTTTCACTTATAGAGTTTGGAAGAATTATAGGAGTTCCATATCAAGGCATTTGTATGTACTCGAATGAATAGTCTTTGGAACAACTACACACAATGGTTGATCATCATGATATTTACTACAATTTGATCCTGGAAGCAACCACGGTGAGGGACACCGTGTTCATGCCAAGAGCCTCACCATCTAGAGTCACAAGGAATTAAAAAGTGATCCATAGGGATCCTTTTCAAATGGAGCTTTCGGAAATGTATGCATTGTATAGGAAGTGGGAGGATGTGATAAGAGAAAATGTGGTGTGCCTAGTAGGGAACAAGGACCACCCCAACGCATGTCTAAGCTTCATGATCTATTTCCTAGTGACCAATACTCAATTCAACCTTGCCTACTACATGGTCAAAAGAATGGAAAGTGTTAGAAGCATGGACAAGATGATGCTTCCGTACGCAATGCTTTTAACCCGTCTCACCAAATTCATCTTTGCTTTAGACCCTTCTCCACAATCCCTTGATCATAGCTTTTGCAATAAGGTTATGGTACCATTGACCGAAGGTAGAACAAAAAGGTTTATGGTGGAAGGCAAAAGACCACACCCACCCACGGACTCCTCGGACGAAAGGGAAAGGCAAGGAGAAGGTGGAGATGAAGGGAGTAGTAGCAACCCACTCGCAAATATCGATCTTGACCCCTTGGACTACATCAACCAATTGCCAAACATCCCAAATGAATCACCTGAATGGCAACAAACCAAGGGAATCTTCAAATGCTTCGCCAATTTCTTAAAGAAGAAGAAGTGAAGATAGTTTGATAAAGAGTGGAGGACGGGTGAAGAAGTGAAGAAGGAGGAGAAAGGTAAGGTTTGAAGAATCAAACTTTGATGAACAATTTCAAACAATGGTTTGTAAACATTTTAATTATGCTTGTAGTTTGTAGGTATTGCCATATCATGGCACTAAACAATCCTAACGTAGGTACTTGGAAAATGAGATTTTACGACCCTTTGAATGGTCGTCGTCACTCATTCTAGGAATTCTAGCTATCTCTACTTTGCCATACATCATAGTAGTTGTGCTCGTACATTTAGTTCCCATAAAAACCACTAAGAAGAGCATTTACTAAGAAGTGCAAAATTGCACATTTCTTGAAAGCCTTCGATCTGCAGTAGGTGGATCCCGGATTTGTACTAGGCGGATCCCTCCCAGAAGGGAACCATGGGATCCGTGGTATCTGATATGCAATACAGATTTAGGTACATCAAAACATTCTATTAGATCATCTCCAACAAGTCAAACATAAGATACTAGAGCCAACTAAGTTTTTCTCAAATAGTTGAAGATCTCACTCTCATCCATGACTTATCTAGGATACATCTTTGAAATATTTTTGATTTTTCAACTAGTCAAAACTCACCATAATTCGGCTCTAACACTCACACATTATCTATCACTCTTGATAGCAGTTAGTTAGGTATATATTTCAATTTTAGCAAATTAATCTCAATCATCTTTTAATCAAAATTAAGGCCAAAAATTGGTTTTTCATTTCTTTTTATTTTTAAGGATTTTAGTAAATTCCTATTAGGACATCATCTGACTTCTAGGACTTGTTATCACCACTTCTCAACATCAAATCAAATGGAATCATTGTCAAACATATAGTTAGACTACCCAAGGTCAAATTTTCTTGGCCAAAATCATCATTAAGCACCATTACTTGTTATGGTTAAGGATTTGAGATATCCAACAGCTAAAGACTTCAAAATTAAGTTAAACTCTCGAAATCCATTAATAACTAACCTTACAAAAGCATAATGATTTCACCTAGACCCTGTCGATAGCCGGATCCCGGTCTTTAACCAGCGATCCCTACTGAGAGGGATCCGTAGATGCAGAGAAAATAAATCAGCTCCTATATTCAAACTCATTTCACCTTTTGGTTCTCTAACCACTCTTAGCATACATTAATTATCTTCCTAGAGCTGATCAAAACCTCAAGAGCATGCTTAGTCTTCTAAGTGGTCAAGAATTTAATTCCCAAATTCAAATTACTCTTTATAAACCAAAAAATCTTAGGTTTATGGCACCATCCTCAATTACCTTTCAAAAATCAGAAATTAGAAGCTCACATTAGCACCTTCATCACCATGACTAAGGCTCTTAGCAACAACTCCTCAAACATAGGATCATCCAAAAGAAAGGGTCAAATGATCCATGAAATTTCATCCACCGAAACATCTCCCATTAGAGATAATGACTCTAGAATCCCACCTCATCAAACCCATCCAACAAAAGCTAAGAGAACCGCAAGGATTAGCATCAAACCTTTCCAACTAGAAAAAGGATCATCTAGTTCCAAACCAAACATGGCTAGTTCTAGCAAACCATCAAAACCTTCATTCATTGAGAATGGACTACACTCCTTGAATGAGCCTCTTCCTCATACAAACATATATTCATTGTTCCATTCATCACCAAGAACCTCCCATTCACCAACCTTTTCATTAAATCGGGAACCACCTACAACACCAACTAGCCCATCATGGGAGACAAGGAACAACCTTGATCATATGGAAGAAGTTCCATTACCATCCTCATTTTTAGAACCTCTCCCAACTTCTCAAAATGAAGACCCTCAAATACACATTGAGCCCCCCAAACATCCCTTTCCCTTCGGGGCCAAACCAAGACAATATTTGCTCAAATTGTCTAAAAACTCAAGGACTTGTTCAAGAAATACGAAATGAGATACATTTCATGTTCAATCATCTTCTTGCAAAGTTGGATCAATTCAACAAGTCCACCCATCCCTAGACTTAAGCACATTGTCACATTCTAAGTCTCGTAATGAGATTAGCATTAGTAGTGCTTATATGGCTAAAGTTCATTCTCTTAGTTTTAGAGATTTGGTTGTGTATCTCTTGTTTTATTGAATGAATACTTATATGCTATGATTATTTTTGTTGTGCTTGATATATTGTACATATATCTCATTTTCTCAAAATAGCATTCCTTGACTTTTCTTCACTGCTGAAGATACTGTCAACAGATAGCCGGATCCCTTCTAGATAACTAGACGGATCCCTCCTTGAAGGGAACCGTGGGATCCGTGGTACATGAGCACAAATTCATACTAACTTGAGTCTTATTTACAGGAAATTATGCACTATACTTTTGTTTTCTAACCTTTGTTTTGTAGTTATTCAAAATACACATGAAGATATTGACACCATAAAGCTAGGGGGAGCTTTGTGTCAAACGACATTGCAAAAATCATTTGCAACTTAATCCAATTTTGGATTACACTTCATGACACCCCATTGCAACATTGCAATATTCAAGGGGGAGCACGTTCTCGTCACTTAGACGAACCATTTGCAAACTTAGTTGCAAACACAATTAGTTTATTTTACGTTATGTCCTTGACGCCCTTACATAGGGATGGACTCGTCAAGGGGGAGTTAAGACGAGTACCATTCCCGTCACTTGCTCTCTTTACATTTTTACATTTTTTAATAATAAAAATTGTGTTAGTTTCTTTTAACACTTTTTGTTTCGACAAAAAGGGGGAGAAGAAAGTAAAAACTACAAATTCAAATTTTTACGAATTTTAGCTTTTTCGTTAAAATAATTTTATGTTTTGTCATCAACAAAAAGGGGGAGATTGTTAATACAAATAATCGTAAAAATGTTTATTTATATTTTACGATCTTCTAAATGTTTTGTCGATAACAAATGTAAAATCATTTTAACGAAACAAATAGAGTACGTAAATAGTTTGAGTTAATAGTTTTCTAACACACTTAAGTTGTCACATAAAACACTAAAACAAGTATAAGTGATTTTATGATTTAGATACATATGTACAACAACTAGTGTTTACATATTGGGTTAAACATATACTTAAACTAAGTATACTAAAATGGGTAAAAACTAAGTGTATGCTAAAATGGGTAAATACAAGTATATACTAAATGGGTAAATACTAGCAAATGGTTTTGACCCATAACCCATGGTTTTATATATACCACTTAACCAAGTTCATTGTATCTAGAAAGAAAACCATGGATCAACCCATAACCCATGACCCATGACCCATAACCAAAAATACCCATGGGCAAAGAGGAGCGACCACGGATCCCTAGCGTTGTGCTAGCGGAACCCTTGTGGTAGGGATCCGTGGGATCCGGGAAACACAAGAGAATTTCCTCTATAAATAGAGAGCCATTTCTTCCTCTCTAGATATGGTTTTACACACATACTTCCCAAAGTATTCTAATCCTCTAACCTCAGATCTAAGTGATCTATGTAGTTTGTCTTTTGTTTTTGTGTGATCTACTAGGTTCCTCTTAAAGGAGAGATCACCACCTCTTGAAGACGTGCAAGCTCAAGTCCATGAGTTGCCATGCTTCGTCATCATCAAGACTACTAAGGTTCTCTTGTTGATAGTTCTTCCTTTCTCCATAGATGTTGGGTAGAAGGCATTAGTGAAGAATGTCGAAAGTGTCAAGATGAAAGCATTAGTGAAAGGTGCTCATCATCCGTGTCAAAGCATTAGTGAAGAATGCCGAAAGTGTCAAGATGAAAGCATTAGTGAAAGGTGCTCATCATCCGTGTCAAAGCATTAGTGAAGGATGCTAAAGGTGTCAAGACGAAGGCATTAGTGAAGGGTGCCAAGCGTTGTGTCAAAGGCATTAGTGAAGAATGCCAAAGAATCAAATCAAGTAGCATTTGGGAAGAATGCTTAGGTCGTATAATCGATGAGGTGCATCGTTATACATATATGTATTTGTTTATCTACAAGGATGGTGATATCCTTGATGGTGTTGTAACAAGGAGTAGATCTCCTTGATATTAGGTGTTGTGTCGTGAAGGTGTAGTTCACCTAAGGTGTGAAAGAACTAGGTGCTTAGCCTAGTACCTAATAAAGGGTAGGCGACGTTGTGATATGATTAGTTCTCCTAAGGTGTGAAAGAACTCGGTGGTTAGCCTAGCACCGTATAAAGGGTAGGCGACGTTGTGTTAGGTGAGGTTCGCCTTGGTGTGAAAGAACTCGGTATATAGCTTTGTACCGGAAAAAGGTTAAGCGACGTTGTGAAGGCTTCTCCGCCACAAGGAGTTGGTGTAGTGCTTACGAACTCTCGAGTACGTGACTCAGGGAGTGGAGTAGGGCAAGGAAGGTGTCATTGTAGCCGAACCAGTATAAATAACTTGTGTTGTGGTGATGTGCTTCTTACTCTTTATATTTCATTTCACGTTTATATATCCATCTATCAACGTCCAACATAAACAATCAAATAGATTGACATAAGTCGATCTAAATATTTAAAAGGAAGTTTTAAATTGGTAAAACTATTAAACCCCTCCCCCTTCTAGTTTTCCACAAAAAGGGTAGGCGACGTTGTGAAGGCTTTTCTGCCATAAGGAGATTGGTGTAGTGATTACTGATGAGTGTCTAAATACTCATCATTTTTGTACAAATTAGACTGCAAAAACATCTGAAAACACTCAGAAATGCATCAAAATGATAAAAATATCACAAATAAGTGTTTTATGTGTTTTAAATGCAAAAATATCAAAATCGGATGAAAAACGTATCAAGTTTGCATAATTGGCGCTTTAGTCCCCAAGTTTCAAAAATTGTCAAAAACAGTCCCTGGTAAATCTAAATAAAGAAAAATATCATTTTAAATCCTTAGGGATTCTTAAGTTTTCAAAATTGGTCCTTGAGATTTAAAATTGCAAAATTACAACTTAGGTCCTTAAACTTTGAAATTTGGCAAAAATGGTCCTTTGAGAATTTGAAAATGTCAAAAATGGTACTTGTACTATTAAAACTTGTCAAAATTGACCCTTGTGAGAACTTTGGAAAAATGGCAAAATTGGTCCCTCAAATATCAAGAAATTCAGTTTTGGTCTTTGTCATTTAAACATATACCATGCCTTGTCAAAACTGCTTTTGACCCCCCTGTCACTTATACCTTTGGCCTCCCTATCATTTCTCTTTTTGGACTGCCAGGTCAAACCAAAATCAAACCCTTCCCTTTCCCTCCACCATCTGTTTATCTCTTCCACCACTTGCCTGCAACACAGGCCCTCTCCCATCACCTTTTCACCTTTTCTCCTCAAACCACCCACCCCATCATCACAAACCCACCACATTAAATGCCACCCCCCCTAGTTGATAAAACACAGAGCTACAAGTCAAATCCAGCTTTCCCGCCAAATTGATAAAATAGCCAAAACACTCAAAACTCACCCATTGGTCAAGCAAAGAGGTGAGATACTCTCAGAAGGACACGTGGAGGATTTCTAATGCATAAAAGAGGCAAAGAAGCAAAGAAGACCAAGACTTAGTTTTTAAAATTCTTGTATGTCGATTTTCTTTAAATGTCTTAATTAGTTTTTAAAATCTGTAATCTTAAGCTTATTTGTACTAAGACTAATACATTTGATCATTGTAACTTCGGTTTCAAGTCTTAATTCAATGGTTCATTTATATTTCAAGTTTGCAGTTTCTCTGTTTCAAATGTTAGATTCAAGTTCTTGAATTCAAGCTTCCAATAGCTTACTTTTAAGTTCGTGAAAAGCTTACTTAAGCTACTATAGCTTTTTGATAAGCTTGGAATTCATTTTTAAACAACTTTGGTAAAAGGTCAACAAAAGTCAAACTTGGAGGAGTTTTGGTTCAAGCAGGTTGGAAATGGAATGGGTTGTTGCAGAGCAGTGTTTGGGTTGGATTTGATATAGAATAGTAGGTACTTGGTTTGGTTTAAGCTGCAACATAAGCTTGGACCCTTGTAAGTCTGTTTCTCATTTCCAATTTTTGCTCACTTTGCTTTGGGTTTGTGTTTGAATTTGTGGTCACCAAACAGTTTAAACAAGTTTAATTAATGATAACTAGGATGTTAGATTCAGTTTAAGTTTTGGTTTGTGTTAAATCAGCAACTTGCTTAGTTTAAAATTGCAAAACAGCTTATTAAAAGTGGTGTTTGGTTAGTTAGGTAATCTGTGTTAGAGGTTTAGTCAGTAGTAGTTATCTGTTGGTTCATGCTTGATTAAGTCTATTTGCAATCATATCTGTCTCATTTTGTGCCTGCAAAACACTCAAAGTCAAAATCCATCTCATCTGTCTTTAACTCTTTAACTGTTGTGATTTTGGCAAATCAAAATCTTGATTTGTGTTTATAACTCATAGGCATTACTTGAAGTAGTAACACTTCATCATATAACATCAATATAATCTCACAAATTGGTCTCAAAGTTCAAATAAGTCAACTTTGCACAACTGCCTTCAAAAGTCAAAACTTGAAAAACATGTTTTTGAGCCAACTGAGTGATTTTTCTTGGACTCATTCTTGGTTCAAATCAAGTAAAACTTTGGGATTAATAACTTCTCCAAGTCTAGTTTCTTATTAGGATTTTAGTAGATTTTTAGAAATTTTTATAAAGCTTCAAATAAGCTCATCAAACAGGGCTTAAGTGCCCTGTTCACCAAAACTCAGTATACACTGAGTTTTCTCAGCTTATTGCAGGGATTGTTCCAAGCTCCTCAAAGCTTTTCTTGGTCTGTGCCTTGGTTTACAAGTAGCTAACCAGGTCATCTTTAGTCCCCAATAGCTGTTTTCCAATTTCCAGCTTATCTGAGTGCTTATTTTCCAGCTACAAGTAGCACTCAATAATCTGTTTTTAGCATAAAAGTTCAAATTAACAAAATCATGGCATTGTGTAATTTAGAGGTTTAGGTCAGTTGTAGCTTGTTGATTTTTGGTAGTTATAGCTTATTAGAGGTTCTGTAACAGTTTGGTGCCCATTTGGTACTCTTTGGCTTATTCAAGTGCTTATTTTTAAGCTCTTACAACGCTTTTTCAATTTCCACCAAACAAGCACATGTTTTTCTATTTTTATTAGATTCTATATATTAAATTAGACTTTTCCTGAAATTTTCATAATTTTCCATAACAGTTTGCTATTTTTCTTAATTTAAAACAGTTTTTAAGTAATTTTAATTAGCTTTTAATACAATTAAATCAGAAAAAGTTCAAAAAAATAATTTTTCATTTTTCTTAGGTTAAGATAAATATAAAAAGTAAAAAAAGTAATTTTCCAGATTTTTCATAGTTTAATTTGTAATTTTTAGTAATTTAATTAGTTTTAAATAGTTTAAAATTCATAAAAAATAGAAAAATAACCAGAAAAATATAAAAATAGTTTTGAAAATTCTCTTTTATTATTTTAGATTTTTCTAAGTCATAATTTTATTTTTCTAGCTTTATTTCCTATTTTCTTGTAATTTAGGTTATTATTAAATAGTTAAAAATAGTTCTTAATTAATAATAATTAGATAAATAGTTATAAAAATAATTTTCTTTTTCTTAAAATTTTCTCATATCATTAGGATTCTAAAAATGTCATTTTCATATTTTTAGGATTTATATTGCTTTAGTTTCACATTTTATTTTGTACGTCGCGTAGTTTTTAATTCAAGTTTTATAAAAACATAAAATCAAAAACATTAGTTTAAAATTAGTGATAGCGTTTATTTAAAATAGTTTATCTTTTTAATTTCCTTTAATTTGCATTTCAGTCCCTGTAATTTATAAATAACTCAAAACCCTTACTGATCACTATCCTTAGTGGTTATTCGACATCTGATTGTGTTAAACACCAGTCATCCTCCGTGGGACTTAACGACCCGGGAATCCACTGTATTCTCCTGATCTAAATTGCATTTGCTTCTGAGCTGTTTTAAGTTTGTTACGGTTTGCCATTCACAAGTGGCAGGCTTGAGTGATTAAACTTGACGGTTTGGAACCAATCAAATTTTGGCGCCGCTGCCGGGGAGGCTGTAAGCGTGTTCTAAGCATTTTTCAGACCCGTACTTGCACATATACCACCGTTTGAAAACAGTTTTTTTTTTAAAATTATAACAAAATCAAAAAGTTCATTAACACTTTTCCTAAACTGTTAACAACACCAAACAAAATATAAAACAACAAAACAATCGTAACGTTTTCTAGCTTGTGTTTCTTTTAAGGTGATTCTTAAAGAAATACGATTTGGTTAAACGAGACGATACCAAAAATATTGTCAAAAGTTTTTAAACCATCAGCACAAATCTATACCTACGTCTTTTCAGTGGTACTTAATATATACATAAAAATCAACCACCGCAAATCAAGGCAGTACACCTACTAACTGGGGGTGTGACCATAATAAGTTCCCGAACATCAGATTTAAAACTTGCCTTTGTGTCCTTGTGATTTGGTGTACCTTTTTCAAAGAAGCCATTTCATTTGTGATTATTGGTTAAGTTCACTTGTCGTTTTGCCTCACATTTGTTTTGAAAATTGATTTTTAAACTTAGTGCATGCGCACTCGTTCTTCCAGTTCTACAAGTCCACTTTCAGAACTTGGAAAGATTCCTCGTAGACGTAGAGGAAATTATGATCCTTCAGCCGTGACTGAGGAACGTCTACCACCACCACCACCGTGTAATGGCAGAAGACAAGCCGATGAATGAGCTTCTCCAAGCACCCATCGAGGTTACGGAGATGCTATTGTTGTCCCAACCATCGTGGCTGATACTTTTGAGCTCAAAACCGGGTTACTTAATCTTGTAACCCAAAGCCAATTCTATGGTTTTGAGCGGGATGATCCTCATGCACACATTCGATGGTTTAACAAGATTGCATCTACCATCAAATACAAGAATGTCCCACATGAAGCTATCAAGCTTCTTCTGTTCCCATTTTCTCTAGAGGGACAAGCCCGGAATTGGCTTGAGAAACAACCCCCTCGTTCCATTGAGACATGGGAAGATCTAGTTACCAAGTTCGTTAACGAATTCTATCCTCCATCCCGAACTACAAGTCTTAAGAATGAGATAATGAAATTTTCTCAAAGATTTGATGAATCATTCAGGGAGGCATGGGATCGTTACAAAGAATTGCTCCGCAAGTGTCCGCATCATGGTTTTACCGAGTTAATGCAAATGGATACTTTCTACAATGGTCTGAACCAGACTAACCAAGACTCTCTAAATGCCTCCGCGGGAGGTAATTTCCTTAGCAAGACCACAAAAGAAGCCTTGCAAATAATTGAAAACAAGTCCCAGGTCCGCCCTTTCCGCACAAAGACATATCAGACTCAGTCTAATGCAGGACCTTCTACTTCATCACCTGTGAGTACATCTAGCACCGATGCTAAGATTGATAAACTCACAGATATTGTTCAGGCTTTGGTTCTTGCTAACCAAAAGAAAGTCACCTTCACACAGACACCATCACATGGTGAAGTGAAGAAAGTTGAAGTTTGTGTTACTTGTGGTGGTCCTCATGCATACTACAACTGTACTGCCACCGATGGTAGTCCGTTTGAAGCAAATGCTATAGCCGGTACTTCACATCAAGGAGGTAATCAATACCGCCCTCAAATGATCCAAGTTACCGTGCTAACACTTATCGTGCACCACCGGTTTTAACCGAATCCTAACCGAATCGAATGAACCTAGAATGAACCAAGGTTATCAAAACCAAGGTAATTTCTATCCTGGACCCAATCAAGGTTTCCAAAATCAAGGAAACCTTAATCAAAACAATTTCAATCGAGGGAATCAATTTCATAGGAATGTGAATCCTAATCAAGGGAATTTTCAACAACAAGGTCATAATCAAAACATCCGACCTCAGAATTTTCCTCCACATCCTCCAGTACCATCATCTGATGAGTTATTGAAGCAGTTCATGAAATCCCAAGATGAAATGAACAGGTTGTTGGTCACCCGATTGCGATCTCAAAAAGTCTTTAAATGATCAACCCTCGGGCTCAGGAAAACTTCCGAGCAACACGATCGCTAATCCGAGGGGCGATGCAAAGGCGATCACAACCAGAAGTGGTGTTTCGTATGATGGACCCGCTATTCCTACTACCTCTTCTTCTTCTCTCCCGAAGGTAGTGGAAAGTGAACCTGAGGCGACAAAGGACAAGGAACTTCCTATTAATAATGGAGGTACCAACAATGTCCAGCCTCAAGTTGTCCAGAAACCCAAATCCAATCCAGGAGTTGTTTTTGAACCTCCTGTAGCTCCCATTGAAAATACCAAATCCAAATCTTCTATTCCTTACCCATCGCGTTTGAATGAGCAAAAGCTCCGCGAGAAAGCCGGTCATCAAATGGAAAAATTCTTTCAAATTTTCCAAGAACTTCATTTTTGACATAAGCTTCGCGGATGCTATCATGTTGATGCCCAAGTTTGCATCAACTCTCAAACACATGTTAAGCAACAAGGAAAAGCTGTTTGAAATGGCTAAAACTCCTCTTAACGAGAACTGCTCTGCAGTTATCTTGAAGAAGCTTCCCGAGAAGCTTGGAGATCCTGGAAAATTTCTCTTACCTTGTGTATTTCCAGGAATGGTTGAATGCTTTGCCTTAGCCGATCTTGGTGCAAGCATAAACCTGATGCCTCATTCAGTATGGAAGAAAATTTCTCTTCCGGACCTTACTCCTACATGCATGACTCTCGAGCTTGCAGATCGTACAATATCCCGTCCTCTTGGAATTGCCGAGGACGTATTTGTGAAAGTAGGAAAGTTCCATTTTCCAGCTGACTTTGTAGTTGTTGTTTTCGATGCTGATCCACGGGTTCCTCTCATTGTTGGTCGAGGATTCCTGAGAACGGGCCGTGCTCTCATAGATGTATTTGAGCAAGAAATCACATTACGTGTTGGTAATGAAGCAGTCACCTTTAACCTTGATCAAACTTCGAGGTACTCCGCAAACTATGATTCTGAAGCGGTTAACCGAATAGATATCATTGATGTTGCTTCTGAAGAGTACTCTCAAGAAGTTCTTGGTTATTCTCATAATTCTGTGAGTGGGGATCCCACCACATCTTCTCAACCTATCATAGCCAATTCTACTCCTTCTCTCACTCCGTTTGAGGGAAGCGACTTCATCTTGGAAGAAATTGAAGCATACTTGGCTAGTGATTCTGTTCCATGGGAAATTGATCACGCTCCAATTGACATCGAGGGGGACATACTTCTCATTGAGAAATTGCTTAAAGATGATCACTCATCAACCCCTCACACTAGTGATGCAATTCCAGAAGAGATTAATCACCATGAGATTAATCTGGAGGGAGATTTTCTTCTTGAGAAGTTGTTAAATCATGACACTTCTCCTCCACTCCCTCCCGTCAACCTTCATAACAAGGAAGTTAAGTCAGTTGAGAAAACTGAAGAATTTCCTGAAGTCGAACTTAAGGACTTACCGCCTCATCTCGAGTATGCATTTCTTGAGGGTGATGATAAATTACCCGTCATTATTGCTCGAGATTTGAGTAAAGATGAAAAGACTGCTCTCATAAAGGTCTTGAAGTCACACAAGCAAGCAATTGCTTGGAAACTCTCCGACATTAAGGGTATCAACCCTGAGTTTTGTACTCACAAAATCTTGATGGAGGATGACTTCAAACCAGCAGTTCAACATCAGAGAAGGGTGAATCCAAAAACCATGATGTTATCAAACAGGAGGTTATCAAACTTCTTGATGCAGGATTGATTTACCCAATCTCATATAGTCCTTGGGTTAGCCCAATTCATTGTGTTCCAAAAAAGGGTGGCATAACTGTTGTCACGAATGAAGAAAACGAGTTAATTCCAACTCGATTGGTTACGGGATGGCGTGTGTGTATTGACTATCGCAAGTTGAATGACGCCACCCGTAAAGACCATTTTCCTCTACCCTTCATGGATCAGATGCTTGAGAGATTAGCAGGGAACGAATACTATTGTTTCCTTGATGGTTTCTCGGGTTACTTTCAGATCCCCATTGATCCACAGGATCAAGAGAAGACCACATTCACCTGCCCATACGGAACTTTTGCCTACAAACGTATGCCTTTTGGCTTATGTAATGCTCCTGGCACGTTCCAACGATGTATGATGGCCATATTCCAAGACATGATCGGGGAAACAATGGAGGTGTTTATGGATGACTTCTCGGTCATTGGGGATTCATTTCAGACATGTCTCTCCCATTTAGACAAAATGCTTAAAAGGTGTGAAGACACCAATCTCTGTCTAAATTGGGAGAATAGTCACTTTATGGTCAAAGAAGGCATAGTCCTTGGCCATAAGATTTCCAAAAACGGGATTGAGGTAGATAGAGCAAAAGTCAATGTTATTGCTAAACTGCCTCATCCTACTACCGTCAAAGGTATTAGGAGTTTTCTTGGTCATGCCGGGTTTTATCGTAGATTCATTCAAGATTTTTCTAAAATCGCTCGGCCTATGACCCATCTTCTTGAAAAAGATGCTCCTTTTATCTTCTCTCCTGAGTGCATCGAAGCTTTTGAAACATTAAAGAAAAAGCTTACGGAAGCACCCATTCTAGTTGCCCCGACCGACTTACCCTTTGAGCTCATGTGCGATGCAAGTGATTTTGCTATAGGTGCAGTCTTGGGGCAACGCAAAACTAAGCATTTTCAGCCGATCCACTACGCAAGTAAGACTATGACCGAAGCTCAAACCCATTACACCACTACAGAAAAAGAACTATTAGCTGTGGTGTATGCGTTTGAAAAGTTTCGGCCATACCTTATCTTGACCAAATGCGTGGTGTATACGGATCACTCGGCTCTCAAATATCTCTTTGCAAAACAAGATGCAAAGCCGAGATTGCTCCGTTGGGTTCTCCTCCTGCAAGAATTTGATATCATTATACGTGATAAAAAAGGAGCAGAGAACCTGGCTGCTGATCATCTGTCCCGATTAGAGAACCCTCACCAAGATGTTTTCGAGAAAAAGGAAATAAATGAAACATTTCCTCTCGAAACACTCAATGCGGTTTCTTTTCGTGGAGACTCTTCTACCCCATGGTTTGCTGACTTTGCAAATTACCATGCGGGTAACTTTGTGGTGAAAGGGATGTCGTCCCAACAGAAGAACAAATTCTTTAAAGATGTAAAACATTACTTCTGGGACGACCCCTACTTGTTTAAAATTTTCGCGGATCAAGTCATCAGGCGATGTGTATATGGTCAGGAAGCTATTGACATTCTCAAAGCTTGTCATTCTGGACCCACTGGGGGACATCATAACCCCAACTACACCGCCAAGAAGGTGTTTGATTCCGGGTTTTATTGGCCCACTATCTATAAGGATGCCCACGAATTTGTCAAAGCCTGTGACGCTTGTCAACGTCACGGGAATATCTCACAAAGAAATGAAATGCCGCAAAACACCATTCAAGTGTGTGAGATTTTTGACATCTGGGGCATTGACTTTATGGGGCCATTTCCTTCTTCTCGCGGTAATAAGTACATACTCGTGGCCGTTGACTACTTGTCAAAATGGGTTGAAGCTAAGGCTTTGCCTACCAATGATGCCCGAGTTGTTGTGAAATTCTTGAAATCTCTTTTTGCTAGGTTTGGAACTCCACGAGCCATAATCAGTGATCGTGGTACGCATTTTTGCAATGACCAGTTTGATAGAGTCATGCAAAAGTATGGTGTAACTCACCGTCTCTCTACTGCGTACCACCCCCAAACAAGTGGGCAAGTGGAAGTTTCCAACCGGGGGATTAAAAGAATTCTTGAGAGGACGGTTGGCGAAAACCGTGCCTCTTGGTCGGATAAGCTAGATGACGCACTCTGGGCCTTCCGTACAGCTTATAAAACACCCATCGGGTGTACTCCATACAAGCTTGTATACGGGAAGGCATGTCATCTGCCGGTTGAGCTTGAGCACAAGGCATACTAGGCCTTGAAACATGCCAACTTCGATATTCAGACAGCGGGTGATCACCGGAAAGTTCAAATGAATGAATTAAATGAACTCCGTGATCAAGCATACGAGAACTCT
The DNA here is from genome assembly GCA_910596185.1 of Chrysanthemum makinoi. Lineage (NCBI taxonomy): Eukaryota > Viridiplantae > Streptophyta > Magnoliopsida > Asterales > Asteraceae > Chrysanthemum > Chrysanthemum makinoi. The sequence goes on along the minus strand of OU343222.1, from coordinate 47,454,449 downwards.
TTGATCTACAAAGAAAAGACAAAGAAGATTCATGACTCTAAAATCAAGAACCGCGTTTTCAACGTTGGTGATCGAGTCCTTCTTTTCAATTCAAGATTGAAGATTTTCTCGGGAAAGCTTAAGTCCCGTTGGTCTGGTCCATTTACTATCACTAAGGTTTATCCTTATGGCACCATTGAGTTATCTCAACCCGATGGTCCAAACTTTAAAGTGAATGGTCATCGGTTGAAGCATTACTTTGGAGAGGACATTCCCCCTGTGGTTGTCCCGGATCTACAAACTTTCCCCATGAACCAATAAATGCAGGGATCGAGTCAAGCTAGCGACTCGGGAATCAAAAACAGTAGCATGCTACATGGGTTTTCACCCGTGTGTACCACCCTAGTGTGGGGGAGTTGCCCCACATGTTGTGTATATATAAAAGTTTCAAAAAAAAAAAAAAAAAAAATTCCTTGCTAAATAATTGCCGTAGTATTTCCCTTTTACGTTCTATGTTTCGGCATAACAGCCGGTACTTTGAATATTGAGGGCAATATTCATTTCTAAGTGTGGGGGGGAATTCTCACGAATTTTATCATCTAATTATACCGCCTAATTCCCCTATTTTTGGCCAAAATTTTTTTGGAGTAAGTGTTTTGCACTTACTCATCTTATGGTTATCAGTCCGCCTTGTCTAATAAACAGAAGGATTGGCTAATCCAGGAGCAAACGGCTCTTGGTAAAGATATCTCAAATCCGTTGACGGCTTGCAATTTGCCCAAAATTGTATGGTATTCACCTCACCATATCCTTAAAAGTGAAGAGTTGGCTAGCCCGCAAGTTTATGGCTTGTGGTAAAGGCAGTTGGAAAACCATAATTGGTAATCGACTCACCAAAGATAATATTGATAATTTATCTAAGAGTTGGCTAGTCCAGAAGCAAACGGCTTCTGGTAAAGACAAATCAAATCCGTTGGAAGCTGATGATTTGCTCAAAATCATTTGGTTATCGGTGTACCAAGGTTCTTACTTGAACTGAAACATTTGGCTACTCCAGAAGTAATGGCTTTTGGTAAAGAGATGAAATCCATTAATTTTTCTCAAAACATTGCTAGGGACTAGCAATATCTTAGTGTGGGGATTGATGAGTATCTAAATACTCATCATTTTTGTACAAATTAGACTGCAAAAACATCTGAAAACACTCAGAAATGCATCAAAATGATAAAAATATCACAAATAAGTGTTTTATGTGTTTTAAATGCAAAAATATCAAAATCTGGTGAAAAACGTATCAAGTTTGCATAATTGGCAGTTTTAGTCCCCCAAGTTTCAAAAGTTGTCAAAAACAGTCCCTGGTAAATCTAAATAAAGAAAAATATCATTTTAAATCCTTAGGGATTCTTAAGTTGTCAAAATTGGTCCTTGAGATTTAAAATTGTAAAATTACAACTTAGGTCCTTAAACTTTGAAATTTGGCAAAAATGGTCCTTTGAGAATTTGAAAATGTCAAAAATGGTACTTGTACTATTAAAACTTGTCAAAAGTGACCCTTGTGAGAACTTTGGAAAAATGGCAAAATTGGTCCCTCAAATATCAAGAAATTCAGTTTTGGTCTTTGTCATTTAAACATATACCATGCCTTGTCAAAACTGCTTTTGACCCCCCTGTCACTTATACCTTTGGCCTCCCTGTCATTTCTCTTTTTGGACTGCCAGGTCAAACCAAAATCAAACCCTTCCCTTTCCCTCCACCTGTACTGTTTATCTCTTCCACCACTTGCCTGCAACACAGGCCCTCTCCCATCACCTTTTCACCTTTTCTCCTCAAACCACCCACCCCATCATCACAAACCCACCACATTAAATGCCACCCCCCCCTAGTTGATAAAACACAGAGCTACAAGTCAAATCCAGCTTTCCCGCCAAATTGATAAAATAGCCAAAACACTCAAAACTCACCCATTGGTCAAGCAAAGAGGTGAGATACTCTCAGAAGGACACGTGGAGGATTTCTAATGCATAAAAGAGGCAAAGAAGCAAAGAGAAGACCAGTACTTAGTTTTTTAAAATTCTTGTATGTCGATTTTCTTTAAAATGTCTTAATTAGTTTTTAAAATCTGTAATCTTAAGCTTATTTGTACTAAGACTAATACATTTGATCATTGTAACTCAGTTTCAAGTCTTAATTCAATGGTTCATTTATATTTCAAGTTTGCAGTTCTTGTTTCAAATGTTAGATTCAAGTTCTTGAATTCAAGCTTCCAATAGCTTACTTTTAAGTTCAGAAAAGCTTACTTAAGCTACTATAGCTTTTTGATAAGCTTGGAATTCATTTTTAAACAACTTTGGTAAAAGGTCAACAAAAGTCAAACTTGGAGGAGTTTTGGTTCAAGCAGGTTGGAAATGGAATGGGTTGTTGCAGAGCAGTGTTTGGGTTGGATTTGATATAGAATAGTAGGTACTTGGTTTGGTTTAAGCTGCAACATAAGCTTGGACCCTTGTAAGTCTGTTTCTCATTTCCAATTTTTGCTCAGTTTGCAGTTTGGGTTTGTGTTTGAATTTGTGGTCACCAAACAGTTTAAACAAGTTTAATTAATGATAACTAGGATGTTAGATTCAGTTTAAGTTTTGGTTTGTGTTAAATCAGCAACTTGCTTAGTTTAAAATTGCAAAACAGTTATTAAAAGGGTGTTTGGTTAGTTGGGTAATCTGTGTTAGAGGTTTAGTCAGTAGTAGTTATCTGTTGGTTCATGCTTGATTAAGTCTATTTGCAATCATATCTGTCATTTTGTGCCGCAAAACACTCAAAGTCAAAATCCATCTCATCTGTCTTTAACTCTTTAATCATGTTGTGATTTTGGCAAATCAAAATCTTGATTTGTGTTTATAACTCATAGACATTACTTGCAGTAGTAACACTTCATCATATAACATCAATATAATCTCACAAATTGGTCTCAAAGTTCAAATAAGTCAACTTTGCACAACTGCCTTCAAAAGTCAAAACTTGAAAAACATGTTTTGAGCCAAACTGGAGTGATTTTTCTTGGACTCATTCTTGGTTCAAATCAAGTAAAACTTTGGGATTAATAACTTCTCCAAGTCTAGTTTCTTATTAGGATTTTAGTAGATTTTTAGAAATTTTTATAAAGCTTCAAATAAGCTCATCAAACAGGGCTTAAGTGCCCTGTTCACCAAAACTCAGTATACACTGAGTTTTCTCAGCTTATTGCAGGGATTGTCCCAAGCTCCTCAGAGCTTTTCTTGGTCTGTGCCTTGGTTTACAAGTAGCTAACCAGGTCATCTTTAGTCCCCAATAGCTGTTTTCCAATTTCCAGCTTATGTGAGTGCTTATTTTCCAGCTACAAGTAGCACTCAATAATCTGTTTTTAGCATAAAAGTTCAAATTAACAAAATTGATGAGTGTGTAAATACTCATCATTTTTAGTCAAATCTGAACTGCAAAACGTTTAAAACTGCTCAGAAATGCATCAAAATACTGAAAATATTCCAAAATTGCATTTTATATGTTTCAGATGCAAAATGTTCAAAATCAGATGAAAAATGAGCTAAGTTTGCATAATTGGCAGTTTCAGTCCCCCAAGTTTCTAAAATTGTCAAAAATAGTCCCTGAGTCCTAATTTCCAAAGAAAAGTCACCAAAGGCCCTTTTAAAATCATAACTTGTCAAATTTAGTCCTTTGGTGAAAAATGTCAAAAGTTTTGAGAAATTACAAGTTTGGTCCTTCAAGTTTGAAATTTGGCAGAAATGGCCCCTGGAAAATTGGAAAATGGCAAGTTTGGTCCTTATACTTTTTGAGATTGTCACTTTCAGCCCTTGGATCAACTTTGAGATATTGGCAGCCTAGGCCCTTGAGTTTTCAGAAATTACAAATAGAGTCCTTGTTGATTTAAACCCTTTACACCCAAATGACCCCTGCCATCCCATTTTTGACCCCTGTCATATACATTTTTGGACCCCCTTCTATTATTAACCTTGGTCAAATGTTGGTCAAAACACCCTAAAGGCGCCAAAACATGTCTCCTCCCCAACTGCTTTCTGCAAACCCTGCAACACTCCATCTCCCCCCTCCTCCAGCTCATTTTCCACCCACCTTGTTCCCTCCAAACATAAGAATACAAGATACATTTAATTCTTCACCTCTTCACACTCTATCTCCTCAACTGCTTAAAAACCCAAATTCCCGCCAAAAACCAATCAATGGCCATTATTCACCCAACTCATCCAAAGGCTGTAAAACAAAGTGGGATTAGCTCAGACCAGGAGAGAGAAGCTTTTGGAGCTATAAAAAGGAAGAGAAATGAAGTGTTAAAGGGTAGCTAGTTTTATTTATTTTCTTTAAAATGTCGTTTTATTTATAAATGTTTTAGCTTTAGTCATAATGTTGTAATCTTTGTTTTTATGTATTAAACTAAGTTGTTTTACAAGTGCAATCCAGTTTTAAGTGGTAATTCAAGGTTTAATTTCATTTTATGTTTTCAAGTCCACTGTTGAACTTTTCAGTTTCAAACTCTATTGTCCAAGATTGTTAAAGGCTTATTTTAAGCTTTACTAAGTTTATTTAAGTCATTGAAAGCTTTTTGTAAGCTTGTGCATTAAGATTCAAGCAGTTTGGTTGATGGTCAACAAAAGTCAAATGTTGATGCAAATTGGGTTTGGTAATGGATAGTGGGTTGATGTAGCTTGAAATTGGGTTGAAATAGGATAGGGTAGTGTAGGATTTGGGTCTGGTTTTAGCTTGCATAACAGCTGGACAGTGGTGAGTGATTTTCTCATTTTCACTTTTCATGCCATTTTGCATTTCATGCTTATATGAATATAAGTGGTCACCAATAAGTTAAACCTGTTTATATAGTTTTATTTAGGTCTTATAATCTCAGTTTGATTAATGATATATGCTAGTTCATTGTTTAGCTTATTTTATTTGCAAATCAGTTGTCTATAATGGTGTTTGGATCAGCAGTTTAAACTGCAGTAGAGGTTAGTTCATTAATTAGTATCTGTTGTTTCAAGCTTGTGTAGCTGTTTTAAGTTCATTGTTGTCATAATTCTGTGCCTGTGCATCATCAAAGTCAGAATCATCTGTCCACCCTCTTAACCTGCTTACTGTTGGATTTGTAATAAACCAAAAACTTAATTTGTGTTTAGAATACTTAGATACCACTTGCAGTAGCTTAACTTCATCAATATACATCATTCTCTGCCCACAAAGTTGGATCAAATCTCATTTAAGTCAACCTTTTCAATTCTTCCTCAAAAGTCAAATGTGCAAAATCTCAGTTTTGGCCACTCTAGAGGGATTTTTATTGAACTCATTTCTGATCCAATTTCAATGAAACTTGTTGTTTTAAATCCTTCAGTTGGTCTTGTTTCTCATTAGCATTTTTTCAGATTTTTACAAATTTTTTCTAACCCCCAAACTAGCTTGTTAATATGGTGTCAAATCCCCTGTGCAGAGCACTGAGCCTGCACAGGGTTTATGCAGGTTTTGCAGACCTTGCACAAGTCTCATTTGAGCTTGTCTAGGTCTGTAATTTGGTTTATAAGCTCTCACCCAGGTCTAGTGTTAGTTACAAGTTTTGGTTTTTGGTTGCTAGCTTATTTGAGTGCTTATTTCTTTGTCCATAGTTGGCCCCCAGAAACTGCTTTTTAGCTTTTATCTCATATCATCAATCTGATCAAGCTTGCCATCCAGTGGTTAGAGCTTGTTGATTTCAGTTGCATTTGGTCAATTTTAGCTTATTGTAGCTTCCATATCAGTTTGGTAGCTTTTGGTGTCCATTTGCTTATTCTAGTGCTTATTTCAATAAGCCTTTGCACATCAGTTCCATAATTCCACACATAAGCACCTGTTTTTCCATTTTTCCTAGCTTCCTAATATTATTTTAGAGTTTTCCTGAAATTTTCAGATTTTTCTAAGTTGATTTGCTATTTTTCTTAATTTAAAATAGTTTTTAAGCATTTTTAATTAGCTTTTAATACAAAAAATTCAGAAAAGGTTCAAAAAAATAATTTTTCATTTTTCTTAGGTTTAGATAAATATAAAAAGTAAAAAAAAAGTAATTTTCCAGATTTTTCATAGTTTATTTTGTAATTTTTAGTAATTTAATTAGTTTTTAATAGTTTAAAATTCCTAGAAAATCCAAAAATAATCAGAAAAATACAAAAATAGTTTTGAAAATTCTTTTTTGTCATTTTAGATTTTTCCAAGTTAAAATTTTATTTTTCTAGCTTTGTTTCCTATTTTCTTGTAATTTAGGTTATTATTTTATAGTTAAAATAGTTTTTAATTAATAATAATTAGATAAATAGTTATAAAAATAATTTTCTTTTTCTAAATATTTTATTTTATTATTAGTTTTGTAAAAATGTCATTTTCATATTTTTAGGACTTTTATTTCTTAGATCTCACTTTTTATTTCATACGTTTACGTAATTTTATTCAAACGTAAGTTTTAAGTTTTAAGTTTTAAACGTTCATCAATTTTAAAAATAGTGATAGCGTTTATTTAATAGTTTTTATCTTTTTAATTTCCTTTAATTTGCATTTAAGCCGTTGTAATTTGTTGGCTTTTCCTGTAGTTATAATCCTAATCATATCCCTCTTTTCCGTTCAAATTCCTCGATCACTATTCGTTTGATAATCCATTGCATAGCTCGCTGGGACATAACGACCCGGGGAAACACTATACTCCCCAGATCTTCATTGCATTCGTGCTTAGGCAGTTTTAAGCTGGTTACGGTCTGCCATTCACAAGTGGCAGGCTTGAGTGATTTAGCTTGACTGTTCAGCACGCATCAAAAATCATGGCATTGTGTAATTTAGAGGTTTAGGTCAGTTGTATCTTGTTGATTTTTGGTAGTTATAGCTTATTAGAGGTTCTGTAACAGTTTGGTGCCCATTTGGTACTCTTTGGCTTATTCAAGTGCTTATTTTTAAGCTCTTACAACTGCAGTTTCAATTTCCACCAAACAAGCACATGTTTTTCTATTTTTATTAGATTCTATATATTAAATTAGACTTTTCCTGAAATTTTCATAATTTTCCATAACAGTTTGCTATTTTTCTTAATTTAAAACAGTTTTTAAGTAATTTTAATTAGCTTTTAATACAATTAAATCAGAAAAAGTTCAAAAAAATAATTTTTCATTTTTCTTAAGTTTAGATAAATATAAAAAGTAAAAAAAGTAATTTTCCAGATTTTTCATAGTTTAATTTGTAATTTTTAGTAATTTAATTAGTTTTAAATAGTTTAAAATTCATAAAAAATAGAAAAATAACCAGAAAAATATAAAAATAGTTTTGAAAATTCTCTTTTATTATTTTAGATTTTTCTAAGTCATAATTTTATTTTTCTAGCTTTATTTCCTATTTTCTTGTAATTTAGGTTATTATTAAATAGTTAAAAATAGTTCTTAATTAATAATAATTAGATAAATAGTTATAAAAATAATTTTCTTTTTCTTAAAATTTTCTCATATCATTAGGATTGTAAAAATGTCATTTTCATATTTTTAGGATTTATATTGCTTTAGTTTCACATTTTATTTTGTACGTCGCGTAGTTTTTAATTCAAGTTTTATAAAAACATAAAATCAAAAACATTAGTTTAAAATTAGTGATAGCGTTTATTTAAAATAGTTTATCTTTTTAATTTCCTTTAATTTGCATTTCAGTCCCTGTAATTTATAAATAACTCAAAACCCTTACTGATCACTATCCTTAGTGGTTATTCGACATCTGATTGTGTTAAACACCAGTCATCCTCCGTGGGACTTAACGACCGGGGAATCCACTGTATTCTCCTGATCTAAATTGCATTTGCTTCTGAGCTGTTTTAAGTTTGTTACGGTTTGCCATTCACAAGTGGCAGGCTTGAGTGATTAAACTTGACGGTTTGGAACCAATCAATTACGAACTCTCGAGTTGGTGACTCGGGGAGTGGAGTAGGGCAAGGAATGTGTCCTTGTAGCCGAACCACTATAAATACTCGTGTTGTGGTTTTGTGCTTCTTACTCTTATCTTTTCATTACTTACCTTTATATGCTTGTTTATCAACATCCAACACACACATCCAAATAGATTGACATAAGTCGATCTAAATAGATTAAAAGGAAGTTTTAATTGGTAAAACTATTCAACCCCCCCCCCCCTTCTAGTTTTCCACAATTGGTATCAGAGCTTCGTTACCAAGTTTCTTGAAGTATATTGTACTTTAAAAACTTGATACGATCCATGGTTAATTGAAAACTACAAAGAGGGTTTTTCATAAAAGCAAACACCATGTTTTTCGAAACTATATGTTTGGATGTTGAGTTGATAACAACATTTTTCTTTTTACTTTTTCATTTAATTGCACTAATCTTCTTTGTCATGTTGATTAGTCAAAGCTCATACCCACCAAGCTTTAGGAGTAGCTTGGTAACAAGAATACCTTCCTTAAGAAGGTATCTTAATCGCAAAGGAGCAGAAATCGTCTAAGTGACATTTGTTGTGTCATTTGTAAAGACATTCCTAAGTGCGCAAGAGGTATGATTTTCTTTTTATCTTGCTTGATAATTAAGTATGCTTATTTAGGTATTTATATGATTATCTTTTGTGCTTATACATGTTTTACGTGAAGCTTCATTAGGAAGCCTTTTTCTCACATACGTGTTTTATTTCTCGTCTAAAGTCATGGTATATAAAACTTATGATTTGTTTCTTTTAATCCAATAATAAAACAAAACACAAATTTCAAAAATTCCTCCTTCCCTATAAATAACCCCACCGTCGACCACTCTACCAAACCCTCACTTTTTCAAATCCTCCAATTTCAAAAATTTCCTCTTATTCAAAAACTTCATCTTCCTCCTCATTTCATCTCAACCGAAACCAAGAAGATTCATCATCAACATGGTTTACATCGCACTCGTGCTCATCGCCCTAACACTCATCGCACTTGTGTTCCCTATGATGAAGTTCACATACGGAGACATTTACTTTGTGTTGTTAATCTATATTAGGGTCATATACCCAATCCTTTGTATCATCCTTAGTATTGAAATGCAATATTATTAATAATCTAGTTTATCTAGTTTATTTTTATCATAATGAGTTTGTCACTTATTTTGTGCTCACATGTTGTACTATTTGCAATCTCTCCTACTTCTTCGCAAGACGAATCGCAAATTTTCAAGGCTCCAAGAATAAACTCATCCCTTATGGAATGTTCTTGACACGCCTCTATCATAATGTTATGCACTTCCATCCTCAATTTCAAAGTCCGTTGTACGTACTTGTGAACAAGATGATGGAACCGCTAAACATATCTCTCATGAATACTTTCTTCATTCTTGATTCCACCAACACTCATCAATCACATAATGATCCTCCTAGAGAAAACACTCAAGGAAACTAGTAGTATTCCAAAATATGATCAAATCTCATGTACTCGTGTTTTATCAATGTAATCCAACTTCTATCATGAAATAAAACATCTTACATTTGATATCTTAGTATTAAAACTCTTTTTAGACTATCCTTGAGATATAATGCATTGTCAAGATCATTGCATACCTTTAGTAAAGGTCCTGCTGAGCAGATAGGCGGATCCCAAAGATTGTGCTAAACAGATCCCTACACTTAGGGAACCGTGGGATCCGGCGAACAGAAAATGCAATTGCGAGCATTGTATTTCAAACACATTCTTAGAACACCTCACACTAAGCTAAACATAGTGTCTTAAGGCAAATTAAGTCCTTATCAAGATAGGTTAATCTTTCCTATTTATACATAACTCACCTAGGTCACACTCTAAAACGCTTGTAGATCTACCATTTCGTTTTTAATCCATTACTCTTCCGCTCTTAAACTCACACTTCATTTTCTACTTGATCCCTCACATCTAGTCTTAGAAATATTTCGATTATGGCAAAATTGATCATAAATCATCCTCACCTCAAAATTGATCAAAGTTGATCAAAATCTAGTTTTCCCATCTCAAAGCTTTTAGGATATTTTCCAAAACACTATCCTAAAACACAACCTGATCTCTAGGATCATTTAGCTTCAATTGTCACTCTAAATCTTTAGTGTCATCCCTGCTCATCCATTGGTACTCTTGAAAGTTCCAAATCCTTCCATAAATGACAATCATTAGCTACATCATTCACTATCTTCAAGTACTCAAGCATCCCTTCATTTAAAACACTTAGGAGGACTGAAACACTCAAGATGATATAGGTCTTAGATCTTAGAAACATCATTTCCACTCTTTCATAGCTGCTGAGAGCCGGATCCCTAGGATTAGCCTAGACGGATCCCTCTGAGGAGGGAACCGTGGGATCCGGATGACAGTTTAGGTCAAATCTTGCTAAAACAATCATTTCAACTCATCTTCCTAACTCAAACACTCCATCTCATCTTAAATGAGTTCCTAGAACAGTGCAAACTCTGAAGTTGACTCTTGTGCATGTTAATCATCACATTCCAATGAATCTTAGTGGCTTAAGGCTTAAATGCACTTGCCAAATCTCTTGGTTTATAAACCACCTTGTTAGGACCACCATAGTCATCACTCTCATCCTAACTTTCAGCTCTTGCAACCTCTTGAAATCATCTCATCATGAGGAAAACCCCAAGTAGTAACCTATCCACCAAAGAACCACCCATGAAAAAGGCTCGTGTTATACACGAAATCTCTTCAACCGAATCATCTCCGGTCAAGCCAACAAATGATAGGATCCTTCATAATCCAATCAAACCAATTCCTAAAAGGACAGTACCCACAAAACTACCTATGCCAAACACCACCATACCTCCTAGGCCAAACAATTACATCCCCACAATCATCACCACACCTCTACAATTTAGAGGACTTGCCACCTAGGCCGTCTCATCCGCTTCCGCCGACAACATTTTCCTCATTAGGAGGAATAATGGTTCAAAATCAAGGTGTTGAGTCAACACTTGCTCCGGCTTCCTTTTCGCCGTTTCCATCATATAATCCCATTTGGATTATGAGAAATCATCAAAGTCAACCAACCAACCATATGGATGTTGACACTTCTCTACCACCACCATCATTCTTGGCTGAGTCATTATCAAATGCACCTCCACCAATTCCTCCATCGTTTGAAGCTCCTCAAGCCGCTTCACTTGATCCTTCGCATCAAGCCATTTCATTTCTTCCACCACCACTACCTAGCCATGACAAATGTTGCTATCATTGTCAACATGTTGAAAGTTTGATACATGAAGTACGAGAAGACAAACGTTTCATGTTCTATCATCTCCTCGAACGTTTCGACGAGATCAAACCTAAACAAAACTTGAGCTAGAAGATTTTTAGTGGTGTCCTAGCATCAAGCGATAGTTGGTTTAAAAAAAATCTAGTAATGTATTTTCTTAGTTTTTAGAATCATGTATATCATAACTCTAGTTTTATTAAATGGACTTACATGCTACTTGTTATTTTTCTGAGCATATGATTACCTTGTATTCATATCTCATTTTTGTGATAACATTACATGTTATATCTCCTTTGCTGAAATTAATCAGCTAATACGGATCCCTCAGAATTGCCTAGACGGATCCCTACTAGAAGGGAACCGCGGGATCCGTGGAGACAAAGCTTTCTTTCTACTCACTTGGACCACATTTGCAGGAAATTGTGAATTATACTTGCTTTCTAACCTTTGTTTTGTAGTTATTCAATTTACACATGAAGACTTTGACATCCCAAAGCTAGGGGAGCTTTATGTCAAAGCAATACATTGCAAATTACTTGCAATACTAGGTTTACATTTCGTGACATCCCCTTGCATAATTGCATAATTGCAAAAATTAGTTGTCGCTAGTGACCATGTTGAGAGTCGTTTTTAACATCGATAGAATACTTTTTAGAAAACGATGTCTTCTAGTAAAAGTGAGTTAACCTAGCCTATTTTCCAAAATGTCCAACCGTTCGTCAAACGAAGTTGTAACGAATAAGATACAGTCACCCAAACTTTGCCGAAAACTACCCTTAAACAATATTTTTGGTACAAGTACCCTACTTTACCTATGTTTTTCTCCGTGATCGAGACCTCTATGATAAAAAATTAAAAGCTAAGACTTTGAGATAATGCGACAAGCTTTCCAAAACCGTTGAGTTTGTTTTCTAACACTCGATATTCACTATTTTACGACTAGCTTTTCGAGGCTATTTAGTCACTTTCATGAATTGTCAAATGACATTGTTTTACGACGAAAAACTATAATTTCTTAATAAATCACTAAATGACTATCGTAGGATATCATTTCAACGAAAATACTTGTAAAGTAATTTATAAATTGTCAAGACGTTATAAGATTATTTTTCAACGATAAACTTTATTTTCAAAAATTCACAAGTGGTATAGATATCATACGAGTTGCATGCATAACATTACATCATAACTTATTATAGATCATGTTAATACAAATAAGCCGTAAAAACGTTTATTTATATTTTACGATCTTCTAATGTTTTGTCGATAACAAACGTAAAATCATATTAACGAAACAAATAAAATACGTAAATGGTTTGAACTAATAGTTTCTAACATATTCACATTTTCACATAAAACACTAAAACAAGTATAAGTGATTTTATGATTTAGTAATACATATGTACAACAACTAGTGTTTACATATTTGGATAAAATATACACATAACTAGTATGTAGTATATTGGGTAATATAAATGGGTAGAAACTTAAGTATCACAGCCCATTGGGCAAATACATTGAATGTAGTTGGGTACAACCCAAAGCCCATAACCCATGGATCTTGACCCATAACCCATTGCATGACATCATGCTTATATCACATATGGATAATACCCATAACCCATGGATCAACCCATACCCAAGTGACTAAGTGCATTGCACTCAAAGATACATTGTATCTAGCCAAAGATCCATGGTTCAACCCATGACCCATAACCAAAATACCCATGGGCAAAGAGGAGCGTTCCACCAATCCCTAGCTTTGTGCTAGCCGGATCCCAAGTGGAAGGGATCCATGGGATCCGGGGAACAGTAGGATTTTTCCTCTATAAATAGTGAGCCATTTCTTCATTATTTCTCATCCCTTTCTAACATACTTTCTCCCCTGAGTTAAATCTCACTAACCTTAGATCCAAGAGATCTATGTTTGTATTTTTGTTTTTGTGTGATCTTTTAGGTTCCTCTTAAAGGCAAGATCACCACCTTTGAAGTCGAGCAAGCTCAAGTCCATGATTTGCCATGCTTCCTCATCATCAAGGCTACTGAAGTCTTCCTGTTGATGATCCATTTCTTTCTTCAAAGAAGTGTAGTGTTGAAGACATTAGTGAAAGATGTCTCAAGTGTCAAGATGAAGATATTAGTGAAGGGTATCTATCGTCTCTAGGATAAAGCACTTGTGGTTGGTGCTTAGAAGTCAAGACAAAGAAGCATTAGTGAAAGGTGCTTAGAAGTGAAGACACAAGACATTAGTGAAAGGTGTCTTGTAGATCTAGTCAAAGGCATTAGTGAAAGGTGCCTTAGATGTACATTCGATATGGTGTGTTTCGATGTACAAGATAGACTAGTATTAGATCCAAGGATATTGATATCCTTGATGATGTTGTAAAGGAGTAGATCTCCTTTGGGATTAGTCGTTGGTGTAGTGTGGTAGTAGTTCCTCCATTGCAATGGAACTAGGTGCTTAGCCTAGTACCTAATAAAGGGTAGGCGACGTTGTGAAGGTGTAGTTCACCTTGGAGTGAAAGAACTAGGTACTTAGCCTAGTACCTTATAAAGGGTAGGCGACGTTGTGTAGGTGTGGTTCACCTTGGAGTGAAAGAACCCGGTGGTTAGCCTAGCACTGGAAAAAGGGTAGGCGACGTTGTGAAGGCTTCTCCGCCATAAGGAGATTGGTGTAGTGATTACGAACTCTCGAGTAGTTGACTCGGGGAGTGGAGTAGGGCAAGGAAGGTGTCCTTGTAGCCGAACCACTATAAATACTCGTGTTTTGGTTTTGTGCTTCTTACTCTTATCTTTTCACTACTTATCTTCATATGCTTGTTTATCAACATCCAACACACACATCCAAATAGATTGACATAAGTCGATCTAAATAGATTAAAAGGAAGTTTTAATTGGTAAAACTATTCAACCCCCCCTTCTAGTTTTCCACAGATCATATCATTCATAATAGGTCACGGTTATAGATTTGCGCTTCATTTCAGTGTACTCACTTTTGCCATCACATCATTGTACCAAGTGAATTTTCATAGCCCCGTTTTATTCAAGTTTATACATTATTTCAAACCTATAGGGGAGAATACATTGCACATCATTTTTATTACGATACCAAGTATATCAAATTCATTACATTGCTTAAGTTACCTCATTGCCAATTGAATGCCCCATTTCATAATCATGAACCGTTAATTCCGGAAGAAGCGAGGGTGAGTGAATAGATCTATTGAGGGTGACTCTCCATCCGGTTGGTGGTCCCAACCGTCAAACGGATGCATTTCATTTAATATCATTATTTGAGTTGTTTGGCAAAACACTATGTTGGGGCGAACATCAGGAACAGTCTAGCTTCGGTGTCATGTGCTTATAGCAATTGTATCATTTTTATGTGACATATTTGTCATACATGGCCTATACTTGTGGTAGTCGTATAAAATATTTTCATAAGCTCTATGAACTCACTCAACCTTTATGTTGACACTTTTAGCAATGTATTTTCAGGTATCTAAGGCACATACTTCATGGCATGCATAAGGAACCTTCATAGAGTCGCGATGACGACGCGTCTCACTTGTAAATTATGGCATTTTCAAAACATCGTTTGGCTTGTAATAAACATATTTCCGCAAACTTAATATACTTTTGGGACCTAACTTTCTAACTCTGAATGCTTTACATAAATAACAAACGATGTGTTTTTAAATGACACTTTAGGTCGTTCAATATAACTGTGATTGTGATGTTATGACAGTCAACCCTCAGGAATTCAATTCCGCTGCAAAACAGATAATTTGGGGGTGTGACATACATTTTTTCAAACAAATTCTTATTTATTTCAGTGTCATTTTCTGTTGAGAAAATTTTTAAAATAGCTCAAAAGTGAAACTCTGGTTCACTTTATATTCCAAAAAAATGTCAGTTCTCAAAATACACCAATGCAACTGACCGACTATGATACTACACTAATATTTTAACACATGTCTTATTTTTTATTAATAAAGTATAAACGTACTCCAATTTGATTTGACTCTACACTTTTTATGCGACTGACGGCTATTGTATTTTTATACGAACAAAGTTCTGTCTTTTTCTGAAAAAAAAAAATAAAAAAAGTGATTATAATTTTTTTTTAAAAAGCTAAAATTTGATCGCACGAAAGTACAATAGCCGTCAGTCGCACAGAAAATGTAAATGCTAAAAATACGCAACATATTTTTCCCAATAAGCAAGTTTACGCAATGTACTTTGTAAAGTTTCAAAGGTACGCATCATATTTTCAAATAATATTCAATCTAGCTAATATGACCGATTACTAGCAGGTTTACAGGTTATACTTAATTAAAAGTTACACAATTGGTCCTCAAACTGGAACAAATTCGCGTATTTGATCCTTTTTTTGTAACGCTCGTTAAAAAAAAATTAAAAACTTAATTTTTTTTCCTTAAAATCTAGATAAAATCTCTCTTTTTTTTTTTTTTTTTTTTTTTTTTTTTTTAAATTTGTTCAAAAGAAAATTTGGATAGATTTTTTATTATATTTTTTTTATTTTATTTTATTTTATTTTAATATGGATAAATTTTTTTATATTTTTTTAAAATCTTGAAAATTGTAATTATTTAAAAAAATCCAGATTTTTCAAAAAAATTAAAATATGTATATATATCAGATTTTAAAAAAATTTCCAGATTTTTTTTCTTAAAAAAAACTGTCAGGTTTTTGAATCTATATTTATTTTTTTTTTTAAAATACAATTTTCAAGATTTTTAAAAAAATATAAAATTTATCCAGATTAAAGAAAAATGTAAAAAAAAAAAAAAAAAAAAAAAAAAAAAAAAAAAAATCTATCCAATTTTTCTTTTAAAAAAATTTTAAATTAAAAAAAAATGATTTTATCTAGATTTTAAGAAAAAAATTTTAAAGTTAATTTTTTTAACGATGGTTACCAAAAAAGGATCAAATGCGCGAATTTTGTTTCAGTTTGGGGACCAATTGTGTAACTTTTAATCAAGTGAAACCTGTAAACTTGCTTGTAACTAGTCATATGAACTAGATCAAAGATTATTTAAAAATACGTTGGGTATCTTTGACAATTTACAAAGTACATTACATAAACATGTTTATTTGAAAAAATATGTTGCATATTTTTAGCTTTCACCCGCACAAAAAACAACCCACCACCATTAGTATTTTACTCCTTTTCATATAAAAAGGGGACACGTATCAAAATATTAATGGAATCACACTTGTCGGCGAGTCTCACTGATTTGTTTTGAGAATTGCATTTTTTTTTCTTGGAAGTGGACAAGGGCTTTATTTTATTTTTGGACTATTTTGATCATTTTCGTACCACGGTATAATCCATTAATGCCAAAAGGTGGGGGCAATTCTAGTGACACGTACAAAGTACATGTATAAACTAATGATGGTTTTGTCTTCAAAATTTCATGTTGGTAGTTGAAAAATGTAGATGGTATTAAATGTGTAACCAAAATTATTTGCATTTGATGTAACATGTAACTAGCTAGAACAATATATAACAGACTAGCTAGTCATTTTCGTGGTTTCTCTTGATCTTACGCTGCGTTCTCGAGTTTTATTTTTGAAAGAAAAGAAAAGAAGTGCATAGAAAACAAAATAAATTCGTGTTCCCGAGTTTTTTTAAGAGAAAAGAAGAGGAGAGTAATTTTGGCTAAACTTCTCTCCAAAACTTTCTCTCAAAAAGTGAGATGATTTGGAGAGAAGTTATATTAGGAAACTTTAAATTAATAAAGTTACTTAAATGACCTAATATAAAACATAAATTTTATATATAACCAAGGGTATAATTGTAAAATTATCTGTTATCTCTTCTTTTCTCTTTTAACTAGAGAACATGATATAAAAAAATTTAATTTCATTCATCTCCTCTTATTTTATCCTCATTTTTAACAACAATACTAGCTTATTACTATTTACCTAACGAAATGCTATGGTTTCTCTTGATCTTAGCATTTTTGTAGAAAAGCATAAACGTCACTGAATTCACCTAACGAAATGCTATGGTTAATTAAGCAACTATTCCTTTGATAGCGCAACCGACAAAGATTTATAGGAGACCTTCATTGTTTCAAGCTCAAGTTCATCCTCTCAGGGTGGTTACCTAGCTACTTACCTAACTTACAATTGACCATCGTAAAGGCGACCTCTTTAAATTTCAGTGACCTTTAACTCAACATTTAAAGGTCACATGGGCAAGGAATTTAGGCTTTGTTCGCCTGAGGAATTGACGACTCAAGAAACAAAAATGTAGGTGGTCCAATAGCATCAATGGTGATATAGTAGATATGCACACTCTAGTTTTACAGTTTTGTTAAATCTAATTCAACCAACCACTCATTTATTATTTTATCCCAACTTCATACACTTACAAAGATTAACCTGTGATTTTGAGTTCATACATATTACAAGAGAAAGAAAGAAAGAACAAATACAAAACGATTAATCCCATAAGTTATCACAAATATAAAAACACAAAACATTACTATATATATTAAAAGGCATTTGAAACGACGTCGCATAACTTTGTTGTGGGCCGAGTGATATTGGGGTCCATTTTCTTCTCACACATCTCAGCCCATTTTGGTTTTTTGGTCCGTTTCCTTCTCACACCTTTCTTTTCGATGAAGATATACGTCTTATCTAGATCTACACAGACCCAGATGTTTCCACACACACACATCGACTGAAAATCATAGATGGAGGAAAATAAAAGTTGATTTCTTCAAATCATATGCCTGCCGCAATAAGATCAACGGGCCGATTATTCCAAACACTAATATATACTGATCCAGATATAACGAGGTAAGGATACATCTCACACACCGTCTTTCCAACCGACTGACACCGCCTCAACAACCTCTTCATGATCCTTACAAACCGGAAAATGCCAATAATAACAAGGTATAATTTTTTTTTATTTTGATATAAATGTTTAATATTTGTGTTTCTTAAAGATGAAAAAAAGGTAATTGTTTGGTTAAAGTTTGATTGTCATCACAAGCCATTTTTTTTCTTACTATATAGTCTTGGATTGGATAATATACGCTTTCATCTCCATCGTCTTATTTGATTCTTCCACACCCTTATTTCATTGACGACTTAAAAATAAATGGGCATAGATTGGGGATTGTTGATTTTATCTGTTAAAGATGAAATTTGTTTAGGTCTTTTTTATTCTTTTAGGTATTTGGATTGCTTTCTTTTTCACCCTATATGTTTCACTACTTATTAATAGGCACTCATAAATTCTATTGCTTATTAATAAGCATTTCCTTTTCAGGATGATTGTTTCCAAGAACCGGAGCATGTTGATGAGGAATCTGAAGAGCACGAGAGGTAACTTTTTCTACTTTTTATTTGTAGAAACAAATTTCAACCAATTGTTCTATGCTTTACACATTTTTTTTGGTTGATGAACTAGGTGGATTTAGTGTTGGCTGGGTGTTTGATAAAGGTATTGAAGGACTAAGTATTGTCGTGAGTTTCTTTTCACCGACTTTTAAACAATTTTTAAGTTTTGGTTTTCTGTAATTATGTCTAAGGTTTCTTTTTCCTGTTGTGAAGGAGTACAACATACATGACATACCTTTTAGGCATATCTTTTTTATTGTACATGGCGGTTTAAGATAGAACCCAATTAGAAGTTACAATCACGTCGTTTCATTCAGACATCTTTTCTTTTTCGCAGGCTCCATTGTGAATCAAAGCATTACACACTTTGGTGAGACGAGAAAGCAAATCTTCACGGAACCAGAGTTGCTAATTCAGAAAGGCTAGGAGAAGAAGGGTTAAAAAAAGGTGTGACTTTTATGTTGTAGGACGAAAAGAAAGGGTGAACGGTCCGGGGAAGATGTTGTAAGCTTTAAGTTTCTACTGTACACTTCTCTTTGTCTATTGATCATGCCATAGTGTTTTTATCAAAAGTTGAACATTTAATTTATGTGACTAATCGCACAGTTCTAATTTGTGGTTATAAGGGATGTGTAGACTCGAGGTTATCCGCATCTTGGCTGAAATTTATTGGATTTGCAGCCACGTCGCTAGGTTCGTCGAAAGTACATGTTTGAAAACGGTTGGGTCTATCGACGATGGCTATAGCAATGTCCATTTTAATACACATTAAACTGCTTCATTTTAACAGCTTTTGGTACTCATGTATTTACAGGGACTGCATTGAAAAGTAAGTAAGAAGAGTTCAAATTAACGGTTTCGAAACTGGAGACGAATATATTCTGTTGTAACCAAAGTTTGGCAAACGAAGAACGAGAAATTAGTAAAACCATGAGGTGTGTGGTATGTCTTTATCTTATATGTTTCTTTTGTCAACACTAATCATGTGTTTATATAATTAGGGTGTGCTTAACTGTAAAAGTATGTTGGAAAACAAAATGATTTAAGGGTGGTTGAAAATTATGTAATTGAGGTTTTTAACATTGAGCAAAGTATGATCAATATCAATTTGCTCAAGATCGAGTAGCTCACTTTGCTCAATGATATTGATTAACATTATGTAATTGAGGTTTTTAATACCCTTTTGAGTTTAGCATTTTACAATGTTTTTTTTAGCTATTTTTAACATGCAATTAATTTTTTAGGGTGCATGTGATTCCGGATTTCTTCGTCTGTTTTCGTATTTCCTCGATTTGATTCAGTTTCAGGTATGCAATTTTCCTTTTCTTCACTTTACGAAACTTGGGATTCGTTGTATGTGTGGATAAAAAGTTGTGGTTTTTTGGTTGACGAAAGTTATGTTTTGGTTGAATTTTTTGTTTTATACGGTGATTGTAAAATTAGTGAAATTGTTTGGTTTCAAGTTATGTTACTGAAATTGGTCTTGATCGTCTCAAATTACCCTTCCTTGCATAGTTGCATTTTTCTGGATTATTACCTTATTCTGTTCTTTGTTCGGGACACAATTACGTGTTGGTGTGTGTTTTGCAGATCCCGGCAGACTACTGCTTGCAATTCATGAAGAATTTGGTTCGGTTAAAGTTGATAAGTTGTGTCTAGGGCATACCGTTATTGGTCATGGGCTAAATGCAGAGCACGAAGAAAGCATATGTTTCACTTAATGGATCCTGAATCTAGCAACATATGGGATTATCGGTATGTAATACTCATCATTAGCTTCTAATCTGAGTATCTCACTAATGACCAGTGATTGCAAAATGGGCAGTTTGAGTAATGGGTTAACAGGTGCGTTTCTATTTATATGTACATCCTTAGAGCTTTTGTAATATTGCAGTCACAAACGAACACCTCTACTGATCATCTCTTCATAGTTAATGGAAATGCAATTTTCTTCTCATGAGTGTTTCCTTTTCAGTAGTATGGATCCAAAATGAGCTGAGATATTCCAGAATTTTATACTTCAATTACACCATTCGCCATATATCAGTTGGTCGATTATGTCAGCAAATACGAAGTCCCCCCGCAACGCGGGGGGCCAACGCCCTTCTCGTTTTAAATATAGACAACTTATAATATAGGAGTAAAAAGGCAAAAATATCCCTTCGGTTTACTTGCGTTATAAAGATAGTCCCAGAAGATTGCAAAACCAGTCCCTGCTGTTTACTTGTGATTACAGAAAAAGTCCATAAGCTAAATCTAGTGATTGTTCGTGTAATAAAAAATAACATAAAGGTCCCTCCTGTTTACTCACATTGCAAAATAGTCCCTAAAAAAGCTGTTGTTTACTAGTGATTACAGAAAAAGTCCATAAGTTAAATCTAGTAATTGTTCGTGTAATAAAAAATAACATAAAGGATGTTTACTCACGTTGCAAAAATAGTCCCTAAAAAGTTGCAAAAGTGGTCCTTGCTACTTGCGATTACAAAAAGAGTCCTAAAGTTAATCTAAGGAATGATAACATCAAATAATCCTGACATTCTAAGTGATTATTTCCCCCTTTATTGACTTATTATGCTTAAAATGCTATTAGAATCGTCCTTATTTCTTCTTATTTCATTTCAGGAAGTGATTTGCTATGAAGAAGCGGTACTTGGATGATTTTGGACTCAAGTTTGAGTATTCTTATATTCACAAAGACTACAGCGTAACTAAGTGATGAAGTTACGCCATGACTATATTTTTAAAGACTACAGCGTAAGATACTAATAGAGTTACGCTGTAATGAAACTACGTTGTAACAACATATCAAGATACGGCGTAGTTACCACACCAAACGTAGCTACTGAAGACTACGCCGTAACTATTAACAAGGTTACGGCGTAACATGCATTTTATGAAGACTACGACGTAACCATCAGATAGAGATACGCCGTAATCCTGGATTTACATCATTATATCCGCTTATGAAGAACTACGGCGTAGCTATTTCATAGAGTTACGCCGTAGCTCAAATTCGGGTTTCACGCCTATAAATACAAGTTTTATCATAGATCGCTAGTTTCGGTAATGTTATAAGCTTGTTAGTATCTAGGTAGTTGGGAGAATCGACCAACTGACCTCAACTCACTAGATTGCAAAGTATGGAAGGAATTGGCCATTGTACAACCATTCTTTGTGTACGAATTGACCAAATGATCACCTATCAAGTGGAGGTATTTAAGAAGCTAAGGGAAATCTAAGTTCCTAACTCCGGGTTTCATAGACTAGGTCTAGTATATTTGGTACTTAATGACCGCTATTAGATTGCTGAATGATCCCGGCTGATCTGATCATCTTAGTGAGGGGTCTAAGAATCATAGGCTAAGACGAATTAACCAAAGGAGTCTAGTGATATTTACCCACTATATTGAGCTTAAATATTGAGAATTAAAACATCTCTAAAACCTTGGTTAAGCTTCACTCTTCTATTACTTTGTTCTAATTTCTACTCCTGTTTAATTAGGATAATTCTATCCATTTTATCATAACATTATAACTTTATCTTATTTATTTCTAGTATCTTAGTTCTTTCAAGGTCACAGCTCTCTTAGGACGACACTCGGATTTACCTAAGGCTTTACTTCATCTGATCGGGTTTTCTGCCCGTTAACATGTGTTTATCCTAGTATATCTCAGTTTTATAAATATTAAAGGCAGGATGAAATAGCATATCAGCTTTTTGGCCACGGGGAGCAGTTAATGAAAGATCTAAGGTATGACCTTATAATTTTTTACCTATGTTAAGAGACGTGAATACCCTCCAGGTCCTTATAAGGTACGTATTTCACCCTCTCGTATTGCAATTATTGGATATATCCTAAAATATTTATTTTGAAGCAATTAATTACGGTGTAACCTTTATTGAAGTTACGGCGTAACCATTATATAAACATAATATAATAACATTTTTTAATTAAAAAATAATTCTAAAAATTAATTACGGCGTAACCATTATATAAAATAATAATATTATTAAAATTTTAATAATTAAAAATTAATTTTAAAGATTAATTACGGGTGAAACCCTATATTTTAGTTACGCCATAACTCATTAACGATATAAAAACTCAGTTATGGCTGAGCATTTAGGTTTTTACCAAACCTTTTAACAGCGATCGCTACAATAAAAATCTCCCTAAAAATTTTTGTTGTGTTATCCTAATCATCTCCTGCATTCGCGAATGGCTAGAAAAAAACAACAACACCCCTACCCAATAGGTGCGATTCATGACCTATAGTGATCATGGTAGGAAATCATGCAGGGTCAATTATGAAAAATTAGTAAAAAAGGAGATTGACACACCGGAGGCTTTGGATTTCTCCGAATTTGAAACAATCAACAATGGGGCAGCAAGTAGGGCATTAAAGGAATTTTGGAAGGTGAAGTATACATGCGATAGAGGTTTGTTTACTTGCTCAGCTTGGTTGAAGCTTTTCAAGATTTGAAAGCCCATCATTCCGGAGTATGTTAGAGAATTTTTGGAATCCGTGAAGTTTAGTGAAGATGTTACCGACATTGATGCAACCTCGCTCTATTTCCAACTTGGAGGGGTGAGAAGGGAAATGACTTTGAGGCAATTCATGCTCCATATGGGTTTATAAAATGAAAAGGATTTTGAGTCTGCTATTTGGTGTGAGTTTTATGATCAATGCTGGAGAGTTTCGGAAATTACGCTTACATTGAAGTCAATTATTTGAAGATCATTGAAGATCCCCCATATTCTCCATATGTTCACCTTAAGTGGGGGGATGATTTAATATTCAGCATTTGCTATTTAACACTATGTTAAAAAAAATCGATTGATTAGTTTTTATTCTTAAAAGTGCAAAAAGTTATAGCAATATGTTATGAGATTACAAGAAGTTAGCATCGAGGAGACCACCTCGATCACAATTGAAGATGTGAGTTGGATAAGTTAAATATGCCAACATTTCGAAGAACAGGTAATATGCTCATCTCTAGCGGCACATTCATTTGATTTGTCATGATCCCGTTTCTTCATCTTGCAGCTTGAATTTTGGATGAACGATGGACGGTGACAACTATATTTTGAGCTAAGACTATTTTTTTCACCCATTAAATAATCCCATGTCTTACGTTACTCTTTTTGTCATGAAGCGTGTCTAGGTGATGAAGCGAGCAATTGGTATCTTGGCTATGGATTTGGTCATATATCAATGATTTTGTCCATTTTGTCGTGACACGTTAGTAAGGACACATCACCCTAAACCTATGCAACATTATAGCCCAACATTGCCTTATAAAGATTGTCTTGACCATAGCTCTAGTGGCGGAGATTTGTGTAATCACCAAGCCTATGATAGAATACTTACTATGTCTGTGCAATTGAGTTATCACCCCGAAATTAAATACTTTGAATAGGATGAGTGTGAGAGTGTTTCGTTCCCCATTTCATGAGGTGTGCGGCTCTAAAATTATTCTAGTATGGGAACTCTTAACTGCATGTTCTTCGATTTACTCGAGGAATGTATTATTTTTCTTATAATTTAAAGGTCTACTTGAGGGCAAGTAGAGTTTAAGTGGGGGGATATTTGATAACATCAAATAATCCTGATATTCTAAGTTATTATTTCCCCCTTTATTGACTTATTAGGCTTAAAATGCTATTAGAATCGTTCTTATTTCTTCTTATTTCATTTCAGGAAGTGATTTGCTATGAAGAAGCGGTACTTGGACGATTTTGGACTCAAGTTTGAGTATTCTTATATTCACAAAGACTACGGCGAAACTAAGTGATGAAGTTACAACTTACGCCGTGACTATATTTATAAAGACTACGGCGTAAGATACTAATAGTGATACGCCATAATGAAACTACGCAGTAACAACAGATCAAGATACGGCATAGTTACCACACCAAACGTAGCTAATGAAGACTACGCCGTAACTATTAACAAGGTTACGGTGTAACATGCATTTTATGAAGACTACGGCGTAACCATCAGATAGAGATATGCCGTAATCCTGGATTTACATCAGTATATCCGCTTTTGAAGAACTACGGCGTAACTATTTCATAGAGTTACGCCGTAGCTCAAATTACGGTTTTACGCCTATAAATACAAGACAAATTCTGCATTTAAAAGACATCTCCCCTTTCCCAAACCTTTCTAGGGTTTGGGGAGAGCAATCACAGAAAAAGAAGAATGGCTTAGGAGTATGAAGAACGAAGTTCTCATCTACGATTTCCTTTGTATTCGAGTTTGAATTCTTTTATGTTTTTCTAGAGATCATACTATGAATTCATGTTATTAATTCAATTTTATGTTTATGTTATTTATCCTCTTTATCACTCTTATAGACATCTACTTAGTCTTATCATAGATCGCTAGTTTCGGTAATGTTATAAGCTTGTTAGTATCTATGGAGTTGGGAGAATTGACCAACTGACCTCAACTCACTAGATTGCGAAGTATGGAAGGAATTGACCATAGTAAAACCATTCATTGTATGCGAATTGACCAAATGATCACCTATCAAGTGGAGGTATTTAAGAAGCTAGGGGAAATCTAAGTTCATTACGCCGGGTTTTCATAGACTAGGTCTAGTATATTTGGTACTTAATGACCGCTATTTGATTCTTGAATGATCCCGGGTGATCTGATCATCTTAGTGAGGGGTCTAAGAATCATAGGCTAAGACGAATTGACCAATTGAGTCTAGTGATATTTACCCACTCTACTGAGCTTAAATATTGAGAATTAAAACATGTCTAAAATCTTGGTTAAGCTTCACTCTTCTATTACTTTGTCATAATTTCTACTCCTGTTTAATTAGGATAAGTCTATCTATTTTATCATACCATTATAACTTTATCTTATTTATTTCTAGTATCTTAGTTCTTTCAAGGTCACAGCTCTCTTGCGACGACACTCAGATTTACCTAAGGCTTTACTTCATCTGATCGGGTTCTGTGCCCGTTAGCATGTGTTTATTCTAGTATATCTCAGTTTTATAAATATTAAAGGCACGATGAAATAGCACATCAGCGTTTTGGCGCCGCTGTCGGGGAGCAGTTAATGGAAGATCTAAGGTATGACCTTATAATTTTTTACCTATGTAAAGAGATGTGAATACCCTCGAGGTCCTTATAAGGTACGTATTTCACCCTCTCGTATTGCAATTATTGGATATATCTTAAAATATTTATTTTGAAGATAATAATTACGGCGTAACTTTTATTGAAGTTACGGCGTAACCATTATATAAAAATAATATAATAAAATTTTGTAATTAAAAAATTCATTCTAAAAATTATTTACGGCGTAACCATTATATTAAAATAATAATATTATTAAAATTTAATAATTAAAAATTAATTTTAATGATTAATTACAGTGTAACCTTAAATTTTATTTACGCCGTAACTCTTTAACGATATAAAAACTCAGTTATGGCTGAGCATTTAGGTTTTAACCAAACCTTTTAACAGCGATTGCTACAATAAAAATCTCCCTAAAAATTTTCGTTGTGTTATCCTAATAATCTCATGCATTCTCGAATGGCTAGAAAAAACAACAACAACCCTGCCCAATAGGTGCGATTCACGACCTATAGTGATCATGGTAGGAAATCATGCAGGGTCGATTATTAAAAATTAGTAAAAAAAGAGATTGACACACCGGAGGCTCTGGATTTTTCCGAATTTGAAACAATCAACAATGGGGCAGCAAGTAGGGCATTAAATACATTTTGCAAGGTGAAGTATACTTGCGATAGAGGTTTGTTTACTTGCTCAGCTTGGTTGAGGCTCTTCAAGATTTGAGAGCCCGTCAATCCGGAGTATGTTAGAGAATTTTTGGCATCCGTGGAGTTTAGTGAAGATGTCACCGACATTGATGCAACCTCGCTCTATTTCCAACTTGGAGGGGTGAGAAGGGAAATGACTTTGAGGCAGTTCATGCTCCATATGGGTTTATACAATGAAAAGGATTTTGAGTCTGCTATTTGGTGTGAGTTTTATGATCAATTCTGGAGATTCAGGCCAAGTGAATACAACCTCGTCAATTACTTCAATAGCATCTCTACCACTCATGGTTACAACTCAAGGCATCCCCCTCCTACACAATGATTAGAAGCCCTATTCGCCGACTCGTTCATAGGTTGTTCGCTTGCTCAATCAGAGGAAGGCATTCGGTAAGGGAAAAGATGACGATGGATGACTTGTTTTTGCTACATGGTATGGATGGCGGGACATCGATTGATGTCCATTGGTATTTGGCCAAGTTTATGTCAACCGAGGAAAGGGGTTCACTACAAAGAGCATGATTCAGGGTGCACATTTGATTGGTAGGCTTGCGAAGAGTTTTGGGTTGATGTCTCCCCAAGCATTGTCATTGGTCACTCGGGGTAGAGACACTAGCTTGATCGGGTCTAACAAGCTAGTTGAGTATGGTATTTGTCAGTTTAATGGTTTGGATGAGGCAGAGTTGATGTCGGACGCTCCACTAAGAGGAGGAGGATCAAGTGGAAGTCAAGCCGGTGGTAGTAAAGCGGGTGGTAGCCAAATGGGTGACGAGGAGGAGGACCAAGCCCCAAGGGTTCGAGTAAGGGCTACCACAAACATTGGGAACAGATTGTAGAGGATCTACGAATGACTCAACCATATGGAGAGCCATTTTAATGAAGAAATTGATGATTTGGTTGCGGGTTTGTATGGGTTAAGCACCAAATTTGATGGTTTTTCCGGTGCGCTGAACCAGTTGCAGGAGCTCCAGCAAGACTTCTTCGGTTGGAATGCAAACCGAACAAGCCAGATGCTTCAAGAGATGCACCTCAGCTATCCCCGCAAGCACGAAGCTCCCTACGTATATCAACCGGATATTCCCTACATTGGAGTCCAGCATGGTGTAGCCTAGATGAATCCTCAGCCAACCCCTGGAAGCACCACCAGTACCCCGTTTGACCCATCCCAATAGTAATAGAGTTACGTCGTAACTCTTAACTGAGAAAGTTTAATTGTGAGACCATTTAAGTTACGGCGTAATCAGTCTCTTTAGTTACGCCGTAGCAATTCTCCTGACCATTTGTGAGAATTCTTGGGCGAACGATTGAGAGGGGAGTTTATTTCTTTCTCAGTTCTTTTTTATTTCTATTTTCTTTTCCTTTTTATTTTCATACAAACGGGAGTTTGTACACTTTAAGTGGGTGGACAGGAATAGAAATGAAGTACGTGTTTACTTAGCCTACTTGCCCTAAAATTTTCTAGTTGGTTTAAAAATGAAGCTATTTTGAAAAAAAAAATGACATGTTTTTAACAAAGCTAGAATTATATGAAGCCAAGCACACAATAAACTTGAATGTAATTGGTGAGAGTTAGCCTTTCCGTTTCCCGTATTTTACCCAAATATACCAAAAATTGAGTGTTCCGGTAGTATTGTTAGACTTTAGAACTTGGCCCTTACATCATTTCGAGACCATAGATGAGTAGTGTTTCAAGTTAGGTTGATACATTTGGAAAAGGCAATTCGAATAGGCAAATGTTTTAGGATTAAACCAAATAGCCCATATGTGTTCATTTGTGTGCGTTTATCGACTAGTCACATTGACTTTTCGACCACCATGGTAAACCCTTTTTGTTGCACTCATTATTAGTGAAAATACCCCTAGTTACACAAATTTGAGCCTATCCTTTCATTTCTTAACCCATTTACACTCTTATTTTGTTACACCTTCTCACCTTAGCCTGTCGTACAGTCTTAGTTTATGATCGGGAAATCATTGTTTACCCTAGTTCAAGGTTTAGGTAGAGAGTTTCGGAAATCACGCTTACATTGAATTCAATTATTTGAAGATCATTGAAGATCCCCTATATTCTCCATATGTTCACCTTAAGTGGGGGGATAATTTATCATTAAGTATTTACTATTTAGCACTATGTTAAAAAAAATCGATCGATTAGTTTTTACTGTTAAAAGTGCAAAAAGTTATAGCACTATGTTATGAGATTATGAGAAGTTAGCATCGAGGAGACCACCTCGATCACAATTGAAGATTTGATTTGGATAAGTTAAATATGCCAACGTTTCGAAGAACAGGTAATATGCTCATCTCTAGCGGCACATTCATTTGATTTTTCATGATCCGGTTTCTTCATCTTGAAGCTTGAATTTTGGATGAACGGTGGACGGTGACAACTAGATTTAAAGCTAGAACTATTTTTTTTTTCTTTTTCACCCATTAAATGATCCCATGTCTTACCTTACTCTTTTTGTCATGAAGCGTGTATAGGTGATGAAGCGAGCAAATCTTGATATCTTGGCCATGGATTTGGTCATATATCAATGATTTTGTCCACTTTGTCGTGACACGTTAGTAAGGACACATCACCCTAAACCTATGCAACATTATAACCCAACATTGCCTTATAAAGATTGTCTTAACCTTAGCTCTAGTGGCGGAGATTTGTGTAATCACCAAGCCTATGATAGAATACTTACTATGTCTGTGCAATTGAGTTATCACCCCGAAATTAAATACTTTGAATAGGATGAGTGTGAGAGTGTTTCGTTCCCCATTTCGTGAGGTGTGCGGCTCTAAAATTATTCTAGCATGGGAACTCTTAACTGCATGTTCTTCGATTTACTCGAGGAATGTATTATTTTTCTTATAATCTAAAGGTCTACTTGAGGGAAAGTAGAGTTTAAGTGGGGGGATATTTGATAACATCAAATAATCTTGATATTCTAAGTGTTTATTTCCCCCTTTGTTGACTTATTATGCTTAAAACGCTATTAGAATCATCCTTATTTCTTCTTATTTCATTTCAGGAAGTGATTTGCTATGAAGAAGCGGTACTTGGACGATTTTGGACTCAAGTTGGAGTATTCTTGCATTCACAAAGACTAGGACGTAACTAAGTGATGAAGTTATGCCGTGACTATATTTATAAAGACTACAACGTAACATACTAATAGAGTTACGCCGTAATGAAACTATGCTGTAACAAGAGATCAAGATACAGCGTAGTTACCACACCAAATGTAGCTAATGAAGACTACGCCATAATTATTAACAAGGTTACAGCGTAACATGCATTTTATGAAGACTACGATGTAACCATCAGCTAGAGTTACACCGTAATCCTGGATTTACATCAGTACATCCGCTTATGAAGAACTACGGCGTAACTATTTCATAGAGTTACGACGTAGCTCAAATTAGGGTTTCACGCTTATAGATACAAGATGAATTCGACATTTAGAAGACATATCCCCTTTCCTAAACCTTTTTAGGGTTTGGGGAAAGAAATCAAAGAAGAAGAATCATGGCTTAGGAGTATGAAGAACGAAGTTCTCATCTACGATTTCCTTTGTATTCGAGTTTGAATTCTTTTATGTTTTTTTAGAGATTATACTATGAATTCATGTTGTTAAATCAAGTTTATGTTTATGTTATTTATCCTCTTTATCACTCTTTATAGACATCTACTTAGTCTTATCATAGATCGCTAGTTTTGGTAATGTTATAAGCTTGTTAGTATCTAGGGAGTTGGTAGAATTGACCAACTGACCTCAACTCACTAGATTGCAAAGTATGGAAGGAATTGGTCATAGTACAACCATTCTTTGTATGCGAATTGACCAAATGATCACATATCAAGTGGAGGTATTTAATAAGCTAGGGGAAATCTAAGTTCCTAACACCCAGGTTTCCATAGACTAGGTCTAGTAGATTTGGTACTTAATGACTGCTATTAGATTGCTGAATGATCCCGGGTGATCTGATCATCTTGGTGAGGGGTCTAAGAATCATAGGCTAAGACAAATTGACCAAATAATTCTAATGATATTTACCCACTATATTGAGCTTAAATATTGAGAATTAAAACATATCTAAAATCTTGGTTAAGCTTCACTATTCTATTACTTTGTCCTAATTTCTATTCCTGTTTAATTAGGATAATTCTATCTATTTTATCATACCATTATCACTTTATCTTATTTATTTCCAGTATCTTAGTTCTTTCAAGGGGATAACTCTCTTGGGACGACACTCGGATTTACCTAAGGCTTTACTTCATCTGATCGGGTTCTCTGCCCGTTAATATGTGTTTATCCTAATATATCTCAGTTTTATAAATATTAAAGGCATGATGAAATATCACATCAAGGACTTTTGTGTAACGAAACATACATAAAAACATAAATAGTTTCTGTAATTACCTACCGATTATAGAAACGATCCCTGGCCGCACCCACAGCGGAGAGCGGGTAAAAAGTGTTCGTTATGAATAAAAAACTGTTAGGACCGTTTAACATATAAATTTATGTGGTTTGGAGGTCGTGGTTGGCGGAAGAAGATGAACATCTTCATCCTTTTTAGAGAGAGAAACTAGAGAGAGGGATGAGAAAACAAAGACTTTTATTAAGAAAACACAAACTACACCTTTAGCCTAATGTTTCACCTCACCCCTCATGGAGAGTCATGAGGGGTATTTATAGGCTCAACAAACCTTAACTTTGCCACTTAAACGATACTAGTCTCTATGGGCAAAGTATACTACGCATCTAGTCCAATTCACGTAAGTGACGTTATCTTTATAAAAAAGCGAGGCTAACAATCTCCCTCCAAGATATCGTCACGCGTGAATGGTTACAATGAGACCTATAAATACAAAACAAAGTAAATTACAGAAGTAACGAACAATATTGACTTTGTTGAAGTGCCGAGTCTCTGTAGTCTAGATACTGAGGCAAACTTGAAGTTCTCCCTTCCGACGATCTCGGCATTTGATCTTTGGCGCTGACGGCACAAATTCTTGTAGCTCAACTTCAACCTGTAACGGCTAATTAGGTTATTACTCCCTCCTAACTAGTGAGCCTTTTTCTTTCTTTTGCTCCCTCCTGAACTGACAACACTCTTCCAACACGCAGCGGAGAAAGTAAACTCTTGATCGTACAATGGTTGTCGTTCTGGGAATATCGTAACAACATAACTCACTTAGTATTGCATCCAAGTTGGTAAAAGGCCCCGATGTACACCACACTACTTCTCCTTCTTCAGTCTTAAGCACAAATCCCTTCGTAATCCGATCACGGAAGATGAAATACCAACTTCTCCCTCCTAATGGTTGCGAGCTATCGGAATCATCATAATGTTGCGTACATGCCGTATTACCTTCTTCTTGATGCAATATTAAAACCTTAGATTGAGCAAAATTCAGTGAGAATATGTCGCAAAAATATACTTGATCGATCCCAAACGGTCAGGTTTATTACACAAGTCAACCACTTGTGAATGGTCAACCGTAATAAAAGTCAGACAGTCTAGAACCAAAGCAATTAATTCCAGGAGAGTTTAGTGTTTCCCCAGGTCGTTAAGTCCCAACGAGCTGTGCGACTGAATAACTAAACGTGTAGTGATCGAGTGATATTGAACAGGAAAGGGGTTAATGATAATACTAGATGACAAAGGAAAAATCTGAGAAAGAAAATTAAAAAGCTAAATTATATTAAATAAACGCTATCACTATTTTTAAAAATGGATTTTCTTGATTTTTCTTTTATAAATTTGAATTAAAAACTAATTTTAAACTTTAAAACTAAATTAAAATACTAAAAATTATGAAAATTAATGGGAAAATTATAAAAATATTTTTAAAAAATCTAAAATAACTAAAGAGAATTTTCAAAACTAATTTTGTATTTTTCTGATTTATATTCTAATTTCTATGATTTAAAAACTATTTAAAACTAATTAAATTGCTAAAAATTACTATTTAAACTAGGAAAATTATGGAAAAATATTTTTTTGGCTTTTTAGATTTATCTTAATCTATGAAAATTGAGAACTTATTTTTTTGAAGATTTTCTGATTTATTTGTATTAAAAGCTAATTAAATAGTTCTAAAAACTGTTTTAAAATAGGAAAAATACTAAACAGTGATGAAAAATTATGAAAAATTCAAGAAAAGTCTAAAATTATATTCTAAATCTATGAAAAATATAAGAGCTGGGGCTTATGTGCAAGATTATGAAGCTGTAGTGCAAACTGTTTGAGAATAAGCACTTAAAATAAGCTAATAAGCACTAGAAAGCACAAAATGAACACAGAAGCTACTAGGACTAGAATTAAGCTATAACTAAGTGAAATGAGCTAAAATCAACTAAGCTATACCACTGAATATCAAGCTACAAGCTTATGAGTACAAAATCAAACAAGTTAAATTCAGTCCTGAGGTGCTGATTTCAAGCTTAAAAATAAGCTGTCTACCCTAGTTGGAACCCAAAACCAAATACCACAATCTCAAGTAGACCTGGCAAGGAGTTCATAAACCAAGAATTACCCCAAGACAAGCTCCCATGAGCTTGTTGTGAGCTTTGCACAAACCTGTGCACACTCAGTATTCACTGAGTATGTGCACATGGCACTTTTGACCCATTTACAAGCTATGTAGGAGCTTATAGGGATTTGGAAAAATTTCACAAAATTCAGTTTTAGAAACTAGACCAGCTCAACTTGTTAAATCCAAAATACCAAAAGCTCTTAACCAAGGATTAACAAATGATAAATCCACAAAGTTTGATAAAAAACAGACTTAAGCAATTTTTGACTTTTTGAAAATCCTATTAGTTTGACTTTAATGAACTTAGATTCTAATTTATGAACTGAGATTGATGTTTTATGATAAAATAAGACTAGTCCAAGCTAACTTAACTACTCCTTAACCTATATGCAAACTATGGATCTGAATTTTTATGAATAGAAACTAGGACAGTTTAAAAACAACTTTGACTATTAGAGATCTTGTGATGCCAATGTATGAGCTAAAAGTACTAGATGGGTGTATACTGCTATGATGCAACAGAACTCAACTACTAACAACACCTAAAATTCAGATGATCCACTGAATCCAAACACTCCTTAATAAAATTGTTTCACTAATTCCACTAGAGATTCAATGAAAGCTTACCAACCAATACTTAAACAGAGATTAATCACTATTCTAACGGCCTAATAACACAAATTCAAGCACTTACAACAAGCTATCATCACAGTTTCAATTATGCAGCTTCTAAAAATAAAATGGAAAAGTGATTTAGAACTCACAACTTGTCCAGCTATTATGTAGCTTGAATCAGAACCATAACTACACTAACCTAAGCTAATCCAACCCAATCCAAGCTCTGCAACACCCAATGTCATAACCATTTCCAAATGAAGCTCCAGTTTGACTTTTGTTGACCAATATGAGAGTTAGCTTAAAACTGAAAATGTAGCTTACTAACAGCTATATGAAGCTGTAATAAGCTCAACTAAGTTCTAAATAGGCTATTTGAAGCCTGGATTTAGCTCACTTAATACTGGTTCTTTGACATATAAATGAAAATATTAGGAAACTTATCACAATTTGAATCAACACTTCAAATTAGTTAAAGATTACTTAAATGAACTTAGTTTATCATAAAGAAGAAAAGATTACAAGCTTTGAACTAGATTAAGACATTAGATAAATTAATTCGACATACATGAAAATTGAAAACTAAAAACTACTCTTTTTCTCTCCTTCTCTTCCCTCTATTTATCAGCAAAAGTCTTCCCCTCTCTCCTCTGATCATTTCCCATCAAGAATCTGTGCCATTGGATTAGTAGAGCCTTTTTTTAACCGTTGATAAGTTTTGGCGCCAAAATGGATATAGCAACTGGGGGTGGGTTGAGTGCAAGGAAGGAGAAGCATTAAATTCCTTTTGGCTTTTAGGTGAGGTGGAGTGATAAGGGTGGTGGGTTTGTGAGCTGGAAGTATGGTGATGGAGTGTTGCAGAGCAGTTGAAGAAGGGGGCAGGGATTTGGAGGGAAAAGGGGTGAGAGTTTGACTGGCTTTGACCGGGGTTTATTAATAGGGAGGGGGTCAAAACAAAAAGGGGTCAAGTGGTTTATTGGCAGGGGTTCATAATACAAAGGGTCCGTTTGGGTTTTAGGATTAGTAAACAAGGACCAAAATTGCAAATCGACCAAACTTGAGGGACCAAAATTGTAATTTTCCAAACTTATCAAAAGGGCCAAACATGCCAAGTTTCATTAGTACAAGGACCATAAAAGACAATTTTCCATTTTTAAACTTCCAAGGACTATTTTTGCCAATTTTGAAACTTGAAGGACCAAACTTGTAAATTCTCCAAACTTTTTACCCAAGGATCATTTTTGATAAATTTTGATTTTAAAAGGACTTGGGTTGACTTTTATTCCAGGCAAACAATTGCTCAGTGGACTGATTTTGTCAAGATTTGAAAGTTGAGGGACTCAAACTGCCAATTATGCAAACTTAGCTCGCTTTTCATCTGATTTTAAACATTTTGCATCTGAAACATATAAAATACAATCCTTGGATATTTTCGCAAGATTTTGATGCATTTTGAGTGTTTTAAATGTTTTGCAGTTCAGATTTGACCAAAAATGATGAGTATTTACACACTCATCAATCCCCCACACTAAACTATTGCTAGTCCCTAGCAATCTTTTGAGAAAAATTAATGGATTTGAATCTCTTTACCAAAATCCATTACTTCCGAGTAGCCAATTGTTTTAGTTCAAGTAAGAACCTTGGTACAATGATAACCAAATGATTTTGAGCAAATCACCGTTTTCAACGGTTTTGATTTGTCTTACCAGAAGCCGCTTTTGGACTAGCCAACTCTTAGATAAAATATCTTTGGTGAGCTGATTACCAATTATGGTTTTTCAACTGCCTTTACCACAAGCCATAAACTTGCGGGCTAGCCAACTCTTCACTAATTAAAGATATGGTGAGCTGAACACCATACAATTTTGGGCAAATTGCAAGCCGTCAACGGATTTGAGATATCTTTACCAAGAGCCGTTTGCTCCTGGATTAGCCAATCCTTTTGTTTATTAGACATGGCGGACTGATAACCGTAAGCTGAGTAAGTGCAAAAAACTTACTCCAAAAAAAATTTTGGCCAAAAATGGGGAATTGGGTGGTATAATTACATGATAAAATTCGTGAGAATTCCCCCCCACACTAGAAATGAATATTGCCCTCAATATTCAAAG
>OU343222.1:47288278-47418655 GCA_910596185.1 Chrysanthemum makinoi | reverse complement strand
AGACGTAACGGCTTCAGGCTGTTGATATTGCAAGTGCCGTTTGTTTATTAGAAAACCAAGATGTTAAACAACATCCCATAAAAAGTACATACACCCCACCAGACTTTTCTATCAACGTAATCACCGAATTGTCAATCTCCATATACAATTGCTTCTACTCCCCGTGTTCTTAGGATAGATGGTTGATAATCCCAATTGTGTTGCAAATTTCTATATATCTAAATATATCTTTTTACGGCTTGTAGGTGATAAGCCTTAGGGCGCTCGGGTTCTTGATCTCCGTTGACATTTTCAGGGTAATTATCCTGAAATATCATAAAGTCAATATGTTTTTTCCCCCTCATATAAGCAGAAACTCTTAAGGTTTTTTATAGGCATCATACATAAGTATCGTTATATCAAATGAATGGAGCTTAAAATTGCATCCTTGTATGGGATGGAAAATGAAAACGAAGTTTGACAATGTTGCAAAAGGCAAATGAGTGAACTACATAATCAGTAGTAACATTTGTACTGTTTAATGTGATACAGGATACTCAAAATTGATAAAATGGCTTGTAGTAGAACAATAGTAGATAATGTTTGTATGTATTTCAAATGCTCTAGTGTTTCACAAGTTATTTATAAACTCAGATAAAATGCCCCAAAAGAGCATTATCTGGGAAGCAAAATTATCAGATAATGAGAAGCATAATCTGGTATTTGTACATTAATAAATGCTTATTGCAACTTCAAACTGCAATAACCAGATCATAATGCACTAATTTCAAAATTGCATATTCAAACACCACATATAAATTACTTTTGAAGAGGATTTAGCTTGCATTTCTGTCGTTAATGCATAACCTTCACCAGTTCACCAAGTTTCTTAACCCACCTTTATCAAAGGAACTACTTAGATAAAGAAAACTTGGAACTGAGAGATGCAAACTTTTATTCAACACGCATTTGGTCCAAAATGATAGAACAGGACATTAAATTCTGCACAGTGTAAACAGAAAAACAGGACAATGTAGTAACTAATGTAGCATACCTTCAAGTCCAAAACGTTAAACACATTCCCTGAAACATCGATTTCATGTGGTAAATCAGGAGCATAAGTCCACTGACCATTAACAACAAAACGATAATGGTAAGCACCCGCATTTAGCCCCTTAAACTTCTCAGTAATCACTGCCCGAACCACTAATAACTCCCTGATAAACAACATTCAAAAAAGGTGATCAAGAAAAGCAAAAATAACTTTAACGCAAAAGTAGCAAAGTTATGCGAACCTTGTTCTCCAGTTATCCCATGATCCCTCAATGGCAACTTGTGTGCCACCGTGAATCCACTTGAACACCGTCGGTATGATCTTTTCTTGATTTACAGAGTTGAACTCTTCTTGAATTTGCATATTCTGATTAGGATTTTGTGAGTAAACATGGGCCTGAAAAGATTGAGTTTGAGATATTATTCAGTAAAATGAATATGTGAATGAGTTGAGCACACAATGCATTTGTATTCCCAGATTCTACAGGTTTCTCAAGATTGTTTAGACTGCTTAGTTTTATTTAACCAATACACAAAACATAAATGTTAAACCCTTGAAACAATCGTCAATCTTGAGTTGCCCATATCAAGTTTCATAGATCTTGATCATATTAACTATCTGAATTGTCCTACTTCACTTCTTATAGCAAATAAACAACTTCATATACAATTCTTATGCAAAGTGCCATGGATTTTCGCTACACATTAAAATAATTTGGCTGAAATAATATAGATATTCCTGCTTATTGTAGTGACTTTTTTCTTTCACAAAATTATTTTGCTATAAAACATTTACAGTAGTAATGCTCACCCTTTATTAATGCAACTATAGTATGAACTTTTTTGGAAATGTCACTAAATAGTATCCAGAGTTTCCAAGTCACCCAATTTCAATTTTGTTCCAATGTTTAGAGCGTTTATAAAAATTGGCTCTTGGCCAAGATTACTTTCATTATGTATGCTGATGTGCGGCCCCAGTATTTAACGGATGATATATCATCTCAGTTGGATAAAACTAATAATGTTTTAACGTGTCGTCCCAGTTGTATAAAATAGTTGCCGCAAAGCCATTCACCAATTTTACCCAATTCGGATGCTATGTCATCAGTTGAACACAATTGCACACCGTTATAGCATATTGCACACGGTAATACATGTTTCAGGTTAAAGTTGAAAAACATTTCATAATATTGGAGAAAAATGAAAGTAGTCTTAGAAAACTGAGTAACCCTAAGTGGGAAAATCTAAATTTGTAAGTCGGTTCAAGACACGCATACCCCCGTGCATACCCTTTGCCTCTCAAATACGCCACTGACCATAAACATTGCATCATGAGTATGATAAAGTAAGCCCACACACACAAACACATTTACAAGCTTGAGTTACCTGAGAAGCCCAAGGGTTGTGAAGCAAATGTGCAGGATAGTTGCTGCTAGCTTGCGCTTGACTATGAGCACATCCTATGTAACATTCCTCTTGATTATGCCCTTTACTCTTCTCTGCCACTAACATTACCCATAACTATAAATTTATGTTAAAAAATTCTCACCTACTTAAATACACATAGTTTAAGCAGATCCTTAATCTTGTTTCAATCAAGGACACAAGTTTAACATTAAGAAAATCATCAAAACCAATAAAGAACAAAAAAGGCCAAGTAGTAAATTGAAAAGAAAGTGATGATTTCAAGGGGTTTTATACATACCCATGTCATTGTTTATCTTTTTTAGAAAGTGATATTGACAGACACCAATATATAATTAATCATAATAAAAGAAAGAGAGCAGGTAACATGATTTTAGCAGCTTTGGTATGATTGATAGAAGACCCTTTTTGTCCTCTTTATCTCACACACAAAAACACTCACTAGGTGTTGAGTATTCTTTTTCTCTCACTTAATTACCCTTTGTTCTGGTGGAGAAAAAGGTGTGCTTATTCTCCAATGAGTTTGGAGGACCCTTTTGTTTGCAGTGTTTGTTTATTGAATGAATTATTTGTTATATAGGGAGGTTAACTTTGGTTAATATGGTATTCACATACAAATGTTACCATATCGACATTCGTAATAAATAATACCTTCTTCGTCGATCGCTAATATTGTTCATCTTGCTACTTTATTATTTTTAAACTATTGCAAATGAGTTCATTGATAAAATTTTGGGATAAAAGAAATATCAAATTTACATTTATTATATCATTTATTCATGCAAGAAATACATATTGTATTTGTCTGCATATATGGTAAATATACAAAGCAATGAGTTCTCCAAAAGCTGTAAACTGGAAACACCCCATCCCACGATCTTTTGACGCCAACCGACACTCCCTAGGACCCTC
Organism: Chrysanthemum makinoi; assembly: GCA_910596185.1. Lineage (NCBI taxonomy): Eukaryota > Viridiplantae > Streptophyta > Magnoliopsida > Asterales > Asteraceae > Chrysanthemum > Chrysanthemum makinoi. Next base: position 47,415,286 of record OU343222.1, on the reverse strand, counting down.
CCAACCACTGCTCCTCATTGACCAGAGCCAGGGAGTTGGAATTGAAACAAAACAAATGAGTTAACTGAAGATAGTGACATCTGGAAAAATTATAATGCAAATGCAAATTATGTAAACATAACTAGATAGAATGATTATAGACTAATAAAATCTCTAGCTAGACATTTGGTCAAAACTTTACATAGTTCATGGTCTTCAAAATATAATCAACTTTGATACAAAAGTAAAATATATACAGTAATAATCATTTGTATATAGTTATGTTTATGTCAATGGCAAGTTTTCATAGAATGATTAAACATACAAATATGACACATTAGCTTTAGGTTTGCTGTGTCCAGTGATGGCATATTGGTCCACACCATTATGTGGCACTTAAGAACCACTTTGATTAATCCCACCATAAGCTAAAGAAACCACTTAAATCAAATAATAAGCCACCAACTTTAAGCATTGCCCTTATAAACTCTTCTTTTTCATAATTGCTTTTCCCGCCAAATCATATAGTCTCATCCCGTGTGTAATACGCGTAAGATAAAGATGTTCATGAACTTATTATATATATGTGAATTAAGATTACGTTTATCTTTATTATATCAAAAGTAACTCATAAGCCTTGTTATAATAAGAAAAGTGTAAGCAGGTTTATCCACAATATAGTGGATAGATACCGGTACTTATGATCATAGCCTAAAAGCTGTTTAAAAGCGATCTTTGTAGTTTTAAGTTGCTAATTAGATGACAAGAACTCTCACGCTATTCGCAATTCAGGTCATCAACAAAACATTTATCTATGCCAGTTTCATTCCACATAAAAGACCGATGACTTGACTATGGCGACATAGTTTCACAAGACGATAAGCAAATCGAATAAATAATATTTTCAACAGTGACATATGCTGCAGGACCTTGATGCCGTGCAATATGGCAATGTTTTAAGAAAGTGGGCATCTCACTTTTGTTCTTCCAATAGATGGTAACAACCTCAAAAGCAATGCAAAATGGGAATCCTTATTAATGTCAAGAATAGACCATTTAAAACAATTGTGAGGCATGGATTTTACTTAAATCTAAATTCCCAGAATCAATGGCTTTGAATAAAGAAAAGAAAAAAAAGGGTTCTTGTTTGTGTAGAATATTTGCATACAATGCAAAGAGGTTAAATTGGTGGTTAGATGTTAGCATCACATAGGTGGAAAGATTCTTGAGGAGTCACCTTCATAGGCTCCACATTTTATGGAAATGCCATGGACATTTCTTTATTCACCTTTTCTCAATCGTCAAATTCTCAAAATGGTATTTTCAAAATGTCCAATATTTTCTTTGTTCGACATATATCCTCAAATTATTTCTTTCTATATTAGTGTAAATACAATGCCTTTTAATACTTGTAAATTCCATCAAACTAATCCATGTGTATGCCCATGTTTTATATAATCAACTAATTATAATACCCAAGCACTCACGGCGCTTTTTCTAAATTATTTTTCTTAAATGCTTTTACATATTGAGTTTAAAAAGGAGATTTATTATTTTTATATAATGATTTTGGAGCCAACACTCCAAGAGTAGTCTCCTTAGCCAAATGAGACCGCAGATGATTCCGAGCAACCTCATAAACAGTCCTTAAAGTATACATATCCTTGGTCTCAACAATTATGATCCAAAATACGATCCTCAACCAGAACACAAACCACACAATTTTCTCGGGTCTTTCCCAAAAATTGTGATTCGATATAACATCCTCAACCAGAACATAAACCACATCATTTGTGTACAATCTTAAAAGTTGATTGTGTAAAAAGTTACAATACTTTTGTACATTTTATAAATAATGGCTAAAAAATACGGTATTTCTTTGAGTTTTTTATAACACCAAACTTAAATGAGTACATCACCATCTCTATCCCTTTTACCATGCCTACCCATTCTCAGCGCGTCCCTTATTGTAAGTTTTTATGATCGGTAGACACCTAAATAGAAGGTTTGTTTGCATTGATCATGATTTTGTTATTTTAGCTATGAGATGGTCTTGGTTGACTTGCCTACAAAGAATTTAACAATCTGATGCATGCAACTTCGGACGAATGGCCTATACCAATATTTATTTTTGAAATAACATTTACATGCATACCAAGAGAAGTTAATAAAATGCACCAATACATAGATTTCCTTGTGCAAAGGAAAGAAACATAAAAAACTTGCATGTAAATATACAACAATATATTATTAGAAGATAAATAATGGACCGAATTATGTATTTATCTAAAATTAACATAGATCACAAATTAAAGATATCTATCTATCGAATAAGCGAACAGTAACAAATAACATATACCAATCTAGACTTTGTAAAACTTGTGAAATCTTGTGCTGTAACATCTCCAAGACCAGCCATATACATAGCATAAGTGAACCAAACATTCAATCTGATCTACCCATGAGGTGAATTTTATTAAAACTAAAGAAGACTAATACACAAGTTTGAGACAAGATGTAATTCTATAAAAATCGGTACTTGTGATTAAATTTTACACAATGCGAGAAAAATTAACGTGGTTCACGGACACCGCCATCAACCCTCCTGGTCCTCCTGTGACAAGTTTTGTCAGAAGTATAACTACGAATGGGAGGTTTAAAAACATGTCTAATATTATGTCTATAATTGTGTGACAAGTTTTGTGGGTTATATCAAACAGAGTCAATATTTTACAAACCAATAAATTACGACCCCAAACTGTTAGGCATAAAATTAAATATATTGTTAGTCATCAAAATCATTTATGTACTGTAAAACCTTTTATGCGAGTATTGTTTCCATTTCTATAGTAATTTAACAGAAGATGCCAATTAATGTACATTTTGTCAAACAATTTCTTGTTTATTTCAGTGTCATTTTCTATTGAGAGAATTTTTAAAATAGCTCAAAAGTGAAACTCTGGTCACTTTTATCCAAAAAACTCAATACACTACTAACTGATACTACATACTACACTAATATTTTAACACATGTCTCATTTTTATTAACAAAGTATAAACGTACTCCAAATTGATTTGACTCTACACTTTTTATGCGACTGACGGCTATTGTATTTTTATACGAACAAAGTTCAGTCTTTTTCTGAAAAAAAAATAAATAAATAAATAAAAAAATTGATTATAATTTTTTTTTGAAAAAAGCTAAAATTTGATCGCACGAAAGTACAATAGCCAGCCAACAAGAAAATGTTTAAAGCATAAACATATTTTTCCCAATAAGCAAGTTTACGCAATGTACTTTGTAAAGTTTCAAAGATACGCACCATATTTTCAAATAATCTTCAATCTAGCTAATACGACATTAGCGTGTTTACAGTTGTACTTAATTAAAGTTATCAACTGGTCTCAAACCGAACAAATTCGCATATTTGATCCTTTTTTAGTAACGCTCATTAAGAAAATTTTAAAAACTTATTTTTTTTCCTTAAAATCTAGATAATTTTTATTTATTTATTTTTTATTTTTTTTTTTTTAAGTTTGTTCAAAAGAAAATTTGGATAGATTTTTTTATATTTTTTTTAAGTTTTTATTTTATTTTATTTTAATCTGGATAAAATTTTTTATATTTTTTAAAAATCTTGAAAATTGAAATTATTTATAAAAAATCCAAATTTTTCAAAAAAATTAAAAAATATATTTATATCAGATTTAAAAAAAAAAAAACTGTCAAGGTTTTGAATCTATATTTATTTATTTTTTTAAAATACAATTTTCAAAATTTTAAAAAAAATATAAAATTTATCCAGATTAAAGAAAAAAAAAAAAAAAAAAAAAAAAGATTTTATCTAGATTTTAAGAAAAAAAAAATTAAGTTAATTTTATTTAATGATCGTTACCAAAAAAGGATCAAATGTGTGAATTTTGTTTCAGTTTGGGACCAATCGTGTAACTTTTAATCAAGTGTAACCTGTAAACCTGCTTGTAGCTGGTCATATGAACTAGATCAAAGATTATTTGAAAATATGTTGAGTATCTTTAACAATTTATAAAGTACATTACATAAACCTGTTTATTTGTAAAAATATGTTACATATCTTTAACTTTCACCCGCACAAAAATCAACCCACCAACATTAGTATTTTACTCTTTTTCATATTAAAAAGGGGACACATATCAAAATATTAATGGAATCACACTTGTCGACCAGTTGCACTGATTTATTTTGAGAATTGCTTTTTTTTTTTCTCTTGGAAGTGGACAAGTGTTTTATTTTATTTTTGGACTATTTTGATCATTTTCGTACCACGGCTTGAGTATAATCCATTAATGCCAAAAGGTGGGGGCAATTCTAATGACATGTACAAAGTACATGTATAAACTAATGATGGTTTTGTCTTCAAAATTTCATGTTGGTAGTTGAAAAATGTAGATGGTATTAAATGTGTAACCAAAATTATTTGCATTTGATGTAACATGTAACCAGAACAATATATAACAGACTAGCTAGTCATTTTCGTGGTTTCTCTTGATCTTAAAGTCCCTAACTTTGTATAACTTACGTAAACAACAATACTAGCTTGTTACTATTTACCTAACGAAATGCTATGGTTTCTCTTGATCTTAGCATTTTTATAGAAAAGCATAAACCTCACTGAATTCACCTAACGAAATGCTATGGTTAAGCAACTATTCCTTTGATAGCGCAACCGACAAAGATTTATAGGAGACCTTCATTGTTTCAAGCTCAAGTTTATCCTCTCAGGGTGGTTACCTAGCTACTTACCTAGGTTACAATTGACCATCATAAATGCTACCTCTTTAGTTATCAGTGACCTTTAACTCCACATTTAAAGGTCACATGGGCAAGGAATTTAGGCTTAGTTCGCCTGAGGAATTGACGACTCAAGAAACAAAAATGTAGGTGGTCCAATAGCATCAATGGTGATATAGTAGATATGCGCACTGTAGTTTTACAGTTTTGTTAAATCTAATTCAACCAACCACTCATTTATTATTTTATCACAACTTCATACACTTACAAAGATTAACCTGTGATTTTGAGTTCATACATATCAAGGTTATAAATACAGGCGCCAGGCGCATGCAGAGACGCACTGCCTCACGCTCATGCTTGCCGTTTCGCTTTATATGACAAGGCCAAAAAGTATGAAAATATTTATATATTTATATCATAACTCATAAATATCGAAGTTTATTAAAACATGCCATAGCCAAGTACGCAGAGATGGCGCATGATGACTAAGCCTTCATGCCTTTTACAACAAAGTTGATACATATTACAAGAGAAAGAAAGAACAAATACAAAACGATTAATCCCACAAGGTTTTTTGAACAGTATATCATATCACACCTCACAAATGGAGGAATTTACAACAAGTTACATCGAACATAATGGGCAAAATCAAAACCGACTGCCAAACAAAATACACAAGGAACAAGTTAAACCAAAACAAGACATACACCATAAATAAAGTGACAGACTACAAAGAACACCCATACGTGGAATCACCAAGGTGAAATTTGGTAGACAAACCATATAAAGATATAGCTTGACAAAAAAAACATAAAGTATATAAAACATACATAGAAGATAAAAATAAGCATCCTTAAAGGAGCCAGACCTAAACCAAACAGAGATCTAAAGTCGAACCCAAGAAGCAAGCCATCATGACGGACCACAACAGATATGAGCGTATAGACCGGATGGTAACGGATCCGAAGCGAAGACAAAGGCGTATGGTAGCGACTACGGGCAGAGATGGGAGATGACCGATCTGTGAGTAAGGCTTTATTTTGGGAAAAGAAAAGTACAAAAATAAAAAAGAAGGAGGTCCGGACGGCCGGTTAAAACCGACCGCCGGAGAAAAGAGATATTTTTTGAAAGGTTGGGTGGATTTTGTTTAGAGAGAGGTTGGAGATTAATCCCACAAGTTATCACAAATATAAAAACACAAAACATTTTAAATATAGACAACTTATAATATAGGAGTAAATTACTGTTCGATGAACAGTAAACCATGTGAGTAAAAAGGCAAAAATATCCCTTCGGTTTACTTGCGTTATAAAGATAGTCCAGAAGATTGCAAAACCGATCCATGTTGTTTATTTGTGATTACAGAAAAAGTCCTTAAGTTAAATCTAGTGATTGTTCGTGTAATAAAAAATAACATAAAGGTCCCTCCTGTTTACTCACGTAGCAAAAATAGTCCCTAAAAAGGCTGTTGTTTACTTGTGATTACAGAAAAAGTCCATAAGTTAAATCTAGTGATTGTTCGTGTAATAAAAAATAACATAAAGGTCCCTCATGTTTACTCACGTAGCAAAAATAGTCCCTAAAAAAGTTGCAAAAGTGGTCCTTGCTGTTACTTGTGATTACAAAAAGAGTCCTAAAGTTAATCTAAGAAATGATAACATCAAATAATCCTGATATTCTAAGTGATTATTTCCCCCTTTATTGACTTATTATGCTTAAAATGCTATTAGAATCGTCCTTATTTCTTTTATTTCCAGTGAAGTGATTTGCTATGAAGAAGCGGTACTTGGACGATTTTGGACTCAAGTTTGAGTATTCTTATATTCACAAATACTACGGAGTAACTAAGTGATGAAGTTACGCCGTGACTATATTTATAAAGACTACGGCGTAACACATTTATAGTGGAGGTATTTAAGAAGCTAAGGGAAATCTAAGTTCCTAACGCCGGGTTTCATAGACTAGGTCTAGTATATTTGGTACTTAATGACCGCTATTAGATTGCTGAATGATCCTGGGTGATCTGATCATCGTAGTGAGGGGTCTAAGAATCATCGGTTAAGACGAATTGACCAAAGGAGTCTAGAGATATTCACCCACTATATTGAGCTTAAATATTGAGAATTAAAACATATCTAAAATCTTGGTTAAGCTTCACTCTTCTATTACTTTGTCCTAATTTCTACTCTTGTTTAATTAGGATAATTCTATCTATTTTATCATACCATTATAAATTTATCTTATTTATTTCTAGTATCTTAGTTCTTTCAAGGTCACTCCTCGGGACTGACACTCTGATTTACCTAAGGCTTTACTTCATCCGATCGTTCGCCTTAACATGTGTTTATCCTAGTATATCTCTTTATAAATATTAAAGGCGGGATGAAATAGCATATCGCTGCTGAGCGAGCTAATGAAAGATCTAAGGTATGACCTTATAATTTTTTACCTATGTTAAGAGATGCGAATACCCTCCAGGTCCTTATAAGGTACGTATTTCACCCTCTTGTATTGCAATTATTGGATATATCCTAAAATATTTATTTTGAAGCTATTAATTACGGCGTAACTTTTATTGAAGTTACGGCGTAACCATTATATAAAAATAATATAATAACATTTTTTAATTAAAAAATAATTCTAAAAATTAATTACGGCGTAACCATTATATACAAATAATAAAATTATTAAAATTTTAATAATTAAAAATTAATTTTTAAGATTAATTACGGCGTAACCCTAAATTTTAGTTACGCCGTAACTCATTAACGATATAAAAACTCAGCTATGGCTGAGCATTTAGGTTTTTACCAAACCTTTTAATGATCGCCATTAAAATCTCCCTAAAAATTTCGTTGTGTTATCCTCATCATCTCCTCGCATTCAATGGCTAGATAAACAACAACACCCCTACCCTATAAGGCGATTCATGACCTATATAGTGATCATGGTAGGAAATCATACGTGGTCGATTATGAAAAATTAGTAAAAAGAGAGATTGACACACCGGAGGTTCTGGATTTCTACGAATTTGAAACAATCAACAATGGGGCAGCAAGTAGGGCATTAAAGGCATTTTGGAAGGTGAAGTATACTTGCGATAGAGGTTTTTTTACTTGCTTAGCTTGGTTGAAGCTTTTCAAGATTTGAGAGCCCGTTATTCCGGAGTATGTTAGAGAATTTTGGAACTGTGAAGTTTAGTGAAGATGTTACCCACATTGATGCAACCTCGCCTATTTTCAACTTGAGGGGTGAGAAGGAAATGACTTTGAGGCGCCTCATGCTCCATATGGGTTTATACAATGAAAAGGATTTTGAGTCTGCTATTTGGTGTGAATTTTATGATCAATGCTGGAGAGTTTCGGAAATCACGCTTACATTGAAGTCAATTATTTGAAGATCATTGAAGATCCCCCATATTCTCCATATTTTCACCTTAAGTGGGGAGATAATTTATCATTCAGTATTTACTATTTAGCACTATGTTAAAAAAAATCGATTGATTAGTTTTTATTGTTAAAAGTGCAAAACATTATAGCACTATGTTATGAGATTACAAGAAGTTAGCATCGAGGAGACCACCTCGATCACAATTGAAGATGTGAGTTGGATAAGTTAAATATGCCAACGTTTCGAAGAACAAGTAATATGCTCATCTCTAGCGGCACATTCTTTTGATTTGTCATGATCCATGTCTTACCTTACTCTTTTTGTCATGAAGCATGTCTAGGTGTTGAAGCGAGCAATCCTTGGTATCTTGGCTATGGATTTGGTCATATATCAATGATATTGTCCACTTTGTCGTGACAGGTTAGTAAGGACACATCACCCTAAACCTATGCAACATTATAACCCAAAATTGCCTTATAAAGATTGTCTTGACCTTAGCACTAGTGGTAGAGATTTATGTAATCACCAAGCCTATGATAGAATACTTACTATGTATGTGCAATTGAGTGATCACTTCGAAATTAAACACTTAGAATAGGACGAGTGTGAGAGTGTTTCGTTCCTTGTTTCGTGAGATGTGCGGCTCTAAAATTATTCTAGCATGGGAACTCTTAACTGCATGTTCTTCGATATACTTGAGGAATGTATTATTTTGCTTATAATATAAAGGTCTACTTGAGCGCAAGTAGAGTTTAAGTGGGGGGATATTTGATAACATCAAATAATCATGATATTCTAAGTGTTTATTCCCCCATTATTGACTTATTATGCTTAAAATGCTATTAGAATCGTCCTTATTTCTTCTTATTTCATTTCAGGAAGTGATTTGCTAAGAAGCAGACTTTGACGATTTTGGATTCAAGTTTGAGTATTCTTATATTCACAAAGACTACGGCGTAACTAAGTGATGAAGTTACGCCTTACGCCGTGACTATATTTATAAAGACTACGGCGTAAGATACTAATAGAGTTACGCCGTAATGAAACTACGCTGTAACAACATATCAAGATACGGCATAGTTACCACACCAAACGTAGCTAATGAAAACTACGCCGCAACTGTTAAGAAGGTTACGGCGTAACATGCATTTTATGAAGACTACTGCGGTGACAACTCAGAATTCCTCGATGCCGTGAATGAGAAACATCGATTTGAGAGATCGTTATAACAAATTTGAGATACGAGTCGTATTATATACCGTTTTTATTGGAAATATTATTTTAAAAGCATTGGCGTAACTCCCGGGTCACGAATCATCCGTTTACTAGGTTAAATGTGTCCCGAACCTAATATATCACAAGTTTTGCAAAAAGTTACATCTAGGGTCCTTGGGATAGTTTACATTTTTACCCCTAGAGTTTCAGATGAGCAAGTTTGGTCCTTCCTGGGTATATAAATACCCCACACCACTCTCCTTCTCTCATTTCTACCACTTTCTTTCTCTCACTACAAAACACACACACTAATACTCCCCTTTCTCTCTCTACATTTTCCGGCCACCCGTCTAGGGTTCCGGCGCCGCCGCCGGAGTCCGACCAAATTCCGGCGACCACCCACTAACACACCGCCTACCCCATCTTGTAGATCGGGTCATGGTGGTTCTATTTCTGCAAACTACGCCCCTTAAATCTCTCTCATGCGCGCTTAATCTCAAACCCTAGTTTCATAAATTAGGGTTTTGTGATAAAATGTGTGTAACGATTCAAGGTTAATGGCTACGGGTTGTACCCGTTGGAGACGCCATCACAACCCTCGTTTCTTCTTCTCTTTTCTCACGGTAAACTCAACCCACCCGTTCTTGTATACACCATATATACGTAGGTAGTTTTATATTGTTGCTTTCATGGTTATAATCAAATAAAAACAGATTTGAAAATCATTTTTAATAATGACTCGTGTGGTAATGAAATGTGAACAAGATTTAAAAAGGTTGTGTTGATTTTCGTGTGGTAAAATATCCCAAATTGGTGTTTGAGCACTCGGTTTTCTTAAAATGGGTCGGGTCAGAATCGTACTACTCTAGGTCGAGAGCCTGTGGATCTCGGTTATGATTATTTAAGTCTTGGTCTAATCAAAGTGATACGTTTAAATTCTGGCTTCCCGTTTGAAAGGTGGAATTGGGTTACTTATTCGTTTTCAGTCACGAGTGGGTAGGGACCAGGGTGACCCGGTTTGGGTCATGGGTTGTGTTGGTCATTTCTTGGTTAGTCATTTGAAGCGCGTATTAACTTGGTAAATTGTGTCGGATCTCGATGGGTTATTTGATCATGATATAAGTTGATATGGGTTACGAGTATTACTTGAATAAGACTTGATAAATTGTGAGTCGTAATAGGTTATTAATATAGAATATCGAAACGGATACTAATGGACTAATTGAAATCATGCGACGAGCTATATATATACATGAATTATCGGTTACCAACGATGCGGTGAATAATATATGTCCACGGGTAAAACTTGTAACAGAACACGGGTTAACTATATATATATATATGTGTACTTAACAACATAATTTGGTAACAAATCACTTATACAACGATAAACGGGATAGAACTATCGGATAACGATATAAAACTTGAGTTAATGATGAGTGAATATTTGTAAAACAAAGTGATAAACATTGGAAACTATGTAGGCAATTTGTGTTTAATAGTGAATATTGTGTATACGTTATAACATTAACACTGTTTATAAACTTGAAGTAACATTTGACATACGGTTATATTGATTATGCGTTAAATTTATTAAACGTTTTGGCTTAAACGAGTGTAGTATGTTAGACTCGGAAATGAGTTTGATATATTTGTTTCGCAATATGCCTAAGTATTCTTTTTTTACATTTTAACTAATAACGAGATATCTGGTTATATATTGTCAATAAATACGGTTTTGTTTGACTATAAACCTATACTAACCACGATAATAAATTGTGTTTCATAAATATATGATTAGCTTCTATAAACTTGTTGAAAACGGTTAGTTTGGATAAGTCAACTTATTAGAATTATAAGGATTTGGGGACGTTGAGTGAGAGAACATGTCATTTATAAAATACTTTGTGGTATAACATATATGAAGTACTTTCTTATAAACTTGAATAATTACGAATAACGATTGAGAAACCTTTATTGATTTAGTGATAAATGGAAACTTATCTTTTATCGATAACATGAACGTTGAGATTATGGGGAAACAAGTTAATCTATTGATATTTAATAAGATGTCGTCACTTCCTAGTCTTTGACTAGCTTGAGTAATGTCAGTATTCTTGACTTTGTTAGTGTCTTTTCCTTTTTGGCGTGAGTTATGGTCTGTATGTCTCGATTATGTCGATGTCTTCTCTTATTTCGCGTGAGTTGTACGTCACGTCTATGTTTCTTACCACCACATGAAACGTTAAACCTAAACTTTTGAAATATCAATTATAAACTTTTGAAAACGATAACGGACTTTTGAAAGTAACGACATGAATGATCCACGAAAGATATGACACATTACTTTCTATTGATTTATTGATCGCATGAGCCGTATTTTTAGAATATTGTATGTCCATTAGGTTGCGTCACTTCTATTCTATCGCACTTGTCGTACATTCTTCTGGATACCATGGAGATTAGCTTTAGATGCCAGTCGTGTCAATAGTGAATAGCATTGCTGTGGCTAAGGTGAGTTTCATAGCCTCATTTTTATCTATGTTTTTAACTAAATTAGGGTGAGAATCATGCTACTGTTTTTGGACCTTTAAAACTATTTGGATTTGCTTATGTGCTTGACTGTTTAGATAGATGTGTGGTAGTCGCTGCCAGACTAGGGTAGCAATTCTAATTGCTATAACCGCTGCCTAGCTAAGAGTAGACTTCTACCTCGACCTAGTCCGGGGTTAGCAATTGTTCTAGACTCTGCTATGACAATGCCGACTAGAGTCGCTGGGCCCGTTGTAGATCATCGGATGAGTGATATGGATTGTGATTTCGGATATGATACGGTTTGTGATTGATGTATATCTATCTTAAGTCTCGCATAGCAAATCAACTCCCACAGTCAACTATGTTTTTATTAAACTTCAACCTATGAACTCACCGCCAAATTTAAGCGACCTTTTAGCATGAGTTCTCGTGTTTAAGGCTTATAGCTCACTATTGGAAGACGCTTGGCAAGGGGCATGGTCATAGGCGACTCTGATGAAATAACGGGACCGTTTTAACTATCTTTTAGGCCTACTTCCGCATTACTATCCTTAATGTGAACTTTATGTTTTCAGTTAATGAATCTTATTCTAAAAAAATGGGATAAAAAACATTCTTTGTACCTTATGTTGTGATACCAAGATTGTACCACCCAAAGGTTCGTATGCTTCCGCTGGACCCAAATTTCGGGGTGTCACACGGCGTAACCATCAGATAGAGATACGCCGTAATCCTGGATTTACATCAGTATATCCGCTTATGAAGAACTACGGCGTAACTATTTCATAGAGTTACGCCGTAGCTCAAATAGGGTTTTCTATAAATACAAGACGCATTCTGCATTTAAAAGACATCTCCCTTCCCAAACCTAGGTTTGGGAGAGCAATCACAGTAAAAAGAAGAATTATTAGTATGAAGAACTAAGTTCTCATCTACCATTTCCTTTGTATTCGAGTTTGAATTATTTTATGTTTTTCTAGAGATCATACTATGAATTCATGTTATTAATTCAGTTTTATGTTTATGTTATTTATCATCTTTATCACTCTTATAGATATCTACTTAGTCTTATCATAGAGCTAGTTTCTAATGTTAAGCTTGTTAGTATCTATGGAGTTGGGAGAATTGACCAACTGACCTCAACTCACTAGATTGCGAAGTATGGAAGGAATTGACTATAGTAAAACCATTCTTTGTGTGCGAATTGACGAAATGATCACCTATCAAGTGAAGGTATTTAAGAAGCTAGGGAAAATCTAAGTTCATAATGCCGGGTTTTCATAGACTAGGTCTAGTATATTTGGTACTTAACGACCGCTATTAGATTGTTGAATCATCCCGGGTGATCTGATCATCTTAGTGAGGGGTCTAAGAATCATAGGCTAAGATGAATTGACCAATTGAGTCTAGTGATAGTTACCCACTATACTGAGCTTAAATATTGAGAATTAAAACATATCTAAAATCTTGGTGCTCTTCTCTCTTCTATTACTTTGTCCTAATTTCTACCTCTCTTAATTAGGATAATTCTATCTATTTTATCATACCATTATAACTTTATCTTATTTATTTCTAGTATCTTAGTTCTTTCAAGGTTACAACTCTCGGGATCTACACCGATTTACCTAAGGCTTTATCCCGATCGGGTTCTCGCGCCTCAAGCTAGCATGTGTTTATCCTAGTATATCTCAGCTTTTATAAATATAAAAGCGTGATGAAATAGCACATCAAGCTTTAGCGCTGAATAAAGATATGGAAGATATAAGGTATGACCTATGTTGACCTACAGAGACTTATAAGGTACGTATTTCACCCTCTCGTATTGCAATTATAGGATATATCCTAAAATATTTATTTTGAAGCTAATAATTACGGCGTAACTTTTATTGAAGTTACGGTAACCATATATATAAAATAATATAATAAAATTTTTAATTAAAAAATAATTCAAAAATAATTACGGCATAACCATTATATAAAATAATAATATTATTAAATTTTAATAATTAAAATTAATTTTAATGATTAATTACTACAGAACTAAATTTTATTTACGTAAAACTTTAACGATATAAAACTCTTTATGGCTGAGCATTTAGGTTTTACCAAACCTTTTAATAAATGGACGCTACAATAAAAATCTCCCTAAAAATTTTCGTTGTGTTATCCTAATAATCTCATGCATTCTCGAATGGCTAGAAAAACAACAACAACGCCTAATAGGTGTATTCATGACCTATAGTGATCATGGTAGGAAATCATGGTGGTCGATTATGAAAAATTAGTAAAAAAGGGATTGAAAACCGGAGGCCTGGATTTTTCCGAATTTGAAACAATCACAAGGGGCAGCAAGTAGGGCATTAAATACATTTTGCAAGGTGAAATATACTTGCGATAGAGGTTTGTTTACTTGCTCTCGCCTTTGGTTGAGGCTATTCAAGATTATAGAGCCCGTCATTCCGGAGTATGTAAGAGAGTTTTTGGCATCCATGGAGTTTAGTGAAGATGTTACCAACATTGATGCAACCTCCCTCTATTTCCAACTTGGAGGGTGAGAAGTGAAATGACTTTGAGGCAGTTCATGCTCCATATGGGTTTATACAATGAAAAGGATTTTAAGTTTGTTATTTGGTGTGAGTTTTATGATCACGCCGAGAGAGTGCCAAGTGAATATAACCTCGCCAATTACTTCAATAGCATCTCTACCACTCGGTTACAACTCAAGGCATCCTCCTACACAATGATTAGAAGCCCTATTTGCCGACTCGCTCATAGGCCGCTCGCTTGCTCAATCAGAGGAAGACCTTCGCAAGGGGAAAAGATGATGATTACGGATGACTTGTTTTGCTACATGGATGGGATGCGGACATCGATTGATGTCCCTTGGTATTTTGCCAAGTTTATGTCAACCGGGGAAAGGGGTTCACTACAAAGAGCATGATTCAGGGTACACATTTGATTGGTAGGCTTGCGAGGAGTTTTGGGTTGATGTCTCTCCAGGCATTGTCATTGGTCACTCGGGGTAGAGATACTAGCTTGATCGGGTCTAACAAGCTAGTTGAGTATGGTATTTGTCAGTTTAATGGTTTGGGTGAGGCCGAGTTGATGCCGGACGCTCCACTAAGAGGCAGAGGATCAAGTGGAAGTCGCCTCTGTGGTAGTAAAGCGGGTGGTAGCCAAATGGGTGACGAGGAGGGGGCCCCAAGGGTTCGAGTAAGGGCTACCACAAACATTGGGGACAGATTGCAGAGGATCTACGAACGACTCAACCATATGGAGAGCCATTTTAATGAAGCAATTGATGATTTGGCTGCGAGTTTGTATGGGTTAAGCACCAAATTTGATGGTTTTTCCGGTGCATTGAACCGAGCGCTGCAGGAGCCCAGAAGACTTCTTCAGTTGGAGTGCAAACCGAACAAGCCAGATGCTTCAAGAGATGCACCTCAGCTATCCCCGTTGGCACGGAGCTCCCTACGTATATCAACCGGATATTCCCGACATTGGAGTCTAGCATGGTGTAGCCTACATGAATCCTCAGCCAACCCCTGGAAGAACCACCAGTACCCCGTTTAACCCATCCCAATACCAATCAATGGACCATGATCTCGAACGGGAGGATTAACTCCCTTGTTTCTCGAACAATTTCTCTACTTTCTAAACAATAGTATTATGTCTGTAATAATTAAACTCCTAGGATTATTATTATTATTATTATTATTATTATGATCTAAGTACCTATAGAACAAATTTTCCGTATGTTTTTGTGCATATTCTGTTCTGGAGAGACAGTTACGGCATAACTAGTAATAGAGTTACGTCGTAAATCTTAACTGAGAAAGTTTAGTTGTGAGACCATTTAAGTTACGGTGTAATCAGTCCCTTTAGTTACGCCGTAACAATTCTCCTGACAATTTGTGAGAATTCTTGGGCGAACGATTGAGAGGGGAGTTTATTTCTTTCTCAGTTCTTTTCCATTTCTATTTTCTTTTTCTTTTTATTTTCGTACAAACGGGACTTTGTACACTTCAAGTGGGTGGACAGGAATAGAAATGAAGTATGTGTTTACTTAGCCTACTTGCCCTAAAATTTTCTAGTTGGTTTAAAAATGAAGCTATTTTGAAAGAAAAAAAATTGACATGTTTTTAACAAAGCTAGAATTATATGAAGCCGAGCACACAATAACCTTGAATGTAATTGGTGAGATTTAGCCTTTCTGTTTCCCATATTTTACCCAAATATACCAAAAATTGAGTGTTCCAGTAGTATTGTTAGACTTTAGAACTTGGCCCTTACATCATTTCGAGACCATAGATGAGTAGTGTTTCAAGTTAGCTTGATACATTTGGAAAAGGAAATTCGAATAGGTGAATGTTTTAGGATTAAACCAAATAGCCCATATGTGTTCATTTGTGTGCGTTTATCCACTAGTCACATTACTTTTCGACCACCATGGTAAACCCTTTTTGGTGCACTCATTATTAGTGAAAATACCCCTAGTTACACCCATTTGAGCTTATCCTTTCATTTCTTAACCCATTTACACTCTTATTTTGTTACACCTTTTCACCTTAGCCTGCCGTACAATCTTAGTTTATGATCGGGAAATCATTGTTTACCCAAGTTCAAGGTTTAGGTAGAAAGTTTCGGAAATCTCGCTTACATTGAATTCAATTATTTGAAGATCATTGAAGATCCCCCATATTCTCCATATGTTCACCTTAAGTGGGGGGATAATTTATCATTCAGTATTTACTATTTAGCACTATGTTAAAAAAATCGATTGATTAGTTTTTATTGTTAAAAGTGCAAAAAGTTATAGCACTATGTTATGAGATTACGAGAAGTTAGCATCAAGGAGACCACCTCGATCACAATTAAAGATGTGAGTTGGATAAGTTAAATATGCCAACGTTTCGAAGAACAAGTAATATGCTCATCTCTAGCGGCACATTCATTTGATTTGTCATGATCCGGTTTCTTCATCTTGAAGCTTGAATTTTGGATAAACGGTGGACGGTGACAACTAGATTTAAAGCTAAGACTATTTTTTTTTCTTTTTCACCCATTAAATGATCCCAGGTCTTACCTTACTCTTTTTGTCATGAAGCGTGTCTAGGTGATGAAGCGAGCAAATCTTGGTATCTTGGCCATGGATTTGGTCATATATCAATGATTTTGTCCACTTTGTCGTGACACGTTAGTAAGGACCATCACCCTAAACCTATGCAACATTATAACCCAACATTGCCTAATAAAGATTGTCTTGACCTTAGCTCCAGTGGTGGAGATTTGTGTAATCGCCAAGCCTATGATAGAATACTTACTATGTATGTGCAATTGAGTTATCACCCCGAAATTAAACATTTAGAATAGGATGAGTGTGAGAGTGTTTCGTTCCCCGCTTCGAGGAGGTGTGCGCTCTAAAATTATTCTAGCATGGAACTCTTAATCGCATGTTCTTCATTTACCGAGGAATGTATTATTTTTCTTACAATCTAAAGGTCTACTTGAGGGCAAGTAGAGTTTAAGTGGGGGGATATTTGATAACATCAAATAATCCTGATATTCTAAGTGTTTATTTCCCCCTTTATTGACTTATTATGCTTAAAACGCTATCAGGATCATCCTTATTTCTTCTTATTTCATTTCGTGAAGTGATTTGCTAAAGAAGCTAGTACTTGGACGATTTTGGACTCAAGTTGGAGTATTCTTGCATTCACAAAGACTACAACGTAACTAAGTGATGAAGTTACGCCGTGACTATATTTATAAAGACTACGGCGTAACACATTTATAGAGTTACGCCATAATGAAACTACGTTGTAACAACAGATCAAGATACGACGTAGTTACCACACCAAATGTAGCTAGTGAAGACTACGCCATAATTATTAACAAGGTTACGGCGTAACATGCATTTTATGAAGACTACGACCTAACCATCAACTAGAGTTACGCCGTAATCCTGGATTTACATCAGTACATCCGCTTATGAAGAACTACGACGTAGCTCAAATTTGGGTTTCACGCTTATAAATAAAAGATGAATTCGACATTTAGAAGACGTATCCCCTTTCCCAAACCTTTTTAGGGTTTGGGGAAAGCAATCACAGAAGAAGAATCATGGCTTAGGAGTATGAAGAACGAAGTTCTCGTCTACGATTTTCTTTGTATTCGAGTTTAAATTCTTTTATGTTTTTTTAGAGATTACACTATGAATTCATGTTGTTAATTCAAGTTTATGTTTATATTATTTATCCTTTTTATCACTCTTTATAGACATCTACTTAGTCTTATCATAGATCGCTAGTTTTGGTAATGTTATAAGCTTGTTAGTATATGGGGAGTTGGGAGAATTGACCAACTAACCTCAACTCACTAGATTGTGAAGTATGGAAGGAATTGGCCATAGTACAACCATTCTTTGTGTGTGAATTGACCAAATGATCACCTATCAAGTGGAGGTATTTAAGAAGCTAGGGGAAATCTAAGTTCCTAACACCCAGGTTTCCATAGACTAGGTCTAGTAGATTTGGTACTTAATGACTGCTATTAGATTGTCCAATGATCTCTGAGATCTCGATCATCTTGGTGAGGGGTCTAAGAATCATAGGCTAAGACAAATTGACCAAATAATTCTAGTGATATTTACCCACTATATTGAGCTTAAATATTGAGAATTAAAACATATCTAAAATCTTGGTTAAGCTTCACTCTTCTATTACTTTGTCCTAAATTCTATTCTTGTGTAATTAGGACAATTATATCCATTTTATCATACCATTATCACTTTATCTTATTTATTTCCAAGATCTTAGTTCTTTCAAGGGCACAACTCTCTTGGGATCTACACTGGATTTACCTAAGGCTTTACTTCATCCGATCGGGTTCTCTCGCCTATTATGTGTTTATCCTAATATATCTTAGTTTTATAAATATTAAAGGCATGATGAAATAGCACATCAAGGAATTTTGTGTAACGAAACATACATAAAAACATAAATAGTTTCTATAATAACCTACCGATTATAGAAACGATCCCTGGCCGCACCCACAGCGGAGAGCGGCAAAAAAGTGTTCGTTATGAATAAAAAACTATGCAGAATTTTATATCTACACCCAGAACAATCTTCATATTTTATAATTTAGACCTCCATCTTTAGGCGTGGGTACATTCAAGTGCTAATCTTTGATATTTTCTCACTTCTGGTGCCTCATCATACTTTTGTTTCACTACAGAATAAGCCCTTATTGTGTGTAAATCGCAAGTCTTAAATTTATATACTGGTTTTACCTATGTTTATGGATTATCCACAATACATACAAGTATACCTGATTGTATACTAATATAGATATGGATAGTCTGAGTGTAAATCACAAGGAACGATGTGTAATAACTGGTTGTTTGACTAAAATAACAAAATACTCTAGGGAATAATGTAAATTAGAGGGAGTTTTAGTTAGCACGCGAATAATGGTTGATTATTAAAACAATGAAATAACAAGTTGAAAAGCAAAGATTTCTTAAAGTCGCAAACAATCAAGAATAAAAGCGTGCCAACCTAGTTTTTATTTCTCTTTGTTTTACCCATAAGGCTATACGCAGTGGAAGAGGTTGGGCTCGGTTGCAACCTTCGGTCGTGGTTGGTTGTCCCGATGTGGAGGTCTCGGTCGCCGTCGGTTGGGGAGAGAAGGAAGCACAAGTCGGTTGAGCACACAACCGACTCTATAAGCTCAAACTTTTACCTTTTTTTTTCAAAACTTTACCACTTTTATAACATTATAAATACCAACCTCAAACACATTTTTAAACACACAATTTCAAACACAATTCAACATAAAAATTCACATTCTCTTTACGCAACATCATTATGGCTTGTCGCCTCTCATTCCGTTATCGATATGCTAACGTACGCTCAAAATCAACGCGAGAACGATGATGAGGCTAGAAAAGACGCTTATTATATGCCATCCAATTCTTTGAGGACAAAAGGAATGAGAAGTCAGCAGATGAGAGACAAACTACAAGACTTGCAACGACATCAAAGAATGAACTAAAAGGTGTTATCGAGAAATTCCTTCGTGAGGAAGCCCGCAGAGATGACTTAACTAATTGACAAGTTGTGGAAGTGTGTTCAACGGATAACGAACAACATCAACACCAAAGTCAATTGGAGCTATCGGGTGAACAAAGATGATGATCCAGAGTCTCCTGGAGGGATCTCCCGAGACGAGGAAGCTTTGTCTCACTGAGGATTATATACCTCCCGCGCTTGATCCTATGACGAGGAGTTTTCGATTAGGATTTAAGATTTGGGATTTATGTATTATGTATTTCGTATCGTTTAATTTTTAATATATTGTAATGTTTTTATTTATTTTTAATGAATTTTAATTTTGTTTTCAAAAATATTTGAATTAAAAAAAAAATAATAAAAAAAAAAAAAAAAAAAAAAAAATTCTCAGGTCACCACTATGACAACTAGGTCGTCAGCCAGTAGCTTAGAGAGAAAAGTTCGACGCAAGACCGATTTAACTAGATCGCTATTGTGCATAGCCTAACTAAGTTAGTTCCATAGCTATTGATTATATTGTTTTTGATTTCTAAAGCAATCTAGAGTAGATGATCACTAATATCTAAGTATAGACCAATTACAATTCCAAAACCTTAATTCCTACAAAATACTCTAAGTTTTTCAAGATATTTGATTAAAAACTTGCTACTCATAAACCTTTTAAAGTAAAATCATGTTTACTTTCTATAAACTCTTGTTCAAGCAAAACAACAGTTTAAAACTATACAAAGATTTTATCTGTTTGCAAACTCTATTGTGGTTTTTATCAAAATATCTTCGGGAATTTTTTTTTAAACCTCTTCCTTACCATATAAAAATGCATTATTTATGTCTAAATGATGAAAAGTCCAATTTTTTTTTGAACATGTAAACTTAGAATACACATAACAATCACAATTTGGACCAAATGAGAGAAAGTTTCAGCATAATCAATACCTTCTTTTTGATTAAATTGTTTTGCTACATGTCTATCTTTAAGTCTTTCTACTTCACCCAATAGATTTAATTTATCTTAAAAACCCATTTATGACCTACAACCTTTCTACCTTATTCAGATAATTCTCATCAATGCAGGTAGGATCTTTTGATGCCTAAACATAATACTTAGATTAACTTATTTTATTCAGATTTAGAAAATATATAATTTTCATAATTAAGATTAGAGTAATTCACATTCCTATGTATACCATACTTAACCTTATCATCTAAGACAAAATCACTTTAGTTGTAAACTTATTTTTCTACTGGGCCTTCTAATTGTGATTTTTGAAATATTTTCATTAGTATACTCGAACAATTGACCAAAAACACTAAAGTCTTCACCCTTAGAAAAATAATCTTTTTCATTAGGTGTTACTCCCCTATCTTTACTATATAAAATGTAAAAATGGTCAAAGGTTAAAATGAAAACTTGAAAATTGAATGTTGAAAGTCAATATTCTTGAAACACTTGAATGTTGAATGTTATATCTATGTTTATAAACAAAAAAAGGAAGGAAAAAACATTAAATTAAATGTAAACCAATATTTAATGGGTATATATTGAATGTGGAGTTTTTTGTTGGACACTTGCAATTTAAAAACTTAAATACATAACCATAGTACTTTCAAAAATATATACACGATCCTCTTTATTCTTTATTACTAATGCGTAAACAATCAAATCTTGTATTGCTATGCCATTTCTCAAAACTCTAAGTTAAAAAATTATGTTGTGACATAGTATGTAGTACGTATTTGAATTAATCTTTGGTGGGCCGATCTAAATCTTCAAAGAAATTTAGGATATATATATATTTCTTTTATTTATTTATTTTTTCTTTTTTGGTTATGTAGTTTTCTGCTTCACTTTTAACAAAATTGTATGGTTTTTTTTTAAAAAAAAACTATCGATTTGTTTTATATTTCTTTCATTCCCCGCAAGTTTTATTTGGATTGAAGTGGTTTTCGCTCAACGGTCCGACCTTGTGATCTTCAATTGGGTTATATTTTTGGTACCATATTGAATTCACAAACAATTTCAAAGAAGCTATTCTCAAGTCGGTTTTGGGCTTAAAAGAAAAATGAATATATTGGTGTCGAGATAGTGGATGAAGGCGAGTGGTCACCAAAAGTTCGGTGAAATGGACAAAGGAATACGGTCACAATAAAAGGAGGATGAACTAAGTCTCTTACTTAAGTGTTGTTCAATTTTTAATTGGAGATAAGGTTTTATAAGGGGTTATTAATTAATGGTTCATAACACTAAGTAGTAGAAATGAAGAAAAGTATGTTATGTTGTAAATATTTTTGCCACTACTACGCCTATGGCAATGAAAATGAAAATAATATTGACAATGAAAATGAAAAGATAAGGTTTACTATAGTTTTGATGAAGCGTAAGACTACACCCATAACTTCTATCCTTTTGGAATTTTAAACTCGGTCAACGCGGAGCGGATTGCCTCCTCATTATTTATGCTGAAAATTGGATGCCCATTATTCTTTTAAGGAATCTCGATCCGGCAAATGGATTATATAATGGCACGAGGTTAATATGCAAACGTTTTGATCCTAATGTCATCAATGCCGAGATTGTTGGGGACAACATTTGGAGTTAGAGTGCTCTTGCCAAGAATTCCTCTTGCTCCATCGAAGACTACATGTTCCCTTTCAAACTAAAGAGAACACATTTCATGCCTTTAGCTTTATGCGATGACTATTATCAAAGCTCGCTAAACAATTCCAAATTTGGGTGTCTATTGTCTAGAGGGATATCTCGTAGAACAACAAAGGTATTGGTTAAACTACCAAAGAGTTCCGCAAGCAGGAATCTATACCTCAAATGTCGTGTATCAAGAAGTTTTACGTGACGAGTAACGTGTGTTGTTAGTTAATATTTCATAATTGATGTAATGTTTTATTTTAAGTTTCATTAAATATTTTTATATGTCGTTTGTATATATTAAGAATTTTTGTTAGAGTTGAATTATCACATGTTACAACCATTTGTAATTACATTTTTATCCTTTCACGTTCTATTTTGAACGTTATACGAAACACTTACCACAATATTGCCTATCGTTAATTGTCTGCTGCTAGAAACCGATGCCGCTAGGCACGGGTACTCGCCTAGTAATATAGTATATCCTCAACTGTTGTGTTACTGCCTAGTTCATCAGTAGCATCATCACCAAGTGTAGTATCTACATATTTTATTAAGGATGTACCTTGAATCAGTATTTGCATCATTTGAAGTAACAGGGGTAACAATAATGGATTAATGCCATTACCTTTTTCACCGTCTTTTTATATATCATTGGGTTCTTCAGACATTTTTCCTTTTGTAATTTGATCAAGAAATTTCGAAGTGTTTATATGATTTTACATAAAAACAAATTCTTTAGATAAAGAATCATTTTTGAAATCATAAAATTGAACATCCTTTAAGAAAATTATATTATTTGTATCCAAACTGTATAACTTGCATCGTTTCTTATTTGGTAAATAACCAATAAATATACATTTTTGAGACTTAACATAAAATTTATCAAAACCATATAGAATTTATTTTGTGAAACATAAAACCCCAAAACATTTTAAATGAGAGAGTCCGGGTTCAAAGTGTTATTTATACCGTCCCATAAATTATTGTTCAAGATGACTTTAAGTTTTATTTTCAATCTTGACTTTAAATATTATTATTTGTGTTATATAATACTTAATGAAAATTATACCAATGAAAATATATTTCAAACTCGATTCATTCATATATTTTGCATCAAGTAATATATAACACAAATAAAAATATTTAATGTCAAAGTTGAAAACTAAAGACTTTAAAACTCAATACTGGATAATAATTATGGGACAGATGGACTAACTCATAAGGACTTTCTTGTCAAGCACAACAGTAGGTAACTTATTAATTAGTTATTAAGCACTTAATACAGATTCAAGCCAGATGTTCAAAGGTAGCCCCCTGAAGCATGAGGGTTTTACCAACATATAATATGCTTTCTTTCTACCACCCCATTCTGTTGAGATGTATAGGAACATGAAGTTTGATGAATAATATCATTTTGTTTTAAAAACATATCAAATCTTTGATTTACAAACACAATTCCATATCAATTATGAAACTTTTTACTTTAGACAATGAACAGACATAAGAATTAAATGATACCCTTGAACTACTAAAACATCATGTAACACAAGGTTTTCAGACAGCTGAAAACTACCAATTTAAGAGACAGTTACAACGGATCCATTAGACTACATGGCAAGAGATAGGTGAACCCAAGGTGAATGCCAAGTGAATGTGTTGGTCATCCGTGAGTTCCATGCACTCACCTTGCAATCACGCGCGAGGCACTTAGTTCAAAGCAAATTAAGGTGAAGTATTCACCTAGTTGATAATCGTGCTAACTGAATTCATCCCAATTTATTAAAAGAAAAAGTGTGAGTTAAGGTGAGTGAAAGTGAGTCTCTTGTCCGCATAAAGGTGAGTGTAAGTGAGTGGAAGAGAGAGGAGAAAGAAAGCTGATGTGGCGCTGAGGTGTAAGGTGAGTGATAGTGCACCTTGCCTTCCAGCCTTAGGATGTGCAACTATACGATTAAGATATTTAACATCTATCAAATTAAAGAGATTAACAGCATTAAAGGCCATATGTTGACTTCCACCAGAGTCAATGCATCCTATATAAGTACTATATGTACTTAAGAATTTAATTTAGAAAAATAAAAATAAAAAATAAATAAATCTACACGTAAAGAAATTTATGACCATATTAGAAGATATAATATTACCGGCAACATTAGACTATACTTTATTAGAACTGTATTATCACTAATTAAGGCCACCAACTTTTGGAAGCCTGACGAGTCACAACTTAGTGCCTTTATTTTTGCTCTCGTGCACCTTTTGAACCCATTCGCGCTGGAAAAGGAAATTCCCTTAAAGGAATCCTTAGAGGCCCATGCTATGAGGGTTGCTAAGAAGAAGGGCGAGAAGGGAAAAGCCATTCTTTGAAGTGTTGCGCAGCCGCACCTTCCCGTGTCCGGACGGGTGCTCAGGTGTGTGGCCACGGTGTCGCGACAGATTCTCGACTTGTTGAAGCTGGCCGAAGGAGGCCGGGACGCCACGCCAAGTGGAAAGCTCTCGCCTTAAGCGCTGTAGTAGCATATAGATTGTAACTTCTATTGTAAATATCATTTTGTAAGAACTCATGGTCCTTAATGAAATATTCCTTTTGTTGAATGGGTGTTGATGTGGTTGCTAATTTATAATGTTTGTACTTAGTTATCCTGCCTTTGCATAAAAACGTGACTTATTGTCTAAGAAGCAAACCGTTACATAAGCGACTAATATGTGGAGTTCATAATCATGTATGAACTATCATACTTATAATGTCTAAGTATTTTAACATAATCGTGTATGGTGTGATATGCGCCGCATCAGAATATCATAGTAAGGAGCCAAGAGTCTTGATTCTCGTTTTGTTAAATGCGATAATATGCATTGTTAAGCATCCGTCGTGGAATGCGCATTGAACTTATTCCAACGCCTTGAAAATAAGGTGTTTAACAAGGATGCATGATCCAATGTTGATGGGTTTGCAACCTCTTACTCAACGAGTTGTTTAGTAGGTTTACTCATCCTTTACACCATCGTGGGTTGTAGTGCATGCACGCCATGTAGGCAAAAGATAATATTGCAACAATGTTGAGACATAAATATTATGTAAATAACAAGTTGAAATGTGTCGCGGAGTTAGCTAGAAACCACGACATTTTATTAATACTTGCAAGTTTTTGTAAAAAAGAAAAGAAAAACATTTGCCTAAGTAAAACAGAATGTAAATACACGGATATTTATTGAGCACTATACTAAAGTGCGGGAGTGTCCATGCGTTGGGCCGTAGCCTTTCCTAGAGATAGCATCATTTGAGATTGCAGATGTTCCACGTGCGTGGTAGCTCACGGCCATCCATGTCAAGCAGCTTGTACGCGCCTTTTCCAAATGCTTCAATGACCTCATAAGGTCCTTCCCACTTCGTCCGAAGTTTTCTTGTATCTTCTGCGCGCTTGCATCATTGGCTGATATACGAAGTCGCCTCGGTTCAATGAAACACTTCGCACTTTAGCGCCGAGTATCCCTTCATTTTTGACTTAGCTCTTGCCTCACATATTGCTTTAGCGGCTGCAGGCTCTTTCTTCCAACAGATCCAAGTCAATACTTTCATCGCCATTAGTTGTAACATTAAATTCAGCAAGGCGTAATAGTTGGCATCCCTATTTTGGCCGGTATGACGCTTCGGCCCCATAGACAAGAGAAAAGGGAGTGTCTCCCGTGCTAATTTTGATTGAAGTGCAGCAGTGCCCACAAAACATGTGATAGTTCCTCCACCTACCTCCCTTTGTGCTTGTCCAAGCGTGCCTTAATTCCTTCACCCGCACTTCGATTTGCACGCCGACTAAGCCATTGGTTTGTGGGTGTTTAACCGACGCGAAGTGTTGTGTAATATTTAGCTTTTCGCACCATTCTTTGAAAGGGTTGTCACGTAATTGTTTTCCGCTGTCCGAGATGATTTCCCCGTAATCCCAAACGCATACAATATTGTCCCAAACAAACCGCTTTTACCTCGATTTCGTGATTGTCACGACCACCTTTGCTTCAATCCACTTGGTGAAATAGTCTATAGCTACTATGAGGAATTTCAATCCTCCTGCTGCAACATGGAAGGGACCTGCAATGTCGATACCCTATTTATAGAATGGCCATGGTGACGTAATAGGTGTTAGTTCCTGTTGTGTTTGGCGTGGAACGGTCCTCGGAACTTGGCACGCACACTTTCTTATTAAATCCCGCATCACGGTGCATTGTAGGCCAAGAGTATCCTCGACCGTAAAGCTGCCAAGCCACCACGGACCGCGGTCCGAAAGTGCATACTACATGAACCGTGAGATCTCCTGAGTAAATCCGCTTGAAGGGGTCCTACACATCAAAGCCATGGTTGTAGAAATGAATGCCGATATAGTACATCCGCTCCAAGTTCAAACCATCGTGATGTGCGCCGTACTCGCCGGGCTTCCTTCGCTTCTTGGCGCTTATATGCTTGCTTATAAACTCGACTATTGGGGTCATCCATGTAGGACCTTGTTCCTCTATCACCGTGGATATCTCCATCTCCGAGATGGACTTGCTCTTCAGAGTTTTCACCAATACTTGTTTTGATAGGTGCGCAAAGCTTGTAGATGCAATCTTGCTCACGCGATCCGCTTCTTCTCGCTTTCCCTCTAGGAACTTGTGTGATGGTAAACCTGTCAAAGCCCTGGATTAGGGACTTGGTTTTGTCGAGATATTGTGTTAGGAATTAGAAAATTCAGTCGTCAAAGAGTCGGTCACCTCAAGTATAAGCATTCTATAGAAAGCTCGTAGTCGTAGTTATGATATGTTAGTTAGTAGTTTGTTAAGTAACACCGTGGAGGACGGACGAGTCTTTACCCACTGTATGCCTGATCCACAGCCCGTAGGTGCCGTTTATTTGTAAGACACTATAAATACTCTCTACCTCCCAAGGTAGAGGGTTGGAGCTTCAATACTATTTTTCTTTGTTTCACATAGTTCCTAACTCTCTTCCATTTCTCTCTCTAGAACTTTCTCTCTCTAACACATTTATACGCCTACTTGGATTATGGTTTAGTGTGTTTATGAAATCCTATATCTTACAATTGGTATCAAGAGCCATGGTTTGATCACTCATCTTTCATGCTCTTTGTTTTGGTGGATTTCATAAGGTTTTTGGGGTATTAAGTGTTTAGAAGAGTTGGATTCACTTGGACAAATTCTAGTGTTAAAATTTGAATTTTGCTTGTACTTTTGTGTTTAGGATCATCATATGTGTTTATGTTTTGAATTGGAAGGCTTAAATAATTGTGGTTTGGTTGTTTTTGATTGACAACGTGGTTATTTGTGAAGATAGGACGGCTTAGTTGAGTCTCTGGACTTGTTTTTCTTCAAAGCGAAGTTGCTTTGTTTCTCAGATAATGAAGTTAGTATATGCGACTTGGCTATTTAGCGAGTTGATTTTCATGCTACTTGGGTTCTAAGCTTAGTTGTGTGTCTATGAAGTTGATACTAAAGCGAAGTTAGCTATTTAGCCACTTGTTCCATTAAGCTGTTGACGATGTTGTTATGAGTTGATGCTAATGCGACTTAGCTATTTAGCGAAGTTGATTCCTTAAGCGTTGTCTCCTTGAGCGAAGTTGGTTGTTTAGCGAGTTGATAACTGCGAAGTTGTGTGTTTTGCTACTTGTCACTTCTTCGTGATACATTCTTACGTTGTTCTTTTGGTTTAGTAAAATCCCGTGAAAGGATCAATTTCTCGGTTTAATCAAAGAATTGTAAAATCCTCAGAGAACTTGTAATCATGGCAAACATCGCTCCTACTATTGTTTCTTCCAGAGTCGAGGACGCTCAAGCAAACAGGTCGATACTCGCCCACCTATGCTTGACGTAACCGATTATGATTCATGGGCTCAAAGAATCAGACTGTACTGTCTTGGAAAGGAAAATGGGGTCAACATTCTCAAGTCAATTGATGAAGGACCTTATCGGGTTGAGACTACTAGAGACTTAATTGATATAGCTGCAGATGGAACAATGATATATGGAATAGACAGACCAAAGACATATGATGAGCTCGATGATAAGGAGAAAAGAGATTCGATGCTCGATATCGTGGCTTCTAACATCATACTTCAAGGTCTTCCAAAGGATATCTACAAGCCGATCAATCACAACACGAAGCCAAGGCAAGGTGGGATAATGTCAAGATGCTTCTCTCGTGTTCGATTAACTTGAAGACAGAGAATCACAACTATACGATGACTTTGAGCACTTCAAGATGAGACCAGATGAGAGTGTCTATGAGTACTATGTGAGATTCCATAAGCTTGTGAACGATATGAGGAACATCAAAATGACCATGCCAAACATTCAGCTGAACTCAAAGTTTGTGAACAACATGAATCCCGAATGGCACAAGTTTGTCACATCTGTGAAGCTCACTAAAGGATTGAAGAATACAAACTATGAGCAACTCTATGCTTTCCTTCTTCAGAATGAGAGGCATGCTATGTTTGAGAAAAGGATTCTGGAGCAGTTCAAAACCAATCAGGGAGAATCAAGCTCACCTAATGATTCTACAGCTTTCTACACCAATATTGGTATTACCACCAAGGCATCTCAAGTCATACCTATGGGTAATGGTAATCACAAACTCATTCCTGATCCTATGTTCAAACAAGCTGATGCTGATGCACACGGGGGTAACTTCATTAATCAACTGGCTCTCCTGATTAGTCAAAACATGAACTCTCTTACACACACCAACAACAATCTCGTAACTGCATCCAATCCACACAATCAAGCCACCGCCGAGATGGGAAGGTTATGGTGCAACAGTTCAAGAAAGGCAAGAACAAGGAAGAGGTGGAGCCGGTAGAGGATATGTAGCAAATCGAATCGGGAAGGAATGGAAATCAAGGACAAGCTAAACCAATCAAATGCTACAACAGAGTGGTGAAGGACACATTTCTAGGAACCGCACATCTCCAAAACGCCCACGCACGCGAATACTTCAGAGATAAGATGCCGCTTGTACAAGCTCGATAATGGTGCCGCTTTGGATGAAGAGGAGTTGCTATTTCTGCCGAGGGCAATGCCAAGACCTATGATGCAAATGTGGATGAGCGCCAATTCAGAGATAGGTCACATTCATCGTAATGCCTTTCAAGTCGCTGACAGTGATGCATACGACTCTAATGTGGATGATGGACCCACTGCACACACAATTTTTATGGCTAGCATTTCTCCAATGGTTTCTCCTAAGGTCTCATCTTCACCACAAGCTGGCCCATCCAAAGACAAACTCATCTCAGAGGTATTAAAACTATAATGATGATGCGATGTGCAAAAGATGCATGACAAAGTACAATCAACTGAAACTATTAAATCAAATATTGAAAATATGGGTAATATTAATGTTGTCCCATATGATCAATATGTGAAACAAAGTGAAAGTGAAGTTGTACCAAGTGATGCATCTTCTGCAGTCAACAATGACTATGTTTTTGATGAATACACCGTGATGCTGATGATTCTGTTATCTCTGAACTTAATGCTTATAAAGAACGAGTTGCCATTTATGAACAACGAGCTAAGTTTGAGTTAACTACTCGTGAGCAGGAAATGGATGACCAAATGCGTACAACTATTAGAAAAAGTAGGTTTAGAGAAGAAGTATTAAAACAAGAGTTAAACTCCTTACAAGAAAAGCTTTCTAAAAATGCTAAGCAAAAACAAGAACTTCAAGAAAATGTTAAAATGCTTAAGCAAGAATTAAGTGCTAAGGAATCAAAACTTTTGAATAATTTTTCTAATCTAAAAACCTTGAAAAACAAGCTTGAAAATAAGTTGTACGTACAAGGAATACCATTCAAACCGCTACATGGTCACTAAGCATAGAGTTTTAAGCTTATAAGCATAGTGTTCCCATCATAGATAAACCCAACCCCGAAAGTACGGAAAGATAGCTAAAGCGTACCAAAATGTAATTTATGATGGTAATGAAATCCTTAAGCCTAGACAGTAAACCTAGTTATGCTTGAGTGCACCGAGGAAGATAGAAAATTAGATGATGCATCTAGGGAGAAAATGAATAAGAAGCTAGATGATCCTGAATGTAAAAAAGAATAACATAATGATCAAACCCCATGATTACAAAAAGGAAAATTGGATTTCCTTAAACAAGTTTAAGCCTCAAACTTTGTTAACACCTGAACAAGTGTTTTGGAAAAAGGACTTAGATAAGTAAAAAGCTGAAAATATTTTTGAAACAAACCCTCCCCTTAGGAGAATGCCTGCAGCGATAGTCAATATGTGATTTTTTAACTATTTGTCGATTTTGAGAAAACTTGTAAGAAAAGGATCACACCCACTGGGATAACTGAAGGGGAAAGGGGTTTTGAACAAATAAAAGAATGTTATTTAACTGAAGTCATGCTTTTCTTTAAACAATTAAAAGATCAATTTGAGAGTCTTAAAAAGGGGATGGATACAGATATTAAGGGGATGGAAAAAGAATTTGATGCAATGATAATTGAAGTTAGTGACTATGAGCGGGCATTAAAATATAATGAAATTGAGAGGAAGAACTTGCATACCTTAAATGAGAATCTGATTTCTGAATGTATCTCTCAAGATGTGTTTTATATCGCTACTAATTGCTCTATTATGCTTCTCAATTTCATGAATTATCTGCTATGCTGAAAGTCTCCCATGATCGTGTCATTGAGCTTGAAATCAAAAACTCTAAGCTAAGTGATAAAATTGAACGGGATGATCACGATAATTTGGTAAAATATTTTTCTAAGCTAGAAGTTGAACATTTTGACTTGCAACTAAAATATCAACATCTTAAAGAAAATATTAAAACCTCAAACATCAAGATATCCTCGGATGTTCCAGTGTTTGATGCAGTTTTTGAACTAAAAAAACGTGACGAACAGATTCAAGCTCACTGTAACACGATCAGAAAGTTGAAAGCCCAATTCTCTCAATTAAAGGGTGAAAAGAACAATATGACTGGCTCCCAAATGCCTCCGCCTTTAGATTCTCGGAATTCTCAAAATTTTCATCTATAAAACTTGGTTAATGCCTTACAAAAGGAAAATGAAAGTTTTCTAGAAGAAAATGAAAAGGTTAAACGTCATTTCAATGAGTTATTTGAGTCAATTAAAGTCACTCGT
The DNA here is from genome assembly GCA_910596185.1 of Chrysanthemum makinoi. Classification (NCBI taxonomy): domain Eukaryota; kingdom Viridiplantae; phylum Streptophyta; class Magnoliopsida; order Asterales; family Asteraceae; genus Chrysanthemum; species Chrysanthemum makinoi. The sequence continues at coordinate 47,383,525 of OU343222.1, read as the reverse complement.
AACAAAAATAACGAAAAAATAACCTCGTTGCAAAAGGAAATTGAGAATCTTAAGAGTCAGGTAAAAGGGAAAATGCCAATGACCAATGGGGAGAATGGTGCTTCAAAGGGGCATGTATGTAATAAATATGCTTTGTCTGTGAAATATGTTCCTCCTTATCTTAGGAATAACAAACCGCAATTCAAACATATTTATCATATCTTAAGGACAGCCTAGAATGTCTCCGTGAGATTGTAGAAGAGGATAAGTTAGAGAAACCACTTGATAATGCAATTGATCATGCATGCTTATATGCCAAACGATCTCAAGAACTTCTAGAATGCTTAATTACAATATGCCCTAAAACCTTAGGTGAGCAAGTCAATTCCTTGATACCTTGTTCAATGCCTAGTGCCAAGCATGCAAGTCATTCAATGCCAAATGTTATGAACGTGAACCTTAGTGTGCCTTCAAGTAGTTCAGATTCCAAATCTGTTAGTGCTAAGAATGTGAACTCGAGTATGCCCTTTAGGAGTTCAAATCCCAGCACTTCTACTGTTAAGAGAGTGAACTTTAATGTGCCTTCAAATAGTTCAGATCCCAAAGACATCTAAACAGAAATGCATAAATTAGCAAAACCAACTAATGTTCACATTCCTCTACAGAGTAAACAAGGACATTAAAGCGAAAGGTGTCAAAGTCTCAAGATAACACAAGGAATGATAGGACCTCGCAAGCTAAGAATGTGCATTGGAAGAAAGTAGAAGATCAACCTAGGAACTTTAAGTTTGAGTCGAATAAAACGAATCGTGTTGATTCTAGTATTAGCCATAGGCATCAGAATTAATTCAATTCGATACTATTTGCAAACCTTGTAATGATGTCCGCTTGAATTCTCGTACTAATCATGAATGTGGTGTGAATGCTTTGTCTAATGTCATCATATCCCCAAATAATAGTGTTAATGCAAAATATCATGCTAAGAAGGCTAAAAGGCAAAGGCGAAAGAAAGTTAGAAAACAGTGGAAGCCCACAGGAAGAACATTTAGTAAGATAGGTTATCAATGGATACCTGTTGGCCATAAGGTTAATCAGACAAAGCCCTCTAAAAAATGGATGCCTACTGGTAGAAATATTCCCTTAAGAAGTGAACATACTTTGAATAGGGCAAATACGAACATTAGTACTGCATCTATTCATAATGATTCCATTGCTTCTATTTCCGATATGAATGTTTCTATTTCGATGCGGGTGTTCCAATCATCAAGTTATAACCAAATGGAACCCATTCTTGCATGGGGATCCCAATTATCCGGTTATCCATTCTTGTCTCGTGTTCAACCGCAGATCGCTCAAATCGCTCGTGGTACCGGACTCAGTCGCTCCAAGCATATGACCGAAACCGGTCGCGCTCATGAACTTCGTGAGCAAATTCATCGGGACTGTTAGATTCGAAAACGATCATTTTGGTGCAATTATGGGCTATGGAGATTATGTTGTTGGTGAAAGTGTTATCTCCAGAGTGTATTATGTGGAAGGTCTTGGTCATAACTTGTTCTCTGTTGGTCAATTCTGCGATTCTGATCTAGAAGTAGCCTTGAGAAAACATACCTGTTTCGTTAGAGAACTTGATGGTAAGGAACTTTTAAGAGGAACACGTGGTTAAAATTTATACACCATCTCTATCGATGATATGATGAAGTCTTCTCCAATTTTCTTGTTGTCAAAGGCTTCAAAAACAAAGTCATGGTTATGGCATCTTCGTCTCAATCGCTTGAACTTCGGCACCATCAATGATCTCTCCAGAAAGGACTTGGTTGTAGGTTTGCCTAGACTTAAGTATGAAAAGGATCATCTTTGTTCAGCATGCCAATTGGGAAAAAGCAAGAAGTATGCCCATAAACCCAAACCTACAAACTCTGTTACAGAAGTTCTTCATACAATTCACATGGACTTATGTGGACCCATGAGAGTGCAGAATATCTTTGGGAAGAAATATGTGTTAGTTGTGGTTGATGATTACTCTAGATTCACTCGCCAAGTTCTTAAGAACAAAGGATGAAACTCCGGATATCATCATCAAACTCATCAAACAAATGCAGTTCGTCTTAAAAAACTCGAATCATCCGAACAGACAATGGAACTGAGTTTGTTAACAAACATCTTAGTGAATTTTATGAAAGTGTGGGAATCAGTCATCAAAGAAGTGTTCCACGATCTCCTCAACAGAACGGTGTAGTTGAAAGACGAAATCGAACTCATGTGGAAGCCACAAGAACAATGCTGATTTACTCAAAGGTTCCAATGTTTCTCTGGGGTGAAGCCATTGCCACTGCATGCTACACACAAAATCGATCCCTGATTCACGCTGTTCATGGAAAAACTCCATATGAACTTGTTCACAACAGAAAACCTAATATCTCATTCCTTCGTGTATTTGGTGCTTTGTGCTATCCTACGAATGATGGTCAAGATTTAGGTAAACTAAGAGCTAAGGCAGACATTGGAGTTTTTGTAGGATATGCACCAAACAGAAAAGGATACCAAATCTACAACAAGAGGACCCGAAATATCATGGAAACTATTCACGTTACGTTTGATGAGCTGACCGGTCAAATGGATCCTGGACAATCCAATTCAGGACCCGCACTTCAAAACAGTCCCATTGGTTCATCTCTTGTACCAAACTCTTCTCCAGCAACTCCATATGTACCTCCATCTGAAGATGATTTGAAGAAATTGTTTGATCCTATGTTTGATGAAGACTGTGAGCCAAGTGCTATTGAATTGTCAACTCCTTCAACAGAGGCTGATTCTATCTCTGTCAATGAAGTCAATCCTTCAGTTTCTATGTCATTAAGCCAAGAAGCGCCTGCTGCTGATCAATCTGTTTCATCAACAAATCTTCAATCATCCAATGTACATCATGGAAATGCTTCTGATTCATAAGATGAAGTTAATCCCTTTGCTACTCCCGAAGATGCTCCATTTGAAAATATATTTGCTCCTGAATCATCATCTAAACCATCTTCATCAGGAGACATCGACTACTTCGGTTCCACAACCACAACCACATGAACATCTTAGAAAATGGACACATGATCACCCATTGGATAACATCATTGGAAACCCTTCTCGTCCGGTATCCACTGTGAAACAACTTGCTACGATGCCTTATGGTGCTTCTTTAACTCAGACTCTCAAAGATCGAACCAAAAGATGTTAAAACTGCTATGAATGAAGACAGCTGGTTCAATGCCATGCAAGATGAAATTCATGAGTTTGATCGATTAGATGTATGGGAATTAGTACCAGCTCTAGATTGTGCTATGATCATTGTTCTTAAGTGGATCTTCAAAGTGAAGCTTGATGAGCATGGTGATGTTTTGAAAAATAAGGCTAGGTTAGAGGCTAAAGGTTATCGTCAAGAAGAAGGGATAGACTTTGAGGAATCTTTTACTCCAGTTGCTCGTATCGAGGCGATCAGAATCTTCTTGGCTAATGCTGCTAGCAAGAACATGGTTGTTTATCAGATGGACGTTAAAACCACATTTCTTAACTGAGATCTTAAAGAGGTTGTCTACGTCAGCCAACCTGAAGGGTTTGTAAATCCATAACATCCTACTCATGTTTATCGTTTGAAGAAGGCTCTTTATGGTTTAAAGAAATCTCCAAGGGCATGGTATGATACGCTGTCAAAGTTTCTTCCGCTCTTCAACGGCCAAAGAAAGGAGTGGTTGATCCAACATTGTTCACCGTGAAGTCGAGCAAACACTTAATTCACGTTCAAATTTATGTTGATGATATCATCTTTGCCTCGACTGACCTCAATGAATGTGACCATTTTTCAAATGAAATGGGTTCTAAATTTCAAATGTCAATGATGGGACAAATGTCATTTTTCTTGGGATTACAAATTTCACAAAGTCCCGGAGGCATTTTCATAAATCAATCTAAATATGCAAATGAGATGTTAAAGAAATTTGGATTTGATTCTAGTGACCCTGTTGACACTCCCATGATTGAGCCGCATTTCAAACCGGATGAGGACCACTCAGGGATCATGGTAGACCAAACGAAATATCGTAGCATGATCGGATCCCCGATGTACGCACAGCCAGTAGACCTGATATTCTGCTCGCTGTATGCATGTGTGCTAGATACCGTGCTAAGCCTACCAAAAGGTACCTTGAAGCGGTTAAACGGGTCTTTCGGTACCTCCAAGGAACCATTAACATGGGACTTTGGTACCCGAAGGACACCGGTATGTCACTAACAACATATGCAGATACAGATCATGCAGGGTGTCAAGATACTCGTCGAAGTACATCCGAGGTGCTCGCTTTTGGGTGATAAGCTTGTGAGTCGGTCGTCAAAGAAGCAAATGAGTACTTCTATTTCTCTACAAAGGCGAATACATAGCCATGCCGTCATGTTGTGCTCAAATCCTTTGGATGAGATCTCAATTAATCGACTATGGCCTTGAATTCAACAAAATCCCTCTCAGATCGTGGATAATAAAGTGCTATTGCTCTCTCATGCAACAATGTTCAGCACTCAAGAGCCAAGCATATCGATATTCGACATCATTTCATCAGGGAACAAGTAGAAAAAGGTGTGGTGGAACTCTACTTTGTGACAACTGAATACCAATTAGCAGACATCTTCACCAAAGCTCTTCCTAGAGAACGCTTTGAGTTTATCCTTCCACGTCTTGGTCTAAAGAGTTTACAACCGGAAACATTCAAGCGTCTTCAAGAGGAGGACGAGGAGTAAAGGTCTTTATTCATCTATCACTTGTATATATTTATTCAAAAAGCAAAATACAAAACTTGAAAACCCTCAAAAAGAAAATATAAAAATATAAAATTTTCAAAAATCCATAAAAATTAGAAAATCTTGAAAAAAAAATTCCAAAAATATTGTTATTATGTCATGTTTTTCCTTATTCGATATCATCTACGGACTTTGTGCTGACATTCAAAGAATGTCACGGGTTTTTAGATGTTCTTCGAATGCATATAGTTTTTGTTTTAAAAAAAATGAGGGGGAGAAAAATAGTGGTTTATTGTTATTTCAGGCAGTAACCCGTTTTCAAAGAAAAAACAGAGCCATGCTTTATCTGGTTTTTCAAATCTCTTGCTCTGATTCTATAAATACAATTTCTTACTATCTAATGAAAACTAATTGCTTTGAAAAATTACTTGAACTCTATTTTTGAAAATCATCTGAACTTAACAGTTGTCATAAACATCTATCTCTCAATCAACAACTTATGTCATTGATTGAGGGGGAGAAGGATTTTTCAATTAAGTTAAAAAGTGTATTTTTCAAACAAAGGTACCGTAACCGTGGTTATTATTAAGTTTTCAAAAGATATTCAAGCATGTTTAATCTTTGGAGTCTAAAGTCTCAAAATTCGATCCTTATCAGTTAAAACGTTTTCATAATCAAGTCACAATTCTCCTTAAAATCTTCCAAAATCAATTTAAATCTACAAGAGATCACAAATCTCAAATGATTTGAAAATTGTGATCGGGGGAGAATTTGTGATTTAAATTAGATTTAAACTGATATTTCGATAAATGGTTTTATAAGGGTGTACAAGCTTTCCTCCCCACATGTGACAAATGATTTCAAATTTTCCATGCACATGTTGAGGGGGAGCATCTATTTTAAACCTCAAATTATTGAATCGTGGCTGAATTGTCTCTAAGTGCAGGTTCCCTCTAATATGTGCAAACTCTTTCATATTTCAAGGCACATATTAAGGGGGAGCAAACCTTTGAAAACCTCATCCTTCCTCAAAATATTGTATCTAAAGTAAATTGATTGGGAAGTGATGATGATCATTTTAGAAAATGTTAATCAAAAGATTGGACCTGTCATTCTTAATCTAACGATTTCAAAGATCTCTTGCCTCCATATGCTAAAACAATTTCTGAATTATATGCATATGTTGAGGGGGAGCATTTCTAAAATTATCAAACAATTGAGATACAAAATACTTTGATTTTAGATCACAATATCTTGATTGATTTTCAAATGGTTTTCAATTGGTTTCAAGGCGGAAGAACTATACCAAAAGACCGACCAATCCTACTTTAGGCATGGTGATATAAGGATGATAAGGTTAGGTTATGGTCCCATGATTCGCCAGAACCGGAGGGATCTACCCAGGGACAATCCACTAGTTAGTGTAGAAGTCCTTAGGTGTGATGATAAAAGGAGAAAAGTGAGATATGGGAAGAGTGCGGACTGAGACAGAGCGAGTACTGGAACAAACCCAACAAGGTTCTTGCTATGAAGTCTCGGTAAGCACTGAAGGGGTTGAAGAATTAAAAATAATTGAATGAGAAAAGGGTGAAAAGAAATAGCCCTCCATTTATTCAACCATAGGCGAAACCGGGTACAATTAATATGCTATCGATGGTAACATCGGTATTGAAGACAAGACGTCATGGACCCAGGACGCCTCACACTACAACTTCCCAAGCTACTCAAGTTCCTCTTAAAAGGGCTTGTTTCATTCTCACGGGAAACCTACATAATCTATCGACTTTCTCTTAGAGATTGTTGATATTAAAGAAGGAGACCCTCTCTCTAGTCTCCGGCACAGGAACCAAATATGCACAAATTGAGTCTAGAGCCTCGAGATCATCAATAAATCTCATTAGGACACTTTCAATGAAGACTCTCTGTTTCACACAATGTAGAAAGAGAGATTATATCTTGAGTCCTACGCATTATCCTTGTGGTATTGCCAGAACATCCGAGTGATACGCAAAAATATTCACAATGAAGATGGAAAGCCTTCTGGAGCCAACATCTAACAAGCTCCTGGTAGGTGGCATGTGAGATCTATTCAATAGATCAATCATTTGACAACTGAACAGAAACAATGGGGCGATTCAATCTTTTGAATCAATCATGGTTCAGGTTATGGATTGACGGATACCTTTGAAAAACCGGTCGTTGTGCTTAAAAAAATCTTTTCTTTAGCACGTCGACTATGTACTTATTTCTCAAAATAAAAGGTGTTTTGATTGATAATTGATTCTCATTAAAACCTTCGTTGTATTGCAAAAACAATTTCTATTGAGCAATACACGATTGTTTTTCAAATCTCTTTTCATCAATCAGTGAATCTCGCTTTTGCTCGGGTTCACTCACCGTGTTGTCTTCTTTGAGATGTTCCATTGAGAACAACTAGAGCAAACCCTCAAGGAAATTCTTTAGAATAATACCTGATCACAGGCAGTACTTGTACTGATCAACGGGGAACCGTGGGCCGTGTACCTCAGGTCATCGAAAGTAAAACACTTATCTTGATGTAAGATTGTTAGGAATTAGAAAATTCAGTCGTTAAAGAGTCGGTCACCTCAAGTATAAGCATTCTATAGAAAGCTCGTAGTCGTAGTTATGATATGTTAGTTAGTAGTTTGTTAAGTAACACCGTGGAGGACGGACGGGTCTTTACCCACTGTATGCCTGATCCACAGCTCGTAGGTGGCGTTTATTTGTAAGACACTATAAATACCCTGTACCTCCCAAGGTAGAGGGTTGGAGCTTCAATACTATTTTTCTTTGTTTCACATAGTTCCCAACTCTCTTCCATTTCTCTCTCTAGAACTTTCTCTCTCTAACACATTTATACGCCTACTTGGATTATGGTTTAGTGTGTTTATGAAATCCTATATCTTACATATTGAATCATGTTCTCTTCTTTAGCCACATACTCGCCCAACACGTGGTTGGCCACTAACCGGGAGTCCACATTTGCTTCTAGGTTGCGTATGCCCATTCGAGCTGCAATGCGTAATCCGGCGATCAGGGCTTCATATTTTGCCTCGTTGTTTGTAGCTGTGAATTCAAAACGCAGTGCGTAAGTGAATTCCATTCCTTCTGGACATGTGAGGATAAGGCCTGCGCCTGACCCGTCTATGCATGAAGATTCGTCCGTGAACAAGATCCATGGTTCTTGGAGTTCCACCTTACTTTGTGAAGGTGCGTCATCAGTGTCCGATTTCTCGATGATGAAGTCTGCGAGTATCCGCCCCTTAACCGCAAAGACGCGGTATGTAGGAAATGTTATGCTCACCTAGCAGTACACTCCACTTCGTAGACGTCCCGATGCGCGCCAGTTTGGAGATAATTTGCTTGATAGGTCGGTCCGTAATCACCGCTATGTGTGATTGGAAGTTCCTCGGTAGTCGTTTGGCGGCGAATACTAATGCTATGACCAACTTTTCCATTGCACTGTAGTTATTCTTCGTTTTCTTGAGTGCTTTGCTTAAAAAATACACCGTGTTTGTACTCAATTCTGTCATAGTAGCACCGACCGACCGCCCATGGGTTGCCGACAAATACATAATTAATTCTTCCCTTGGGCGAGGCGCAACTAGCATGGGGAGTGCTGCTAAATGCTGTTTAAGTTGTATGAAAGCTTCTTCTGCCCGTAGTCCAAATGCGAAAGTCTCCTTTTTGTACACTTCTTGAGTGTTTTGAAGAGAGGAGTGACTTGTCTCCGATTTGGACAAGAATCTATTCAAACCGCCGTTTTCCATTTAGAGATTGGACTTCTTTCAACGTGCGTGGTGAAGGAAGTTGGATGACATCCTTCGTTTTTTCTGGACACGGTTTGATGCCATCGGGCTCTATCAGATATCCGAGGAACATGCCTTCAGTAGCGCCAAAAGTGCATTTCTTAGGATTTAGCTTCATGTTGATCTTTTTTAGTGTCCTAAATGTTTCCTCAATGTCGCGCACCAATTCGCCTTCCGTATGGCTTTTTATTACAAGGTCGTCAACATAAACCTCTAGGTTGCGGCCCACCTGTCTTTCAAATGCGTTATCAACCAACCGCTGATAGGTGGCACCTGCGTTCTTTAGGCCAAAGGGCATCTTAGTATAACAATAAACGCCTTGGATTGTATGGAAGGCTTTTTTTCCCTCATCTTCCTTAGCCATCTGGATTTGGTGATATCCTTTGTATGCGTCTAGGAAGCATTTAAGTGGGTATCCACACAAAGATTCTACCTTCCGCCTATCTCCCAGCGGTAGCAGCCTTGTGGACATGCCTTGTTGAGATCTGTGAAGTCAACGCACATCCTCCAACTACCATCGCTCTTCTTGACCATCACCGGGTTGGAAAGCCGTCATGGTAGTAGACCTCTCGCATGATACCTGCATCCACAAGTTTATGTATTTCGCCAGAATTGCTTTGCGCGGCTCGGAGCCCTGCCACGCTTCTTCGTCGCATCGGGAGTATCCTTGTCGATTCTCAACTTGTGTTCAGAATCGAGCGTGCGTACGCCGGTCATGTGCCTTGGTTCCCATGCAAAGATATCCGTGTTCTTTTGCAAGAGTGCGACACATCTCGCCTGCCGATATCGATAGCGATCCCCGATCGATACTTCTTGCTCCGGGTAGTCGATGAATTGCAACCCTCGTGTTTGGCACTTTAGTTACACGCGTTCCGGTATGTGTGTCGTCTCATATGTAATTGTGTTACATTCTCCAGGTGGTACGGTGGTATTGTAGAGAGTAACAATGCCTCCCTCCACCGGGAATTTGAGCATCCCGTGTCAGACTGCATCGCAGCTATAGCTGAAATCTCTGGTCTTCCAATAATGCCATTGTATGGCGAAGGGGATTTGATCACCATAAAAGTCATCCAGGCTGTCGTGGAGTGTTCCTTATTGCCAACACTGACTAGTAGGCGTATTTTCCCCATGGGCCATATCTTTTCTCCTATAAAACCCGTCAACGACGCCCCGACCGGGCTTAATTGACTTCAGATCTCGGTCGCAATCGTTTGAAACAGTGTTCATACATTATATCTGCGGATGCTCCTCCATCAACATACATGCGGTGGATATCGCGACCCCCAAGTTTTCGATGGTGAGCGGTTCTACCACTGCGTTGTCCGCAGCCAAGGTGGGGAAAGAAATTTCGCTTCCACGGGAAAACTTTTGGCTGATCTTCTGCCTAGTCATTCGTTGCCATGATTGTATCATGTAGATGGTATCAGCCTTATCTTTAGGTACTTCTTTCTTGTTTCTAGTCTTTTGCTTATCTTTCCCTTCCTTGATGTTTTTAACCAAATGGTCCAATCTGCCTTCTTTTACTAGTTTATCAATTAGTTGGCGCAATTGGACACATTCATTGGTGGTGTGGCCCTTCTGTCCATGATAGTCGCAGTAGCCACTCCCCACGCCCGATCCTATGGGGTGCGCATTGGTGAGGGCCTTGGGAAGTTCGCGCCTTCCGTCGCGAATATCTCCTTTGGAGTCTTGGTCAGCGGGATATATATGTCATTATCTCGTCCGCTCCCCTGGCCGCGCTAGTTCTTGTTGTGGTTGCTACTCTGGTCAGTGGATTGTCTCCGAGGTTGTTATTGTGACCTATAGTTTGAGTAACCTTTCTTACTGTCCGCCGTGGCAGCTTCTCCTTGGATAAAGGACCTTGTGCGCTTCATAAGTTCATCAAAGGTTTGGGGGAATCTGTCGTTCAGCCTTTTGATGAGTTCTGGGTTATTGATCCCGTTCATGAACCCTGAGATCTTTAGTATTTCGGGGCATGCCTTGACATGTATGCACTCATCTTTGTAGCGCTCCACATAAGCGCTTGTAGATTCCCCGGCATGCTTTTACCCCGGCAAGTTCGACAGGGTTTTGGCGCACTTCTTCTTTGGGTGAAGTTCAGCCAAACGCCTTCGTAATCTTCAAATCCATCAACGCTTCTGCGTGGAAGCTTACTGAACCAATTTCGCGCTTTCCTCACTAATGTGGAATTGAACATGTGACACCACACATGTTGTGGCCAATTTTCGATAGTAGCAGCGGATTCGAAAATTTTTAAGTGATCGTCCGGATCACTTGTTCAATCATAGGTTTTCACATTAGCGGGCATGCGCCTTCTCTTATTTTCTGAGAAATTGCTGATGCCCCGAGTGAATGCATCCACCTTTTGGCGGCGCCAGGGAAGAGACATATCTTCCTCCTCTTGGTCGCGATATCTTCCCCTGTACTTCCAATGTCCAGTTTCGCTATCCTCGTTGTCCGAGGAATCACCAGAGAACGAGCTTCCCCTTTGTCGGCGCTTGCGCCAACCGTCCGAAGAGTCGCCAGAGGATGAGCTTCCTCTCTTTCGGCACTTGCGCCGACTGTCCTCAGAATCTGAGTTTGAAGAGCTTCCACTTGGGGAGTGCCGTCGTCCCAGTCTGTCATGGACCTTGTGGCTACCAAGCCTAGCGTGGACATTGGTACGCCGTCCATCTTCTTTGTGCTCTTCCAGATACTGCAGTTCAGCTGCTTCATCGTTCTCCACTCTCTTCCCAATCCTGGTAAACACTGGGGGCCGGCGGTTATCCTTCCTGCGTCTATCCCTCTGATGACGCGATGGGGATGTCTCATACTCTGCATCAAAGTTGAGTCGGTGCTGCAAGCTCTGACTCGACCTTTTTTTCGCCTCCTCTTGCATAAGGGCAGCCAAGGTTTCGTAGTTTTGAGACACAAAGTCACTTGGCGCTAGTTCAGGTGCGACTCCTTCTAGCGAGAGTGTCTCGCTTCTACATCCGGACTCTTGTTTCGAGAGGTGCACCGGCTTTTGTGAGGTCCTTTTCTAGCACCGACTGCAGGGGAGTGGTAAAAGGGGTGCGCAGTGGATCTTCTACGCTGGTGGTTGTTGTTGTGGTGGCATGGGTTGTCCCCGTGCGTTGTTCCACCGTCGGAAGACCATATTTGGGCCCGACCTTGGTTTTGGTCGCGACCGTTGTTCCGAGGCTTGCTTAAGGGTTGATCCGCTTTGCTGCTTCTTCCCTTGTAGGTCACTATGCGATCGCTGACTTAGGTTTCCTTGCTTCCTCATTCTAGTTCTTTAGTGATGGTCCCACGGATGGCGCCACTTATTGATACAAAAGTTGGGCGTTCCTTGTTTGGACTCCGGTTCCCGTATCAATTGGATCTTTAATGCTTGAGACCGCGACTAAGAAAACAGAAAACACCGTTAGGCTTATCGTGGATTGTCTCCCACGCATTATCCTCCGGCGTGAGAGTAAATAATCGGTTTTAGGGTTTAGTGGAGAGTTAGGGTTATGAGATCGCACTTTAATGAGGGTTGGGATACCCTTTATATACACACGAAACCCTTATTGGTTTCGTGTTCCCCAAACTTCGGCGTATCCCGCCTAAGTCGGTTATTAAACACTTATCTCCCAAGATACGAGATATCCGATATCGTAAGCCATAAATAGCTTTGGGTTTGGGCCTTCGTGAGCCCAAACCGTTATCGGGTTAGCCCAGTCGTACTAGGCTTGCTAGTAGCAGTCATTGGTCGGGTTCGTGACCCGAATGCGGACTATATGTCATCACTTTGATAGTTAAAAAGAATTCTTAAACCCCGGAGGATATCCAACAAGCTCAAAGCATCTATCTATAGTGTCACCCTTTATATTATAATGCTTGCAATATAAGTTTTAATTCCTGCCATAGCTATTTTTAATAACAGTTCATTCATTGGTCTTAGAAACAAAGGCAGAAGTACTTAACTCACTAGAAGAAGTGACAGAATGAACTGCTAATAAGATGTAATTAACATATTTAATAACAATAAAACAAATAATTAAAGAGCAAAACACTTAAATCCTGCAATTAGGGTTTGATATTGAAACCCTAATTTTCAACTTTTGATATAGAGAGAAGAAAAAAAAAAGAAAAAAAGAAAAACATATATCAACTAGGTTATCAATAAAACTTCACTAATTTTACAGATCCACAAAATCTAAAAACTCTAAATTTTAAAACTCAAAATTGACGATTGATTTTATATATTACAATAGGGAGGTGATACTCACAACACTTTTTTTTTATTATTTCACCACAAACTGTGCATTGCAGTTTGTACAGTACAAACTACAATGCACATATTGTGGTGAAATAATCAAAAAATGTGGTGTGAGTATCAATTCCCATTACAATACATATGTATATTAACAACACGATTTTACACTAGTATAATCAAAATCTAAACACAATATATAAAACCCTCAAATTTTAAACAAAACCCTAATTTAAAAAAATCAGATTTTTAACACGAAAAACCTTTGAATCGAGCAACCTTGCTCTAATACAATGTGCGAAGTATTCAAAAACAAGGTTCAAACATCTAAATCTTATTTAACCAACTACTCTTTTATTCTTTTATCACAACACCACACAGCTATAAAGATTGACTAGTGGTTTTGAGTTCGTACATTTTAAAAAAGAAGTAAAGAAGGAAAGAACAATACAAAACAATTACAAAAAGGTGAAACCCTAAAAGTTATAACACACATAGAAAATTCACATAGACTAACACAAAAATTATGAATAGGAAACCATACGGAAGGTTGTTATAGCTGGTCCCTCAACATACTTTTGTTTAATTCCAGAACAAGCACCTTGACTATTGTAGCTTACATTTCAACGAATTTTATCTGCATTTCTTGATAGGCAGAATTACTAAAGAAAGTCTGACAGAAAACTAGTGTATCTGGAGTTTGTATCAATGTGTATAATTATCGTCATACACAGTAAAAAACCATTATCAAATTCATAAGCTAACTGAAAACTCTAATATTTTTTAGCGATATATTTGGAATTATGCAAAAGTGCATGTGATGGTCATAAACCAAATCCAAAAAGTTGACCACTAGACGATAGTCTTAGCCAAGCAAACTTCAAAACCATGATTTGAACCTATTACCTAAGACATTATGTAGGCTTAGGCCCATATATAAAGCTTATTTTATGGGCCTTTTCAGCCACTAAACAAGTAACTAAAGTATTACTCTACATGAAAGTGTGAGTCTGTGAGACCATGACTTGTTAATTGAACAAATGATAATGACGTCAAGCGGTATTTAGAAATAATAGCGGTTATAACCTTCAGTCCATCACTTGGTTAAGCACTAGTTTAACATTTGTAACAGAACAAAAAGAGCTTAAATCTATAGAGGCCCCGATAGATGTCATATATAGAGTATTAGCTAATGCAAGAGAAATGTGTATCAACCGATCGAGAAGCAAGAAAAAGTAAAAAAATAAAATTTTGATGGAGTTCACCTTTGTGATAAGAAAGATTCAACTCCAAGTTGTTTCTAATGTTCTAATCTAAGCAGTTTTAGTTATCTATGGCTTTATGTACTAAGGTACACTAGATCCAATACCAGATTGACTTTCAGTATGCATGCAGTTAACCTCTTTTACGATCCGGATCAGTTTAGATTTGACCATGTGCTAAACATTCACACTATTTATTTATTTGGCACTAGCTTGCTTCTATCTTGCCCCAGGGTGAAACGAGTCAAGCTGAGCCCGAGCCTGCCAGAGCTCGAGCTCAGCTAGTTTATATTTTAGAAAGCTTGAGCTCAAGCTCAGCTCGATTCGAGCCTTATGATTTGAGCTTGAGCTCGGCTCGTAGTATGATATATAAAGCTTGAGCTCGGCTCGTTTGTGACATGCCTATAAAAATGCTTGGCTTCTTGAGATTGCGTGTTCGAGTTCATTTATATAGAGCTCGTTTATTTGTTTTGAGCTTGTTAGTATACATACACACAATGTACTAAAGCTCGTTTAGACTTGCGAGCATAGTCGAGCTTGTATATAAAGCTCGGGCTATAGATCGTTTATCAATTGAGCTTTAATTTAGGCTCGAGCTCGGGCTCGTTTATGCTCGACTTGTTCGAGCTTTTTATCGATCTGATTCCAAAATTTTACGAATGGCTCGGCTCGTTTCCACCGCTCTGTCCGCTAGTAATTATTTAATAACTCGAAAATGTGATATATATCAAGTGTTACAGACCAAGGAGGTAATATATTAGTACAAAATGAAACCATAGTTCTAATAAGCATATCTATACTTATTGACATTCTTGATCAAAGGAAAATCATCTAATCCGAACGAACAATATGAGAAATTGCATCCTCAAAGGGAACATATGTAAACCTGATGTGTCGAATGGAGATAAATAGTAGATAACACCTGTCAGTTAATCACGGCTCTGCTTTTCTTGGCGAGATGAAAAGTGACATTGTAAGCTCAACCACACTTGGACTTTGCCCCACATTTTCGCAACCAAACAAGAAAAACTATCCCTAATTATTGAAAGGCCGGAGATTAACTTAGGGAGGTAGTGTTCAAAGTCTACCAATGTTGGGAATGTGTGCACATTTCGATTCAACAAAGGTTGTAGGGGACCATATCTAAGTGTTGATGAATGTTCTTGGTTTGATGCATTTATACATTTTTTATAACCCAAACTTTGAATTTAGAGACAGCTACGACTTCAGGATATGGTTAAAGTTTTTGGGTAGGCCTATTTAATTAGATATAATTATCATATTATTTTATTCATTTATGATAACTTTGTTCGCTTGCACACCCGTACTTGCCAGAGGTGTTTCTGAAAGCAGTTTTTTTACTTTCGGGTAAAGGTATGACTGTCTGCATCTCACCTCTCCATACCTCGCTCTGACAGAATTGAGTATTGTTATTGTTAGCGTTATCGACTTAAAGTCTCCCCATGTTACGGAGCGTTATCGACTTAAAGTCTCCCTATGTGAACGGAGCAACACAAAGTCTCGCCTTATTGGTGGAGCGTGCAAAGTCTCTCATGTTCGGAGCATTCTTAATTGTGTATAATAGTTGTATGATGTACTGTTCGTACATTCACATTGTTAGTCTCCTACCAGTAGGTAGTATGGATAGCGCTATTAGAGGTCGGCCAACCTTCCGTTCACTATGTTACGGGACGCATATTATTTATTCTAGGGGCTTTGCGTGGCATACATTATTATATACGTTGTGCTATATGGTGAACTATTATGACAACGTATACTTGACTACTAGACATACATATTTTGGCAGTGGGTTGTGAACACACAGGTTGCAAGTTTTGTATGGGCGGAACTTGGAACTGAGTGGATTTACAATGCCTTTGCTTTGTGGACTATTCAGAATGACCAAAAACTTTGCTTTTGCTGCATGAACGTTCTTTAAAAGCTTTACATGTTAAACAAACTCTATGAACTCACTCAACCATTGTGTTGACACTTTTAGCATGTTTTATCTCAGGTATCTAAGGCATTCACTTCATGGCATGCATGTGGACTGATACGCTTACGCAGCGTGTTCGGGGTCAAAGGAACTTCCTTTTCGTCGAGCAAGTTTTTCAACACCCTAGGCAAAGAACCTAATCGTTGTAGTGTAGTATTAGGGTAAGCCACGGGTATTGATATCGTTATCTAGGGGAATAGGAATGCTAGTGAGGAGTTACTACGCTAAGGTTGGGGTTGAGGAAGATTATTTTTTATCTTTTTTATATTTTTAAGAAAAGGAAAGGTACTAATCTCGGGTTTGGATTTGGGGGTTGGTATTTCTACCGATTACTCTACTTGTCTAATTATCTAATCTAAGGTGTATGTAGTCTATGTCTAATTATTGTGTGCTTGTATGATGGTTTAAAGATGTGTTTACTTAGGTTTTATTACTCCTTAATTATCTCCTATTGATGGTTGAATTGTCACGTCCTTATTCTTAATCGCGTTGTGTGTCTAAAGTCGTAGGGTATGGGTTTGTCCCTAACTCTTTGAAACTACCAAAGGGTCTCGTCTACAAAATATCTAGGAATTATAGACTCTAACTCTAAGGTACTCTTTGGATGGTTTAGCCTACAACTACTCTAGGTGTTATAGTCTAAGGTTCACAAAGATTAATCAAGCATTAACTACACAACGAATGACCTATCGCATTACTAGATCATTAACAATTAAGATAAGAGACAACCAATCAATATTCAATAATTAAGTTTCATATTCCCTAAGCAAACACACAAGTAAATTAGCCGGACATGGAGAACATTCAAGCATACACATAAATAATTGAAGACATAATTGAATTAATGAAGTAAAACACTTATCTTGATGTAAGATAGGTTTGAACCCTAAAATACTGCATAAGACGACCTTGGTTCGGTTTAGGTTTTTACTCCAAAAGACTACACACTCAAAACTAAAAATTCGGATTCTATATATAAGATTACATTAGCGACGGCGTCACCTTATGAATTGTGACGCCGGGTCGCGTCATTAGGGTTTTTGTCTTGGCCACGTTAGTCTTGCGACGGCGTCACCTTATGCTTGTGACGCCGCCCCTTCAGCCTATGACGCCGTCTGGATCAAATCTAGGCCGCTCGAGTTGCGACGACCTACTCTTTTAAAGCCCGACACCGTCACTTGAAAATAAGCAATTTGGCTACTGAGCCGTCACAAAGTGATGCGACGGCCACAGATAACACCGACGCCGTCCTCTTGTATTTCAAAGAAACTTGAGTGTCTCGATTCTTGACTTGGCCATTTTCTTCGTATATCCGCGCCTTTTCGTCCAAATAAGTGCCATTCCAACAATTTGCCTTCAAGAGACCTAAAAAGTGAAAAGGAACGATATTAAGTAATAACGGATACAAAAGTGATCGAATAAGGGCTTAAACGACCCCTCAAAAAGGTACATTTTAAAACCTTATCAAATATCCCTACACTTGGTATTTGCTTGTCCTCAAGCAAATGTGCTTTTAGCCAATTAATTTATAAGTTAGGGGTCATGAAGCATTGGTTTAAAACAATCCACAACACATACAAGCCCCGCAAAAGTCATAACAAGCACGGAAATTACATACTAGCACCTCACATGGGGTGTTTGGATACTCACATCTCTCGGGTGTATATGAAATATAACAAGCTGGAAATGGAAGATAAACACTCATTAACCGGTCTTAGTACATAGATTACCATAGGCTTGAGAATAGATCAAACCTCCATCGCTTTGGCGTAAGCACCTAGGAAAGACTATCAAAGAGGTCTTTAAAGGGTTGTAATGTTAGGCTTACGGTAGGGAAACAAAGGGTTTGGTGGGATAGGCTATTTAGTGGTGGCAAGTCAAAATTTTTTATGTTACAAGCATACGAAGAATGGCGTTGCTAAGCCAAGACTCGACACTCTAAACTCTAGATAACTGAAACAAACAAACATAAATTTAAAGATAGATGTAGGATGGTAGCCCGTTTTTTTTCATACACTTTTACTCTACCATCCTCTACCGTAACATCAAAATGATAGGGATTTATAGGCACATCCCTACACTTGAGTTTTTATTACTCTAACACTAATTTGACCCGAATTGAAAATATCAAAACACTTGGAGTACATTATTACGCAAATAAAGGGAATTTGAATTTAACGTTCCCTTCCCGTCATTTCATAAACTTTAACTTTTCCCATGAGTCCCAATCGTCCCAAAACTGTGTACAAAGGATATGACTCGACTTAGCAACTTATGCAAGCAATTAGATAATTGAACTAAGGGTTTTTAGAGTGATAACAATAATGCACTAAAAGTGAGTGCATACAAGGTAGGCTAAGGCGATTTGGGTGTACATTTGGAGGTGGGGTGTAAACAATGCTCTTCATTGATATTCCGAAAAACCGAAAAATCAAAAGAACCGCGAAAAGGATAGGCTCAGAGGGGTTAACTAGGGGTATCGTGTACTAAAAGTGAGTACAACGCAAGGGTGTGGGGGAATTACTCAACAGAGGTGGAAGAAGTAATTATATTATGGGTATCAAACAAGGGTTATCCTAATGCCTCTTATCATTTAGTTATTCCTAACTACACAAGTGTAGTCTTACTAGCGATCTCGGGATGCATCACAAAACAAGTTCTAGAATCTAATATACTACCGGTTCACACACTAAGCATTAAAGATAAATGCTTTAATTCCTACTAATCTAAGGGTGATCCTCACATTTTGGGTGGAATTTAAGTGGTAAAGGGTTTCTGTGTTAGTCATATAACTTCCTATCCGTGAGACGCTTTTGTTAAGACTAATGGCCCACTCCTATATATCATGAAAAATTTTAAATTTGG
The DNA here is from genome assembly GCA_910596185.1 of Chrysanthemum makinoi. Classification (NCBI taxonomy): domain Eukaryota; kingdom Viridiplantae; phylum Streptophyta; class Magnoliopsida; order Asterales; family Asteraceae; genus Chrysanthemum; species Chrysanthemum makinoi. The sequence continues at coordinate 47,364,583 of OU343222.1, read as the reverse complement.
TGCCAAAATTACCCTAACCGACATTTTCTCATGGTTTATTACACAAATAAAATTGGACAAAGCAAATAATCAATGATAAGCATAGTTTCAAAGTTCGCGTTTTATTTTCCATCCCTACACTTAAACTGAACATTGTCCCCAATGTTCCCTGAAAATATCAAAGTTATGATAATGGAAGGTAGTTAAAAATGAAAGAAACTTGTACTCCCCTCATTAGCTCGGTAGGATCCGTGTGTGAAGCAGTGGTTAAATCCTTTCCAAAAAGAATGTATGCGTGAAAAGCTCCTTCCAACCTTATGTATCTTCTTTTTAATAAATTAAACCTGCACATTTGAAGAAAACAAACGAAACTTTCGCGTAAAATCGGCGGTAATAATATATATAAGACTCTACTAAACTAAGATATAATGCTTGTGGAATGGATGTTTACAGAATTTCTGGAAAATTAAGACTTGGAAAATTCCAAAAATTTATAAGTAGCTCAGAAAACGAGAAAAAGTAATCTGTTGTTTTACTCCTTCCGACGCCAGGTTGCGATCCTGACACCTTCAGGTTATCCTCGACAAAAACGGTTTGCGATTTTCGGAAAATTTACATCTATAGAATCTGGAAAAATTTCTGCAAAACATCCATTATGACTCGATACAAGCATTTGACTCGAACAAACACACATATATATCTTTTAATTAATTACAATTCTCATGTTCACGTTTCTTTTGAAAACATGTGTAATCCTCCCTACACTTATCCCTTATGTAAAATACCTTTATATGCAATTAAAACAAGGTTAAAAACAAAATAAAGCATTTTTACAAATTTAAACATGAGAATAAGCAATTAATAAAAGATATATGACACTAACAAGCAAACAATTAAGCATGGGTTGCCTCCCACGAAGCGCTTTTCTTTATTTATGAGTCTTGTAGCTAGACTCGTAGTTGTGCTCCTACGTTGTCCTAATCTTAGAGGCCCATTCGATATCCTTAACCCGTCTCTCATCACGAATATATTCAGGGCCTAACTCAAGACAAGCAGTGTAGTAAACCTTGTTCTTCCAGTCTACTTCAAATGCCGGAATGTTATCCATATCTAAATTATCAATACCCTTAAAATTCTTATTTTTGTGGGGCATTATATATTTAACACTCTCGGCTCCATTTGAGAACTTGACTATTCCTTCCTCTTGATCATAAACCATCATAGACTCCTTTATAAATGGTCTCCCAAGTATTACATCCCCTAAAAACCCATCAATGATGCCCTTAACATTCTCCAAGATCATGAAATCACACCTATATGTGAAGTTACCTACGAAGACATGCAATCCTTTAACCCTCCCAACATAGTTACTTGCTTTCTTAGGGCGAAAGGGGTCCCTCATAGGTTCTAGCTTTTTGCTCATGATCCAATTGTAATAGAGCCTAGACATTATATTCATGGGTGCCTTATAGTCAATGTAGGTGTGATCCCTATATAATTATCCAATCATACATGGTATCTTGATGTTTTTAGGGTTACCCCTTCTTATGCGAGGCTCTAAGGGTGGTCTCGGGAAGTTAACTACGTTATAGTGATAGGCGGTTTCCTTTCCCTTAGGGTATGAGTCAAAATACTCCCTAAGTTCTTCCTCCTCCTTACTATCCTTCATAATTTCTAACACCTTATAATCTCCATCTTCTAGGTCATCATCCGAATCACTTGAGGTTGAATCACTATCTACAGGGTTAGTAGATTCCTTAAGGGCTTCCTCAAGCGTATTTTCAATTATCCTATTTAGTTTCCTAAGCTCTCCAATTTCACTAACAATACGAGCTCGAAGTTGGTTGGCAAAGGCTGGGTCAAGCGGTGGGTAGTTGTTTGGTGGTAGAGTGTTATTTGGTGGTTTATCACCTTCCATGATGAAAAGTGATGGGGTTTACTAACAAAGATCACGAAGAAGGGGGATAGACTACGAGGAAGCTAAAAATGAGAAAAAAATTTACTTGATAGGAATCAAGCAAAGAAACCTAAACGAGGTAGACTACTAACTAGCTATTCTATTCCCCGGCAGTGGCGCCAAAAACTTGATACGCTTACGCAGCGTGTTCGGGGTCAAAGGAACTTCCTTTTCGTCGAGCAAGTTTTTCAACACCCTAGGCAGTGAACCTAATCGTTGTAGTGTAGTATTAGGGTAAGCCACGAGAATTGATATCGTTCTCTAGGGGAATAGGAATGCTAGTGAGGAGTTACTACGCTAAGGTTGGGGTTGAGGAAGATTATTTTTTATCTTTTTTATATTTTTAAGAAAAGGAAAGGTACGAATCTCGGGGTTTGGATTTGGGGGTTGGTATTTCTACCGATTACTCTACTTGTCTAATTATCTAATCTAAGGTGTATGTAGTCTATGTCTAATTATTGTGTGCTTGTATGATGGTTTAAAGATGTGTTTACTTAGGTTTTATTACTCCTTAATTATCTCCTATTGATGGTTGAATTGTCACGTCCTTATTCTTAATCGCGTTGTGTGTCTAAAGTCGTAGGGTATGCGTTTGTCTCTAACTCTTTGAAACTACCAAAGGGTCTCGTCTACAAAATCTCTAGGAATTATAGACTCTAACTCTAAGGTAGTCTTTGGATGGTTTAGCCTACAACTACTCTAGGTGTTATAGTCTAAGGTTCACAAATATTAATCAAGCATTAACTACACAACTAATGACCTATCGCATTACTAGATCATTAACAATTAAGATAAGAGAAAACCAATCAATATTCAATAATTAAGTTTCATATTCCCTAAGCAAACACACAAGTAAATTAGCCGGACATGGAGAACATTCAAGCATACACATAAATAATTGAAGACATAATTGAATTAATGAAGTAAAACACTTATCTTGATGTAAGATAGGGTTTGGAACCCTAAAATACTGTACAAGACAGCCTTGGTTCGGTTTAGGTTTTTACTCCAAAAGACTACACATTGAAAACTAAAAAATTCGATTCTATTTATAAGATTACAATCGCGACGCATGCCACCTTATGATTGTGACGCCGCCGGGTCACCGTCATTAGGGTTTCGTCTTGGCCACGTTAGTCTTGCGACGGCGTCACCTTATGCTTGTGACGCCGTCCCTTCAGTCTATGACGCCTCGATCAAATCTAGGCCGCCTGAGTTGCGACGACCTACTCTTTTAAAGCCTGACACCGTCACTTGAAAATAAGCAATTTGGCTATGAGCCGTTACAAAGTGATGCGACGGAGTCACAGATAACACCTGACGCCGTCCCCTTGTATTTCAGCAGCTTGAGTGTCTCGATTCTTGACTTGGCTATTTTCTTCGTATATCCGCGCTTTTTCGTCCAAATAAGTGCCATTCCAACAATTTGCCTTCAAGAGACCTAAAAAGTGAAAAGGAACGATATTAAGTAATAACGGATACAAAAGTGATCGAATAAGGGCTTAAACGACCCCTTAAAAAGGTACATTTTAAAACCTTATCATGGACTTAACATAGTGTCGCGGTGACGACGCGTCTCACATATATTTTATGCACTTAACTATCGTTTGATTGTAACAAACTTATTTTGGTACATTGGAAATCTTTTTGGACCTATGTTTTGTAAACTCTGATTATTTTACTTAATCAAACGATATTTTCAAAACGACACTTTAGGTCGTTCGATATAACTGTAACTTTGATGCTATGACAGTCATCCCCCAGGTATTCCATTCCGCTGCAAAAAAGGTAATTTGGGGGTGTGACATAGAAAGATCCTTTAGGATATGTGGTTAGAAGGTTACAATACTTGGGGAAAGTATGTGTGGGAGTGGCAACCCAAAAGGAAGAAATGACTCACTATTTATAGAAGAAAAACAACTATTGTTCCACGGATCCCACGGATCCCTCACTTGAGGGATCCGTCCAGTGTATTACTGGGGATCCGTGGGACGCTCCCTTTTGCCCATGGGTTTTGGGTCATAGGTCATGGGTTATGGATCATGGGTATCCAAGTAGATACAATGTATCTACAAGATGCAATGCATCTAGTCCATGGTTCATGGATTAAAACTATGGGCCATGGATTAAAACCATGGGTCATGGATATTATCCATATATGACATAAGCATGATGTCATGCAATGGGTTATGGGTCAAGCTCCATGGGTATGGGTCATGGACTTTGGGTTGTACCCAACTACATTTAATGTATTTGGTCAATGGGTCAAATACTCAAGTTTCTACCCAATTGTATTGTCCATTATAATACATACTAGTTATGTATATATTTGCCCAATATGTAAACATTAGTTGTTGCACATATGTATTACTAAATCATAAAATCACTTATATTTGTTTTAGTGTTTTATGTGAAAACGTAAGTGTGTGTATTTTATTTGTTTCGTTAAAATGATTTTACGTTTGTTATCGACAAAATATTAGAAGATCGTAAAATATAAATAAACGTTTTTACGGCTTATTTGTATTAACAATCTCCCCCTTTTTGTTGATGAGAAAACATAAACTTATTTTAAGAAAAAACTAAAATTCCTAAAAGTTCGAATTGGAGTTTTTACTCTCTTCTCCCCCTTTTTGTCGAAACAAAAAGAGCGTCGAAAAGAAACTAACACAATGTTTTAAGAAAAACATGTAAAGGAAAAAAATATAGAAAGCAAATGACGAGAAGAGTTCTCATCTTAACTCTCCCTTGACGAGTCCATCCCTTTGTGAGGGCGTCCAGTAAAAACTACTAAATTAATGCATTGCAACTACGTTTGCAAATGTTTTCATCTTAGTGACGATAATGCTTCCCCTTGATGATTGCAACTTTGTAATGGGACGAAACGAAATGTAATCCATATGAGGATTATATTGCAAATGGTTTTGAAATGTATGGTTTGACACAAAGCTCCCCCTATCTTAGGGTGTCAAAGTCTTCATGTGTATTTTGAAAATCTACAAAACAAATGTTAGAAAACAAGTATATAGCGCATAATTTCTTGCAAATAAGACTCAAGTTAGTAGAAAATTGGTCTTCTGTTGCACGGATCCCACGGTTCCCTCTTTGGAGGGATCCGTCTAGGCAAATCTCAGGGATCCGTCTATCTGATGACAGATTTCAGCAATGGTGATGTACCAAATAATGTTAATATCAAGGAGAGATATGTATTTAAGCAACAACCATATACTCAAAGCAATGTGGCATATAAACCATCATTCAATAAAACATAAGAGATAATCAACAAATCTCTAAAACTAAGAGAATGATTTAGCCACGTAATACATATTCTACTAATACTAATAAGTGACCAAAATTTAAGAAGCAACAATGTGCTTGAGTCTAAGGATGAGTAGACTTGTTGATTTGGTCCAATCTTTCAAGAAGATGATTAAACATGAAATGCAACTCATTTTGTACTTCTTGAACAAGTCCTTGGGTGTTTAGACAATTAGAGCAATTATTATCATGATTAGGAACCGGAGGAGATTGGATGTTTTGAGGAGGCTCAACAAATGATGGTGGGGTTACATTGAGTAATGTAGGACGTGGCTCTACTAAGAATGAGAGAGGTGGTAATGGAAATTCCTCCATATGATCAAGTCCTTGGTGGTTCCTTGTTTCCAATGATGGACTAGTTGGTGTTGTAGGTGGTTCCCTATTTAACGAGAAGGTTGGTGAATGGAAAGTTCTCGGTGGTGAATGCTCTAATGAATAGAGATTTGGGTGAGAGAGAGGCTCGGTGAAAGGGTGTAGTCTATGCTCTATAAATGAAGGCTTAGACGGTTTGCTCGAACTAGGTACGTTAGGTTTAGAGCTTGATGAACCCTTTTCTAGCCCAAAAGGTCTAACGCTAATTCTTGCGGTTCTCTTAGCAATTGTTGATTGGGTTTGTTGAGGTGGGATTCTAGCACTATTATCTCTTACATATGTATTACTAAATCATAAAATCACTTATACTTGTTTTAGTGATTTATGTGAAAACGTAAGTGTGTTAGAAAACTATTGGCTCAAACCATTTACGTATTTTATTTGTTTCGTTAAAATGATTTTACGTTTGTTATCGACAAAACATTAGAAGATCGTAAAATATAAATAAACATTTTTACGACTTATTTGTATTAACACACCCCACATTCATCTATACGAATTACATATATCCCTAAACCGATTCACAAAAGTTCCTTGCTCCATATATCTAATCGGATTCCCTAGAATCGATTAGGTTTTTGCTAAAATCTAAAACTTGCTTAATCGTTTAGATCCAAGTGTTTAGTGTTTGATTACTTTGGTGACAACTTGTTCAAGTTCCTGGTCGAATTGATACTGTAACAAGTTCCTTGGTTTTCTCGTCGATACTTCTGACAAACAGAAAGGGATTGATATCGGATTGCTTTATCCGATATCGGGTGACAAAGGACTTCTCGGAAAGAAGTTGTAGATCGGGAAGAAAAGAAAGAGAAGTGTTTCTTGGGGTTTTCTTGTTCGTGATATTCAAGTGTTTTCAAGGGTTGATTGTGTATACGTTCTCGACTAGCTCTTTATCGAACGTATTCGGTTTTCGTGTTTGTGTGTGATACTCATAGAGGTATCTAATTTTGATACCAGGGTTTCTTTTGGTTTTCTTGTTCGTTTCGCTTGCGTTCAATATTCGCCAAAGGTTAGTTTCTCTATTTACCTTTTATTCGTTATTGTTTATTAAATACGTGTTAACCTAATTGCTTTAACTAGATCCAATTCCGTTGCGTACTCGTTTGCGTTACTTGGCTAACTTAGTTCTCAAATCACAACAGTGGCATCACGAGTCAACTCGTTTTTGCGATTATGGGTTACACGTTTCTTTTAATAAACATGTTTAAAAGGTTGCATTAAACTAATTTAGTTATTCGTTTTATTTTTGTTTTGACAACTATATGCAATACTTGTCAATTATTAATAAAAATAATAAGACACACACAAATTAAATTAATTTTTAATTAGAATTAAAGGTTAATTAGAATTAATTAATTGTTAATTTGAATTATATTGATAATTAGAATTACATATTGGTTATTAAATACATAAAATAGCGTAATTACTTGTTAATTAAGATTGCCATTCTTTTTATGTGTTTTCCGGCCACAAAACTTACTCAATTGCTTTTTGTGATGTATGGGGCGATCTATGTTTCGTACCTAGTGCCGGTCTTATGGTTCTCCTTTTGGGGAAGACTCGCGAGAGAACTCGGAACAATATGTGTTTATATATTAATGTTTATGCTTATATGTTTGTGATTCCATTATGTGCATTATTGTTACTTGTTTTGACACCTAATTGTATGCAATGTGGAATAATACATATCGTAACCATAACATTAATATTGGTCTTTATTTACACGTCTAAATATCATGCTCATTGTGACCTGCTATTTTATTTGTGAAAAATTGTTTTTTGTTAAATAAAGTGACCTAAACTATTAAAACATATTTTCATGAATTTAAAAACAAAACGCTATGGACACTTGGGATGTACGGCTCACCCACTAGAACAAACTATAAAGGGGGTTTAAAGAGGTGCGTATAGTCACACCGAAAGGATTTCCGGTTATTGCTTCAGCACTGACCTGGTCCTCTGCCTCCATGTGCGTTCGATTGGAGCTACCGTGAACAATGATGATCACTACATTGTCATTACCAAAAGTTTTTAAAACTAGTGTTACAAAGTTGTTTTGCATGCTTCTTTGTACATGACTTTTACCACATTTATGTGCATACCTATTTATTAATTTTAAGTCTATGTCATCCAACTATGAACACGTGTATTTGGATTGACTTCTCTGGTCAGACCTCAGGGCCTTTCCAACCCATGGTGATTATTTCGCTTAGGTCAGACCTTTGGTTATTTTTACACGTTCATACTTGGTTGACTTATTTCGAGTTGGCTTGGTCAGACCTTGAACCCGAGGCATAAGATGGGAACTAAACATACTTTTGATATTATTACTTGATACTAATGCCTTAAACAGTCTTATAAAGTCTAAGAGTTGCATTATGCAATTAACGCTCGTCGCTTACCTCTTGTCCTATTTTTTTACGCATTGGTCGACTCTGTAATTGGGAGTGCAAGATGGGTCTTAGTCTTATTAGTAATTAATTGGGTAGTTAATTCTTTTAAGAATGTAATTATCGAAAATACTAATTATTTGAACTTTTCAAAATTGTAGATGACTACTTCAGTCGGAAACAGTCGGTACTCAGGAGTTTCTTTGAGAAACAAAAACTCACTAGACCTAACTTCATTGATTGGTATCGCCAGCTTTGCATTATACTATCAGCTGAAGATAAAGAAACTTATTTGGAGCATCCTATACCTGCGTCCCCTGTTGCTACTCCTTGCCACCCTATCCCTGCTGAGGCCCTTGCAGCTCACACTGCTTGGGTCAAAGGATCAAAGGATATAGCTGCCTTCATGCTCATGACCATGGAGTTAGAGATCCAACGAAATCTAACTCATCTTGGTGCTTATGACATGCTTCAGGAGTTGAAGTCTATGTTCTCCCAACAGGCTGAGCAAGAACTTCTATAAACTGCACGTGAATTTCATACTTGCAAGCAGGAAGAGGGTCAATCGGTTAGCTCATATGTTCTAAAGATGAAGAGTTACATTGACAATTTGGAACATTTTGGTCACCCAGTTACTCTGAACTATGGAGTTAGTTTGATCCTAATCGGTCTTTCTAAAGAGTACATTCTGTTTGTGCAGAACTTTAATATGCACAGCATGGGGAAGACTGTAAATGAATTACATGCTGTGATTAAGCAACATGAGCAGACGTTGCCAAAGAAAGATGTTGCACCTGCACTCCATCATGTACGTGCGGGGAAGGTTAAGAAAAACCAAAAGAAGAATAAATCATTTAAGGCTGCTAAGGGGAATCGTGGAAATGGAAATTGCAAGTTTGGTTATGCTACTGAGTATAAGCCATATAATGCTTCTACTTCCAAACTCAAGATTCCTCCACCACCCAAGAAGGATAATCCAGCGAAGGATGCTACCTGTTACGAGTGTGGTGAGACAGAACATTGGAGAATGAATTGTCCCTAGTATCTCACCTAGTTGATGAAAAAGAAGAAACAGTCTTTTGCAGCTAGTTCTTCAGGTATTTTCACTATAGAACTATACTCTTTTCCTAATATATCCTTAGTATATGACACTGGTTGTGGTACTCACATCTATAATAATACTCAGGGTCTCAGGGGAAGTAGGAAGCTGAAGCCAGGAGCTTTAAGTGTATACGTGGGCAAAAGTCAATGGGCAGGAATTGAAGCAATTTGAGTTTTTCATTTATGTCTCCCTAGCGGATTAGTTATTGTCTTAAATGATTGTCACTATGCTCCCTCTATTACTAGAGGGGTTATTTCAGTTTCTCATTTGTATGACGATGGTTTTATTAACCGTTTTGAATCGAATAATGCAATTTCAGTTTCTAAGAATAATGTTTTTTATTTTATTGCTATTCCTCGTAATGGTATTTATAAAATTGATATGTCTTGTTCAAATACAAATGAAAGTTTTATATTTGTTGTAAGCAATAAAAGAGCCAAGTCTAACTTGGACTCTGCTCTCTTGTGGCATGATCGTCTTGGACACATTAGCAAGAAACGCATGGAGAAGTTGCAACATGATGGACTTCTCAACTCATCTGACATTAAGTCACTTGAAAAGTGTGTTTCATGCATGTCTGGTAAGATGGCAAGAAAACCCTATAAACATCAAGTGGATAGGGCTAAAGATCTACTTGGACTAATACACTCAGATATAGGTGGCCCATTTAGAATCACATCAAGACAAGGATCAAATTACTTCATGACTTTCACTGACGACTATAGTCAGTATGGTTATGTTTACTTGCTGAAGCATAAACATAAAGTGTTTGAAACATTTAAGGTGTTTCAAAAGGAAGTAGAAAACCAACTTGGGAGACCATAAAATCACTACGTTCTGATCGTGGAGGTGAATATATGAGTCAATAGTTTTTGGATCATCTTAAGAAGCATGGGATTATTGGCCATCGAACTCCTCCTTATACTCCATAACACAATGGTGTATCTGAAAGGAGAAATCGAACCCTGCTTGACATGGTGTGTTCAATGATGAAACAAACTACTCTTCCAAAGTCCTTTTGGAATTATGCCCTTGAGTCTGCTACACGCATTCTCAATATGGTTTCAACTAGGAAGGTTGAAAAGACACCATACGAAGTATGGCATGAGCAAGCCCCTAAGCTGTCTTACTTAAAAGTCTGGGGTTGTGAGGCACTTGTTAAGCGTGATACACTTACCAAACCTGACAAATTTGAAGCTAGAGTTGTTAAGTGTATCTTTGTAGGATATCCTAAGGAAACTATGGGATATTCTTTCTATTTTCCATCTGAGAACAAAGTTATTGTTGCTCGAAATGTTGAGTTCTTTGAGAATGATCTTATGAATCTTGAAGCAAGTGGGAGTTTGGAAGATCTTGAAATAATTCAAGATGAAGATACAAATCCTTCTTTAGACACTAGCATTCATCATGATGAGGATGATTAAGAAATTGAAGAACCTCAAAGTGATATTGTTCCCATTCGAAAGTCCACTAGGACACGTCGTGCTCCTGACCGTATGTATTTATACATTGTCGTTGAGGAACATGAGTTAGGGGATCTTGGTGAAACCAATAACTATAAAGCTGCATTGCTGGATCCTAAATCCAAGAAATGGCTTGATGCAATGAATGTGGAAATACAATCCATGAAAGACAATGATGTCTGGGTTTTAGTTGAGCTTCCTCCTAACTGCAAGACAGTTGGTAGCTAGTGGCTTTTCAAGAAGAAAACCGACATGGATGGTAAGGTATACACCTTTAAAGCTCGTCTTATAGCAAAGGGCTCCACTCAAACCTATGGGATTGATTATGGAGAAACCTTTTCTCCTGTAGCAGACATTAGAGCTATAAGGATTCTCATAGCTATAGCAGCGTTCTATGAATTTGAGATATGGCAAATGGATGTCAAAACCGCCTTCCTCAATGGACATCTTTACGAAGAGGTCTATATAGGGCAAGGGTTTTGTTGATCCTAAATATCCTAACCGTGTATGCAAGCTCAAGCGTTCCATTTATGGACTTAAGCAAGCATCGAGGCAATGGAATAAACGTTTTGATGATGAGATCAAGAAATTTAGATTTTCTCAAAATCAAGATGAGCCATGTGTATATCAGAAAGCTAGTGGGAGTTATGTCACTTTCCTAATTCAATATGTTGATGACATATTGCTTATGGGAAACAACTTTCCAATGTTACAAGATGTAAAATCCTATCTTGGAAGATGTTTCGCCATGAAAGATTTAGGAGAAGCTGCATATATTCTTGGAATCAAGATTTATCGAGACAGATCTAAACGATTAATTGGTTTATGTAAAAGTTCTTACATTGAGAAAATCTTGAAGAGATTTTGTATAGAGAATTCAAACGTGGAGCTATCCCAATGCAAGAAGAGCCTAAGTTGATTAAGTCACAAGGTGCTGAGACACCTGCTGTGAAAGAGCGCATGCAAAGAGTTCCTTATGCTTTGGCTATAGGATCTATTATGTATGCTGTGAGATGTACTCGTCCTGATGTTGCGTTTGCACAGAATGTGACAAGCCGATTTCAACATAATCCAGGTGAACTTCACTGGACTGCTGTGAAAAATATTCTTAGGTATTTACGCAATATTAGGGATATGTTTCTGGTTTATGGAGGAGAGACGAAACAAGAGCTCAGGGTTTCTTGCTACACTGACACCGGATATCTGACAGATGCTGACGACTTAAAATCTTAGACTGGATATGTATTTGTTCTAAATGGAGGTGTTGTTGATTTGAAAAGCACTAAGTAAAGTATTTTTGCTACTTCATCTACATAAGCTGAGTATATTGCTGCTTGTGATGCATCAAAAGAGCTGTATGGATTCATAAATTCATTTCTGGGTTGAACATTGTTCCCACAATTGAAGAACCCATAAATATGTATTGTGACAATACTGGAGCGATTACTATAGCTAATGAAAGCGGAATCACTAAAGGTGCTAGACATTATCGGGCTAAAGTTCATTATCTTAGAGAGATCATTGAAATGGGCGATGTGAAAATATTAAAGGTTCACACAGATGACAACCTAGTTGATCCATTTACGAAAGCTTTGAAGTATCCTAAGCATTCTAAATTGACTAAAGATATAGGTTTAATACCTGCTAGTAGTCTCATGTAAACTGTGTGTTAATTAGTATTTGGATAATTTGGAATTGTAAGACAATTATTATTTTCTGATTAATAAAGATACGAGGTTTTTGTTATATTATTCATATAATATGTTATTCCATATTTGCATGTTTAACCCATGAAATGATCTATCATTTTAAATATGTCCATTGTCGGTTAACAATATGGTAATATTGTTATGTAAGGCAAATGTGAGTGTTGGTTATAATTCTAACGAGAATTTGGATTGTTCCCGCCAAACTCATATGTATTCACTAGAGATGCATATTGGATTCCCCAACTTTCGAACATTTACTTTTGGATCCTTGTCATAAGTAAAATATTGAAAATGGTTTGTTATCTTCGTTCTTAGACTTGAGATACAAGCAAGTTCTGTTATGTGTGGATATCATTTTTTGTAAGTATACGCAAAACGCTATCTGAATAAGGTAGTTATAAAGGCTATATTTGGAAGTGATGTGAAGCAGCATCCACAATACTTGTAGTCAATAAAGGATTTGTTACTCACTTAATATGTGCAGAAAGATACCATGGCGCCTCTCCAAATTTAATCAGATAAATGTCTGGCCAGACTCAAAGGGTAATGCAAGATGATTCTTGATTACATTTGGTATATTTGAATTAAAATCTATAACGAGATTCTAAATGGTTAAACTATATGGAATGAGTTCGGATCCATATCCATGGTTTAACGGTATTTATAACAAAGGATGATTAAAGCAAGACACTGAATGACCATGACACTGAGAAACTTTTTTGAAACTATTATCTCAGACACTTTTAGTTAAAAAGCAAGTGAGAGCGTTGCTAGGCGTTTTTATCGTTAGTTTTGTGTGCCATTCAACACACCAACTCCCAAGTAGGAGCTATTGGTTTGTGGGAGTTTAAAACACATGTAAACACTAAAAGTGTGTGAGCCTATGGGGGCACACACGATAAACATGACATGTTGAACGTATACATACTTGAATATATAACCCGAATATACATGCATGTGCTTGACCCGTTTTGTACGACCCATGGGCCTGTTCTAGTGCTAATGTGGGTCGTTTTGGTTGGTTGCCTTGGGCCTAAATTATCTAACCGATCGGGCATGCAAGAGATTGGCTTGGGCTTGTTGCTTGTCGATCAAGCCAAGACCCAAGACTAAGGGCGGTTTGTTTTGCTATATAAACAAACACGCCCCACATTCATCTAAACGAATTATATATATATATCCCTAAACCGATTCAAAAAAGTTCCTTGCTCCATATATCTAATCGGATTCCCTAGAATCGATTAGGTTTTTGCTAAAACCTAAAACTTGCTTAATCGTTTAGATCCAAGTGTTTAGTGTTTGATTACTTTGGTGACAACTTGTTCAAGCTCCCGGTCAATTGATATCAGTAACAAGTTCCTTGGTTTTCTCGGTCGTGATACTTCCGACAGCAAATGGATTGATATCGGATTGCTTTATCCGATATCGGGTGACAAAGGACTTCTCGGACAGAAGTTGTAGATCGGGCAGAAAAGAAAGAGAAGTGTTTCTTGGGGTTTTCTTGTTCGTGATATTCAAGTGTTTTCAAGGGTTGATTGTGTATACGTTCTCGACTAGCTCTTTATCGAACGTATTCGGTTTTCGTGTTTGTGTGTGATACTCGTAGAGGTATCTAATTTTGATACTAGGGTATCTTTTGGTTTTCTTGTTCGTTTCACTTGCGTTCAATATTCGCCAAAGGTTAGTTTCTCTATTTACCTTTTATTCGTTATAGTTTATTAAATACGTGTTAACCTAATTGCTTTAACTAGATCTAATTACGCTGCATACTCGTTTGCGTTACTTGGCTAACTTAGTTCTAAAATCCCAACACATAAGTATGATGTGATACGGTATTATTATAGAGCAAAATGTTTTTACTAATTAAATTAACAAATTGTTAGAAATACAGCACGATACACTGAGAAACCAAACTTAAAAAAATAGCACCTTGTTTAGCCCCATTTACGCTAAATACAACCAATTAGTACTTTATATATGTTTTAAATCAAACTTGCATTTTATATGTGTTTTAAAGTAACAGTAGATCAAAGTAACGATGATAATTATGTTTAGCTCTTTTTGTTTTTAACATCTTGTATCCTTAGTAAGAGCAAAAATGAGACAAAAAGATAGTGAGAACTGTTGCCATTATATAATCTTTGGGGACATATTGATGACATATATTGCATGAAAACATCATTAATTAGATGCACAAGCCAAGTGAAACCATCCCTTTCATCTTTTGATATATATTGTCAAAATGGCTCCTCTTCTGTTTCTCAATTGTTTTTTAGCAGATAAATTCAAAATCTTAGACAAGAATAAGTAATCCTCTTCCATTGATGCAAGCTAGGAATGATGACGTTGATGCAAGATTGCAAGCTATTGTTATCATCAATGAGGCTTTTACTTGAGTTTATAGTTGTTTATTAAGTTTTAGAGTGCATTAAGACATTGAGCTTTGTTTATTACAAATAAACATAAATGACTACTCTAGTAAATGTGGGCAACTTCTGTAATGTATTTAGTATTTAATTACATGTGGCTTATGAGGAGATTTGTGCTTTAAAATCCCCCCAATGCACTTTTGAAAACTCCTTTGATCATATGTAAAAGTTACATACTTTTCAAAAGATAGATCGACACATGAGTTATAAACAATTTGATTTGTATACATAAAAAAGTTATTTAAAAAGTCAAGTGACCATCTAACAATACGTATACCATAAATTTTCACACATGGCTCGATTTGATCTTCAAAAATTTTGTTAGACGTAAATGTTACATAAACCATTATATGTAAGATCTTAAACACGACTTGAACGCACAATAATTTCAATAGAAAGCATTCTCACATATAATGTACAAGCCCTTTGGATGTATACATCAAAAGTTACTTTGACAACATTTCTACAATTTTTTTTTATGATTTGGCAATGAGTAATTTTATTAGCTTGAACTCACAATCTTTTGATTATTGTGCTATTCAGTTTTATAGTGGTATGTGTGTTGCACAACAATCTCCAAATATTGTGTGTTCAAGTATCGTTATAAACATTTGTGAGATATGACTCCTCGTAACTAGGATTGTTGGATCTCGAGCCCTTGGGTTGTGCTTAATTGTGTTTAGCTTGGTTGTCTTTGTCGTCGTTGTAGGGTGTGTTTCTTGGTTTGCCTACTGTTTGTCTTGTATGTTTCTTGCCTTTCCTTGTGTTTCTTGGTTTGCCTCTTGTTTGGCTTGTATGTTTCTTGCCTTTCCTTGTGTTTCTTGCCTTTTCTTGTGTTTGGCTTGTATGTTTCTTGCTTTTCCTTGCGTTTCTTGGTTTGCCTCTTGTTTGGCTTGTATGTTTCTTGCCTTTCCTTGTGTTTCTTGGTTTGCTTTTTGATTGGCTTGTATGTTTCTTGCCTTTCCTTGACTTTGTAAGCTTTGATAGCTCTCTTGGCCTCGCCTTCTCGGAGCCATTTTTATTTTTATGTGTTTTTTAGCCTTAAAAAAAAGAGCTTAAAAAAATATACATTAAAAAATCAAAAATCGTAAAGAAAAGTTTTTGTGCGTGGAGTCCCACGTACGATAAATAAATCTCCTAAAATTTTCATTCTAGTACTCCGTATGTGAGTTGCCCAACAATTTGAATTTGAAAATGATAAACAATTTATCTTTACGTAACAAATTAAAGCTTTACCCTAAGAGCACTGGGTACAGTGGTGCCAAAGTGTGGTGCCAAGCTCGTGCCAAACTGCCACGTCAGCAGTTTTTGAGTTTGGCACCGTAAACCGCTTGGCACCACATTGTATCCATGGCAAGAATTTCTGGTGCCAAACTCAATTTTTATTTTTATTTTTTATAAAATTTAAAACAATATATCTTAAAATTACTTTATTCATAAAAAAAAACATTACAAGAAATTAAAAAAACAATAAACTTAAAAAAACATAACATAATTATTCTTGTGAATATTTTGCCCGGATCCGTGCTTGTTGGGCCCTCACGATTGACGCGTTCATCGGATCGAGCGTGCTTTTGTCCATAGATAGCACCCGCATATCTTCGGCTATCCTTTGAGTTTCGATTAAATCGACCCGCCGAGACTCCCGCCAAGAACATCTTGCTTCATTTTTCGCTCCAACTAGTATTGTTTTTCCATCATTTGTGAAAACATTTCCGGTTTGAACCGAACTTGCGGTCGAAGTTAGACGAACGTTGGCTCTTTGCGATCCGGTACACCCCGTACGGCCTTGGCAATGCGTCGGGTCCAAAATGCTCGATCCTCTTCCAGAACCCAAGACGATTACGCCTTGCATTTGTTGAGTCCGGATTTTTCCACTTATGCTTGTCCTTCAAAAACTTCCAAGCCGACGAATGTTTAAAATCGCCATGATATCGTTTGTACAAAGTGTGGCAACGTTCCATGAAATCCATATCGTTCTCCCACTCATAATGTACAAGTTCATTCACAATCGAATTAAACTTCCCGCCACAACGATTCATCGGAGTCCACTTTCCGGTAAGCATGTTCTTGGTACGAGTTACAAACTTTTGTTTTTTTGCTTCCTTGTTGTAAGCTTCCAAAACTTTATACCAAAACGTTTCATTACCTTGATCCGCACCGACTTTTGGATCCTCGGATACTTGAATGTAAGTTTGCGCCAAAAGTAGTTCTTCTTCGCGGTCCATGCTACGCGATCGTTGTTGGGTCTCGGCTTCCTCTTCGGTTGTTGGTTGTTTTTTCGCTTTGCCTTTCCGGTTCTTCATTTTTGTTTTTGGACGCGGGTCGGGATGACCGCGTCCTCTTCGGATTCACGTTCGCCGAAAGGTGGAACGATTGGTGGGACGATCTTGGTTGTGATTCGTTTTGTTATTGTTGTTGTTGCATTTTCCATTGAGAAAACAAAGCGTATTCGTCGGGATTGACGTATGAGTTTTGTTGAGAAAACGAAGGAAAGTAGTGTTGTTGGGTGTTCGGATTCGAAGACGAACCGATCATTTGGTTCGATGGATCGTTAAGCATTCGATTGATCCAAGGGCTGTTGTTGGGATTCATTTTCTTGAAAAAATATTGAAGTTGAGATGTATTTGAAGTGTGTGTGAAGTGGTATAAGTGATAAGGTTTATATAGGATTTGAAAGTGGGTAAAAGTGGTAAAAAAAAGGTCAAAATTCAAAACCCAAAACTAGCCGTTTGGTTTAAATTGCAACGCTATTAAAAAAAAAAAAAAGTGGGCTGTTAGTTTTGGCGCGACAGAGGTAACGGTGCGCCAAACTTGGCGTCGCGCCAAACTCGTTGGCACCAAGTTTGGCACCACCGTACCTCCTGCTCTAACGGATACATAAGCTATGTAGTCTAAAATTGACAAAACACACAATGCCAAAAACCAAAAACATCATAAATTTTTTATTTTTTAGATCTTAAGAAAAAGTATATAAATCTCCAAATATATGTATTTGTAACAATATGTTGAGTTTCTTATGGAAAATTTTAAGAAGGAAGGTGCCATGTGGTAAGCTCAGAGGTTTTCACATGGCTTCTCAAATTCCCAAGCATTAAACATTAGGGGTTTTGGTTTATCCAAGAGAATCATCAGTTGCAGAGGAAACATTAACCACCATTCTCATTGGTACCCATCTTTTTAAATTGCTACTAGTAAAATAATATACATATTTAATGGGAAACTGTGTGTAAACTTGTCTTAGTTCTCATCATCTTTATCACTCATTTCATACTTCCATATTTATAGCTCACCATCACCACACACATACATTTATGAACTTTGTTTTTCTTTCTTGCCAACTTCATCTTTGATCTTGATCAAACAACTTTAAATCCCATCCTTTTTTTTTTTGAAAAAAAAAAACATTTTTTATATTTTTTTTCATAATGAGTACCTCTCTTTTTTCCATCAAAAACCCATGGATGGTTTCTTTTTTAATTCCCATTGTATCATTAACATATGGGAATTTTTGTATGTTTATTTTCACTAGCTTAATATTACTTTTATCTTTATATTTGTCCTCAAAGCATGCAAATATACAACTTATCAAGAATGAAGTCCAACAAGCACATCAAGAACATGATGTTGTAAAGTCAGTAAAAAGAGTATCTTTTGACATGGGTTCACCGGATTCTTGCTCAGAAAGTGAAGTTATCGATCAGTTTTCAAGCACAAGTGAAGAAGATTCAGATTTTGAAAGATGGCAGTTTTCCGGCGAGACTCGCCGGAGTTTTGACTGCTCCGATGGTTCTATATCAGATGAGGAAAGTTTAATCGAAATCGCACTACCGGGCGGTCGCTATGTTGGTTACAAAGATTTTAAAGATGAAGAAAAAGAAGAAAGAAAATTTTCTTGCTGGAAAAGGTCGCCGGAATCTGTGTTATGGTGGCCAGAAATGAATGAGGAAGAAAATATGATAGAAATTGATATATCTGTGGGGTCTATCAAGTGTTCAAGATTTAATGTTAAAGCATGATATATGATATTTCATTATTATTATGATGTTATGTATTCCTTGTGGGGTTTAAAGGTTTTTTGTAATCCTTAATGGATTTGGACCATTTGGTAACCTTTTAACCCAAGAATAAGGAATTGATCATATATGTGAAATTAGGGTTCTTGAGATCTTATATATAATAATTTCTCTTGATTATTGTTTATGTAATAATGTCAAATTTAGGTTTTGTTTATATGTATACGACTAAGTCGACCTTTTGGGAAATTAAATCTATCGCGTTTTCAATGCCATTATTTTTCTTTATAAAAGATAGACATGACTCATTTATTCAAGTAATAACCTAACGTGTTTTCGTCAAGAAAAGTTTGTAGGTTTCCTCGTATGTCCTTTAACATATGTGCTCATAAATCTAAACAATAATATGAATGAGATAAACGCATGGTTGATCTTTTGAAACCGATAAACATGAACTTGTTTCAAAGATATTCGATAAGAAAAATAATACGTATATAAATGTACCGAAAGTTCTTTTAGGGTCGCAGGTATTTGCATTCTTTGTGTTATGATGTAATTGGATTATTGAGCATCATTGTTTTTATTGTTTGTAAGACGTAGGGATACACGGCCATATATATGGTCATAATTCTTTTAGAAAGTAAGGGCCCGTTTCTTAGCAGAATATTTTTGGCGGTATTGAAATTTGTCTAAAGAATTAGAATTTTAAGAAATTGAAATTTTATGGAATTGAAATCAGTAATATTCGAAATCAGAATGAATTGGAATTTTAAAAACTAATGCGTGTTTGGTTGAAAGAAAACAAAATGAAGTTAGAAAAAAATGAATATGCTAAAATATTAAAAACTTATACTAATTTAAATTTGATAAAATGAATATTAGTTATTAAATATATTATCTTAAAGTAAAACTATTAAATACAATATGAATATTAATAATAGTTATATAATAACAATTTTTATATAATATTATATATATTAAAGATTTAAAATTTATCATATTGAAATTTTATTTATTAATTTTTTAATTAATATATATATAATATAATTAATAAAGTTACAGAATTACAATATCAGTTAAACAAATTAGGATGTTTTAAATTTTATTTAAATTACTTTAAGTAATATTAACAAAGGCAAATGGTAAAAAAAAAAGTATCATACTTTTAAATATATTTCTTATGGGTAATGTAACAAATTTTTGTTTTGTAGTACATACTTTCAAATCCATCCTCTTTAGGGTATTATGTTACAATTTTGCCTTTCAGGAATTTTTTTTCTATTAGTTAAGAGGGGCAAAAATGTCTCAACTTTTGGCAAAGTACCCTAAAAATGATGAATTTGAAAGTATATTACCCAAAAAAGCAAAAAATTTTGTTCACTACCCACAAAAGCAAATAGTGTCAAGTATAATATTTTTTTTTTACCATTTGACCTATTAACAACAACAATAATAATACTAATAACAACAATGACTTTTGACAACAAAATAGTATGTTCCATGAAATGGTAAACATTCTTTCTATTTTGCTATGAACTTGAATTCCACGTATATACGATTTTAAAAGATTTTTATTTCATTTCATTGTTAACCAAACACATGAATGAATAGAACTTAAATTCTAAATTTTCCATTCTGCTAAGCAAATACATTAGAGAATGGAATCATATTCTAATGCTTCATAAGATTACATACGTGAACCAAAAAGGGCTTAATGGTTATGCATATACTTAGTGGCGGTACCAAAGAGGGGGCTATGTGAGCAGCTGCCCCCACAAGCATGTCAATTTTTTTTGAAAAAAAAAAATTTAGGGGTGTTTTTGCAAGATTTTATATTTGCCCCCATACCCCTATCTAAATAAATATCCCTATGTAAATAAGAGATAATAAGAGAAGCGGCAATATAGACCGGAAAAGCGGCAACGGTTATTGCTTTTTCACATCATGTGTAAGTGGGTTTTGAAATTCAAGCGACAATCAAGCATAAAACAAAACTATTTGGTTACAGTTTTACATGATCGAATTATTGGAAGAAGGAAATTCAAAGTGAAAAGGTAAATTTTCCAATTTGTTTAAGGTTTATAAATTTGCCCGATTCTTTTTAGGATTGTTGTTTTTTAACATGAATCATAAGGCTTTGATTTAATACTATGTTAATATGTTTGTGTAATTGTGTCACTTTGTGATCGGATTGTGTATTTGAGAGTTTAAGGCAATAGCCATTTAAGCCAATTTAGGGGTTATTCTTAGTTGCCTACATAACTTTGCAATTGACTATAGTTCATCACTGATAGTTGGTGATAATGATTGTTATGGATGATGATTATGCTGCTATAGGAAGACCTCGGCGGGCAGCTCATAAAGTGACCAACCTTCACCATTATCATATTGAAATATTCAAGACTGTGATTGATTGGGTGCTTCAAGAGCTTAATAATAGATTCACTGAGGTCACCACAGAGTTGCTAAGCTGTATGGCTTGCTTGAGCCCTCTTGATTCCTTCTCGTCTTTCAGAAAAGATAAGTTGGTTCGTTTGGCTGAGTTTTATCCTTCTGGCTTTTCAGAGATGGATCGTGTTGCCCTTGATAACCAGCTTGAAACTTTCTTTTATGACATGAAAACTAATATGATGTTCAATGATTTAAAGGGTGTTGGATGCCTTGCTGCAAAGCTGGTCGAGACGAAGAAGCACTTGGATTATACCTTGGTTTATCGTTTGATTAAACTGATTTTGGTTTTACCCGTGTCAACAGCTTCAGTTGAGAGGGCATTTTCAGCAATGAAGATTGTGAAGACTCGATTGCGCACCAAAATGAAGAATGATTGGTTGAATGACTGCTTGGTCACTTACATTGAGAAAGATGTTTTTGAAAGTGTTTCCGATGAAGTAGTTATGAATAACTTTCAGGAAATGAAGAATCGTCGTGGTCTTTTGCCCAAGAAATGATATGTTACTTTTATTTAGAATTACGTTATGTCACTTTTTTTATCGCACTTTTGATAGATGATATTTAACTATTTTTGCTTTTAAGAAAGACGTTAAAACGCTATGTAACTGCAGTTTCCTGCACTTCAAGTATTTTATGACGATATGTAATGCATGCTTTATTACTTTGAGTTTGCCCCCTCGGTTGTTTTTTCCTAGTACCGCCCCTGCATATACTTCAAACTTATGAGTTAGAATTATAGAAAAGAACACATTTCACAAAAAGAACGCATTTTGTAGTGAGTGTTTAAAAAAATTTAAGAACAAATTAACAATAAAACGATGTTGGGAAAGAGAAAATCACTAAAACTTAAAAAAAAACAAATAGTATAAGTTATTTTTCTTATAAACAAAGAGAAAATGGTGAAAAAAAAGTTCAATGAATTGAACAACAAAGGTTATGAATATTTTTTTTCGATGAATGAGAGATTTACGCATTTCTTTTTATCAATTTATATATAATTAGATTTCGTTCAAGAATTTTAATACCAATTTATTTCATTACATGCAAACTGATATGTAAATTTGAGTTAAATTTATAAAAAAAAAAAAAAAAGAATGACATGTGAACTTGGTGCACTACATTGGACGTGACTTACATGTGATGCAAGTGGAACTTTTTTTTTTCTTTTTTTTTTTTTTTTTTTTTTCTTTTTTTTCT
Organism: Chrysanthemum makinoi; assembly: GCA_910596185.1. Lineage (NCBI taxonomy): Eukaryota > Viridiplantae > Streptophyta > Magnoliopsida > Asterales > Asteraceae > Chrysanthemum > Chrysanthemum makinoi. The sequence goes on along the minus strand of OU343222.1, from coordinate 47,342,200 downwards.
TTTTTTTTTTCCTTTTTCTTTTTACATTATAGATGTATATAAGTATATGATGCGCTCCCGAACAGTCAAGCTTTATCACACAAGCCGGCCACTTGTGAATGACAGACCGTAACAAGCTTAAAACGGCTCAGGAACGAACTCAATGAAGATCTGAGGAGTATAGTGTTTCCCCGGGTCGTTATGTCCCAGCGAGTTGTGCAATGGATTATCAAACGTTTAGTGATCGAGGAATTTGAACGGGAAAAAGATTTGTGAATATGATTATAACTAAGGAAAAGCCAACAAATTACAACGGCTTAATATGCAAATTAAAGGAAATTAAAAAGATAAAATCTATTAAATAAACGCTATCACTATATTTAAAATGATGAACGTTTAAAAATTAAAACTTACGTTTAAATAAAAATTTACGTAAACGTACAAAATAAAAAGTAAAACTTACACAATATAAATCCTAAAAATATGAAAAGTACATTTTTACAATCCTAATGATAAAAGAAAATTTATAGAAAAAGAAAATTATTTTTATAACTATTAAATTAATTATTATTAATTAAAAACTAATTTTAAATATTAAATAATTACCTAAATTACACGAAATTAGGAAATAAAGCTAGAAAAATAAAATTAAAACTTAGAAAAATCTAAAATATCAAAATAGAATTTTCAAAACTATTTTTGTATTTTTCTGAATATTTTTCTATTTTTTTAGGAATTTTAAACTATTAAAAACTAATTAAATTATTTAAAAATACAAATTTAACTAAGAAAAATCTAGAAAAATATTTTTTTCTCTTTTTATATTTATCTAAACTTAAGAAAAATGAAAAATTATTTTTTTGAAGCTTTTCTTAATTATTTGTATTTAAAGCTAATTAAAAAGGCTTAAAAACTAATTTAAATTAAGAAAAATAGCAAACAAGCTTAGAAAAATCTGAAAATTTCAGGAAAAGTCTAAAATATTATTAGGAATATAAGAAAAATAGAAAAACAGGTGCATGTGTGGAGGAATAGGCAACTGATGAGCAAGTGCTTATTGTAATAAGCACTTAAATAAGCAAAATGGACAAAACAGGCACCACATTGAAGCACAGGCTAAAATAAGCTAAGAGAGACCAAATGAAACCAGATTCAACAAACCATAACCACATATTTGCAGTTACAATAGATTTGATGTTTTGAGATTCAAGCCAAAAACAGTTAACAGGTAGTCTACTTTGAGCTCAAGAATAAGCAATCAAATAAGCTAGAAACTAGAAACAATAACTTGGAACTTGTACAAGACCTGGGTGGCTATCAATAAACCCAAGGACAGACCTTGAGGAGCTCTAATGAGCCAAATGCAAGGTCCTGAAACCTGAATATTCCCTGTGCAGGCTTGATGCCCTGCACAGGGCATCTGGGGTCATTTTGAAAAGCTCTTTTGAAGCTTCTAAAAATTTACTAAAAATCTGGAAAATTACTAATAACAAACAAGACCAGCTGAGCTTTCTAAACCTACAATTTTCATTAAAATTGGCTCAGAAATGAGTGAATGAAAATTCCTTCTTGTTGGCTAGCCAAAACGAGATTTTACAATTTGACTTTTTGATCAAAAGCTAAAAGTTGACTATTTCCAACTTTGATTCAAAATTTTGAACTGAAAATGATATTAATTGATGAAATGAAGTTACAACAAGCTAAGTCTATGGATTTTAAACACAAAATGATCCTTTGGCTTTGTAAAAGCTCAACAGTAGGCAAATTAAGACAGTGAAGTGGATTTTGACTTCCACTGTCTTGATATGCAAATGAGTGATTGATATGAGCTAAGATAAGCTATCCAAACTTAAACCAACAAAAGTTAAACACAAAACAGGCCTATATGACAGATTTATCAGCAGAACCAAACACCCTTTAATCCAATTGTTTAGCAACTAAAATGATAGAAACACTACACTAGCTTGTACCAATGATCACACTGAGCTTAATCATGTTTAATATAACTAAATAGACACATTTAAACTAATAAAGACCAAAGATAAACAGATAAGCAAAAACTGAAAATTGACTTGAAATGAAAAGTGATATATAAACTTACTTAGGTTTCCAGCTGTTTTTAGGCTAAGACCAAACCCAAACCTATTCTATCCTAGTCTAATCCAACCATTTATCATCACTGCAACACCCATTTTCATTTCCCATTCCCATTTGCACCAGCAGTTGACTTATGTTGACCATATACCTTATATGATTGGAATTGGTGTCCAAGCTTTCCAAAAGTGTTAACAAGCTTGAGTAAGCTTAATGGAACTTAAAAATAAGCTGTTAAAAGTTTGCATATAAGACTTTGAAAATGGATTTTGTAACGATGTTGAGCTCGAAATTATGAAGCTTAAAATGAAACTTGGAATTAGAACTTAGAAGTGATCACAAACACTGAATTACTTTAAATTCATTACATAGAAACTAAAAAATTACATTTTAAAATAAAACTAAGACATTTCTAAGAAAAACGACATATAGTTAAAATAAAAAAAACTAACTATCCTCTAGCCTCTCTCTTCTCTTATTTATACATCAATACAGCTTCCCCACTTGCTCTGAACTATTCCCACCTTCTTTTTAGACCCTTGGATGATTTAGAGTCATCATGGCCCTCCATTGGTTTTGGCGGAATTGGTTTTGACCTGACTGGGGTGAGACTAGCAACTACTCGGGGGTTGGAGGTAGGTAGGATGATGAGGAGGGGGGACAAGGTTTGTGATAAGGTGAGGAGTGGGTTGAGTGTAGCAGAGAAGATTGCAGGGATATGATGAAGGTAACCCGTGAGGAGAAGCTTTTGGCGCCAAGGTGTTTGACAGGCTTGTTTGACCAGTGTTTAATAATCAAGGGGTCACAAGTGGTAAGGGTCCAAAATGGGTGACAGGGGTCAAAAATGAATTGTGACAAGGCAAAGGTTTAAAACACAAGGACTAGAGTTGCCAATTCTGAAAATTCAAGGACCATTCCTGCCAATTCTGTAAAGATGTTTCAAGGGACCAAAAGTGACACTCTCAAAAATTATAAGGACCAATCTTGCCATTTTGCAATTTTCCAGGGGCCATTTTTGCCAATTTTCAAAGTTGGAGGACCAAACTTGTAATTTTCTCAAACTTTTGATATTTTTCACCAAAGGACTAATTTTGACAAGTTATGATTTTAAAAGGACCTTTGGTGATTTTTCTTTTGAAATTTTGACTCAGGGACTATTTTTGACAACTTTTGAAACTTGGGGGACTAAAACTGCAATTTTTGCAAATTTGATATGTTTTTCATCTGATTTTGATATTTTTGCATTTAAAACACATAAAACACTGATTTGTGATATTTTGATCATTTTGATGTGTTTCTGAGCATTTTTAAGCGTTTTGCAGTTCAGATTTGACTCAAAATGATGAGTATTTACACACTCATCAGTATACCATAAGAGAATAAATTGAAAAATTATTTTATACAAATTTGCTGCCGACCAACATGGATATAAATGCGGATCTGTCCATGCGCAAGTATGTGTTTTGTTTTACATACGATAACTAGTTATAATGCCCGCGCACGCGCGGGGTTTTTTCTAATTTTTTGAATAATGTATTTTTAATTATTAAACAAATATGCACAATAAGCAGGTGCTACTTTAAGAAAAAGATAAGTTACGTATATAAACAATAATAAGAACAACGCAAAGAGGATCACTTTAATGTCACACCAATCATACCGGTATTATGCAAGCTTATCTGCTGTGTGGCTTATTTAGCTAATTTGATTCTATTATTACACAACGTTTTAACATTATAACAAAGCTCAGCAAACGGAATAACAATTGCATTCTCAATTGAACATACATGAGAAAACAAAATTATACCTACGTTCATCTACAGTATGCTGCAGCTCGATAATCTCAAGCTCAGATTGCTTTATAATGTTTTCAAGAGCGCCAACCTGTGAAAAGCAAATTAACATCTCAGCCAATAGAATATACATGTTTCATTTATGCATATTACTAAAGTTGGTGTTTAGACACTCACCAAGGTGTATAATTGTGATTAGTCTTTGTTGTCCAAATCACTGGCATTGTTATATGTATGATTACTAAACCTATAATCAATCCCCACTTCTCCCAACCCATTTTCAGCAACCCAAGTTCATTAGTTTTAGATGGCACATCATCTGAAAATTGATATAACACTTCTTTGTAAACTTCCATAATCTTGCAGCAAGCAATCCAATAAACTTCCTATGATTGCTTCGAGACTGTAAGGCGTGGCAGCATTTGCACTCTTTAATTATTGACTCAAGAAAATATAACACAAAATACAACTTTAGCAGCACTAACTCGCAGTCTTTTGGAGAAAATACATCCACTTAAAAGCTAGTCTTACAATATGAACCAAATACTACTACTTTCGTCCACGCAAATCTGGGATCCCTATGATACTTTCTAACAGTTGCCTAAGAGTAGAGAAAGAAATCCATATAGATTATAAACCTTTAACCTTTTGATGCAAAAAAAATTGCTACTTTACATGCACTTGCATCAACTCATGCTATTTGGCATGACAAGTTATCAACTCTAACCAATATTAAGTAAAGATATGAACGAATCACAAATCAGATCATAATTAATTTAGTAGCAGAGCTTTTTGGTGTCGTTGGTTTCTTTACATGAATAAGGTTTCAGGGTCGGGGCCGATTATTTTGTTTATTTGATTAAGGTTTGGGGTGGATGGTTTTCAATGTAAACATGGTGCAGTACGAACATCACCATAGCATATGCCATACCTTATTAACATCTAATCAGTTAAGCCACCATTACATTTTCCACTAACCATGATTGCAGTGCTTTTTCCTTCACCGATTAGTCACTGTTTTTTATACGACTTGTTTAGTCACAAACATAGAGGACACACAAGTAATGTAATTGGTTGTAGCCTATTTCGATTCTTAGACCTATTGTTTTATAATGACAATAGGAGTTGACTAAATGGAACTTCACAGTTAATAAATAAGCAAATTAAGTGGAAGCATATAAACTGTTAATATCTTAGTTGTAATTTTCTATTGTGCTAGTTGAGATGCCTGTAATATGTCTTTCGTGATCCCTCTACACCTTATGTATGCTTCTCTTCTACACCAGGTAGATGTTAGCATATATAAGGGAATGAGTGAAAGGACCCTTTCTTCTTTGGCATTGTCCATTTATTTGTGTGGGTCATCGTAACTTTTTAGTTTAAATATACTTACGTTGCCTTCCATAAAGTTAATCTAAATGTTAGAGAATAAAAAGAGTCATTAAAGAAAACTAAAGATAACACCTCCTCTTTACAGCTTTTGGTTGCAATTGTTGGAGTGTTGTCGTAGATTGAATAACCTCGTTACCATTGCTCACAATGTCAAGCGTTAGACCTCTAATACATAATTTTGTTTAAATAGGTTGCCCTGTTTAAACTATTAGGATTATACTTACTTCATTTGCATGAATTCTAGTAGCTACTTTGATGTCTACCTGTAACACTTCAACATAAAAAAATATAAGACTAAATATGAAGGATAAGTCATCTATATTTTCGCAAGGAAACCATGAAATATTATAGGATCCACATATCTATGCATTAAGGAATCGTTAAACCAAAATGCAATGTATTTGAACAACTACTTAGAATTTCAACTCATCTATATGAACTTAACTTTAAAGGAAACTTCTTATCTTTACATTCGATTATAATGGAGAGAATTAGCTTAAGGTAATAATTTTAATGTATAAGTCTTATCATAGAAGTTAAATTCCTTATGAACCAAACTCCTGTTTTGCAAATTTCACTACTGCCCATGTTTTTATTAGAATTCACAATCTTTTTCAACTCAACTCAACTTAAATCACATATTATCTTGAATCAAACTTAGAAAGCACAATAATAGACATTACAACAAACCTAACTAAACCTTTATTGACAGTATATCCCACAAATAAATAATGAATTACAAACTTTATGACAAAACTCACCACTAAAACTAACTGTTGATGGGTTTGAGCCCTGATGTTGAGAAACAACACAAAATCACACTTGTTGATTTCTAGAGTTGGGTTTATTACTTATAGCAATTAACACATAAAAATTTGAAGACCCAACAGAAACGAATCTAAATTAAAATTGATAACCGAAAAATATTGATTAATTGAATAATTACCTGAGCAATATTGTATTATTTAGGATTGTACAGTAGTTTTTTTTTCTGTTTAGTTGTTTGAGAATGAAAAGGTATAAAAGAGTCCGTAGTTTTTTTTCAAATTTACAATTTAGTCCGAAATTATGGAGAAAAAGCCGGTAGGTACATATGTATTTTTTATGTTTTTCTGCATATGAGTAATAAAACGAATTTTCTTTTAATTTTCACCAAATTTGGAAACAATTATACTTTTTCTTCTTTTTTTATATTTAAAAAAAAACTCAACTAATTTAATTATTACCAAATAAGGTATGAATTGAATTTTTTGAAATGAAAAATTCCCAATAAGGGTTTTGTTTTATTATATAAAAGACTAGACGAGTACCCGCGCCTAGCGGCAGCGATGTCTAGTTTTCTGCAAAGTTCCGATGACCCATAAGTTTCTTTCAACAAACTGTATTTGTAGCATTAGAGAATCGTTTTCGAATAACTACAATTCTGATGCGTGGTTGCATAGCGGCATAAATATATAGTTTTTTAAAAAATTATGTGGAGTCGATCTAAGTGTGTGAGTATATTTTCTAATAGGATTGTTTTAAGTTATTAAGATTTTTAGTAATAATAGATTCAAGCATTACAAAAGCACAGGTATTATGTAGTTGGCAATATTATATTGTAGTTTAGTATAGAGATATAGCACAACATGTGTGACGCTTTTTCTTGTTTTGTCAGTAATTGCAGTGATAACTATTTTTTTTACATGTGTAACGTTTATCATTTGGTGTGTGGCTTTAAAAATTGTAACTTTGCAAATTGGATATCACCATATAAGATTATTTTGTACTATCAATTTGTATAGATATTTATGCATTGTTCAAAGCTATTTGTTTGAGGTACAAATAATTATCGCTAAAGATAACAGTACTATTTAGTTTTTGTGATTTTAATAAACTTACATAACATTATTGATACACTGGACAAAGGGCTATACAAAATATATTAACTTTTAAACGACGATTCATATATGCTAGCCCCTTAAATGGTGCAAGAGCAACATTTTTTAAAATAACATTATACAAATGACAAATTACATGTGTCAAAGCAAAATAAAACAAAAACTACAATTACTTGGTCTCTCCTTTCAAAAAAATTGTCACGGGTTCCACAATACTTCATCAATTTCTCATATAATTTTGTCAAATTTGAAACCCGATTTCACCGGGTGGTTCAACTGGTTGAACCGTTCCGATAAAAAAAAGGTCGATTTAAACCGAGTCAAACCGATAGGTTGGGTCGAAAAAATGTCAAATTAAACCGGTCAGCCGCCGGGTTTGAAGGCGTCGGGTCAACCCGGTCGGTTTCAACGAGGTCAACCCGTATCGGTTCCACGGGTCAACCCGGTATCGGTTTCAATTGGTTGTTTTTAATTTGGTAGATGTGCTTTTAATTGAGTGTACAATGTAAATAAATTATTGTACTTTTAAGTAATGGGGTGTTTTAATAAGAGTATTAATTATATTATTTATTTCTCTCTCCATTGACCATGTTTTCAACATTCAACTTTCAACATTTTTCACTTTTTCCACTTTGACCATTTTTCCATTTTATATAGTATAGATTAATGAAATTCCTCGTTAATTATCTTTACTGAAAGCATTTAGGGGTGGCAACCATGACTTACCATACTTTACTATACCTCACCACCCATCAATAATATCATTCCACCTAATCTCATACCGGCTCACTCATACCTCACCATAGTTTTTTAGTAGCAATAGTCATTCCATACCTCACTCATTTTTTATTATTATTTTTTATTATTATTTTTTTTAATTCATAATTATATTAAACAATTAAATAAAAATATAATATTTCATTAATAATAAAAAAAATTACATAATACTTAAAAAAAAAATTACATCACCGTTGAAATAAAAAGAAAATTATACTAGTTATCGAGGTACGCTAAGTCTAGAGCCGCTACATGCTCCGTAAGATCAAATCGTAGAAGATTATGGATATCTTCGTCGATTAACTCCTGTAGTGCACTGTCATTGTAAACTGGCTGTACCGGCTGATCCATTATATGAACCGGTAATATTGCCATCTCGTCGTCTTTTAAAATCATATTGCAAAATATTATACACGCATAAACGAGGAGTCGATTCTTTTCGACCGACATAGCCCGTAGAGGACGACTGAGAATCATCCACTTTCCCTTAAGACGCCCAAAAGCTCGTTCGGCATCCTTTCTTGCAGACTCTTGTAGCTTCTTGAATCTCTTTTCCTTCAAGTCAGTGGGAAACTTATATGCTTTAACCAACGTTGAATACGTAGGATAGATTCCATCAGTAAGATAATATCCATGTTTGTAAAGCCGTCCATTTACAGTAAATGAACTGTTTGGTGCCGTTCCATTTCGCTCAGTAAGATACAACGGAGATTGATTCAAAACATTGATGTCGTTATTTGCACCGTGAGGTCCAAAAAACGAACGCCAAAACCACAAATCATTTGAAGCGACGGCTTCAAGCATAATAGTCGGGTATTCGTGATCACCTCTTTTATATTGGCCTCTCAAATGCCTAGGACAATTTCGCCAAACGAAATGTGTACAATCAATGCTACCAAGCATTCCAGGAATGTGATGTTTTTCTTAATGTGCCTCGAATAACCGTGCAACGTCATGGGTTGTGGCCTACGTAAGAACTCTCGACCGTATAACGCAATCACCGCATGGCAAAAATGATCAAGACAATCTCCTAAAATATATATATATATGTATGTATGTATATATATATATATATATATATATATATATATATATATATAATTAGAAAAATACTGGAAAAAAAATACGGACGTTCTTCGTGACATGTTTAAATAGTCATCAAATCTATCGGAGGTTCACGTTTGCGAGTTGCTGTTGAATGGCCAATGTGCATTTTGTAACGCTAGCGGTGAAACTTTTTTCCCCTCGCGTCTTGGATCTCTTTAAACCATTCAAATCTCGCTTCAACATCACCAACAAACCAATTCTAAAACAACCTTTACTCATTCGAAACCTTTCACGAAAAACACGGTCGGAAAACTTTGGTCGTTCGACAAAATAGTCATTCATTAAAGTTTGTAATGCTTTATCACGGAAAGGGGTGAAAGATGCCCCAGTATTGCTTGAGCTAGCGGTATCTTGAAGGGAACGCGCCAAAGCGAAATAGGTTTCTATAGGTACTACCGGTGGAGAAAATTAGTTCGGAAGACTTTTCAGGAAAATTTAATTCGTCATCGGATGAAGAAGAGGATGATGAAGACATTTTTTTGAGTGTTGTAGTTGATTTGTGTATGTAAAAATGATGAGATTTGGAATAAATTGTGAGGAAAATGAAGTGTTATTTATAAAGGGGATTTTTTTTTAATGCATGTATAACGGTCGGAAATTCAAACCAAGACCCACGCTCCACTTCCTCTTCTCCTTCAAACCGCTTCGGCAAAGAAAGCCGCTCCCCATACCGAAACCACCATACCACACGGCTGGCAACGGTGTTGCCGTGCGGTATGGTTGCATACCGAATACATACCGAAGGTGTTGCCACCCCCTTATACAAGGATAGTATCCCTTCTTATATAAAATTTTCTAATAGCATCCATTCTTATATAAATTTTTCTAAACTTTTACTAGTGTTAGTTAGGGGTGGCAATTCGGGTCGGGTTCGGGTTGGCGGATTCGGGTTGTCAGGTTGGCGGGTCAGAAAATCCCAACCCAAACCTTACCTATTTAAACTATCGGGTCAGCTATGTTAACCCTAACCTGTTTAGACATAACCCGAACCTAGCCCATTTAACCCGTATATATACTTGGGTTGGCGGGTTAAATAGGTTAGACGGGTTGAATATGTTAAACGGGTTGAATCGGTTCAGCTGGTTTCGGGTTGACCCATTTAACCTTTTTTATACACAACAGTTAGCACATTACACGAGTTAAACAGGTGTTTGGGTTGACCTGTTTAACACATTTTACCCGCAAAATAAAATATAAATAATTTTGAGTTTATGAACAAAATCTTAAACGGGTTGGCGGGTCGACCCGCTTATTTTATTCTCAACCCGAACCTGACCTGTTTAATAAACGGGTTAGATAGGTCGACCCAAACCTGACCCGAAATCTATTTAGCACAACCCAAACCTGTTAATTTTCGTGTCGATTTTAGGCCGAATTTCGTGTCGGGTCAGAAATTGCCACCCCTAGTGTTAGTGGTTGTTTATTTTATTTTTTTAATCAAGTGTTTTTATTTATTTTTATTTTATTTCTTGAGAGAACCTTATAGTGAAGAGAAGAAAGTTTTTATAGGCCTCTAATAAGAGAATATAATGGTTTGAGCCTACACATTAAGAGAAAAAGAAACAATCCTTTAGACTACACAGAGTGCCCGTAACAAAGGCTTGGTGACATGCCTTGTCAAGCGCCGCTTCCAAAACACAAGGCATGGCCACGGAAATTTTGTGCAAAGCATGGTGACTGGCTCACCTATGTTACCAAGCAATAGTTGTGAGCCTCATTGTACAATGTTAACATTTGAAAAAAAAAAAAAAAAAAAAAAAAAAAGAAAAAAGGATTCAACTATTAATACCTACAAAATTTACGTAAACTTTGCATAACTTCATATTTAATCCCTACAAAAAATTGACATGCCTGGTTCGTTTTCACATACTTTCGATGAAATCATATCTTGTATTCAAAATTGATTGAGAAGGATATTGTTCGTCAGCAAGCGTTGATCGACTTAGCTATGCAATTTGACAAGGCATGCAAAGCTAACGAAGATCTGCGAAAGGTGTACGAGAAATGCAATGACATTCCACAAGAAAACCGTGCTCAAATAAAGGCTTTTTTAAACGAAGAATTTACGAAAAATTACGAAATGCATAGTGCTCTGTTTCGAAAGGTGAGAAAAATACAAGAACAAATCAATGCTAAGTTTGATTGGCTACATGAAAAATACACTTAGGACGATTGTATTTTAAATTTCGTATTTTAATTTTAAATTTCGTATTATAACCTTTATTTTTATAAATGAATGCAATTTTATTTTGTATGTTTTCACAACAGTTTGAAATTTTGAATTTGATAGGCTCAAATGGCTATCAAATACCCTATAAATACCTTTTACCCTAATTCATTTTCTCACACAACTTCTTATCAAACTCTATAAACTATTATTCATTTTCACCCTAACACTATGGCTAAGGAATCAAATGAGGTGCAAAATGCTATCCTTAAGCGACTACGGACCGAACAAGAAGCGGAGTTCCAACTGCTTAACAATTTGTTGGCTGAGATGACTCGTTATATGCTCCAGATGCATAGTCGTGGTGAAGAGGTAACCAGAAAGCATTCGCTGCCTCTCGACCAGACAGTTAACAGCTTCGGTCTACAAACTCTGCTAATGATTGAGGAATCAAATATGCGTATCTCAAACATCTTGAAGGCCGTTAGGAAAGAAGTGATGAGAACCGTAAACGGGAAGCAATAGTTGATCAACTATTACCAAGCAATATCAAAGCTCGATTCATGTTTTTAATTTTTGTATTGTATTTTTAGTTTCGTACGTTTACGTTTTTAATATGTAATGTTTTTATTAATTTAACAAATAAAAGTTTAGTTATGAATAAAAGTATTCAAATAAAAAATTTGTATGAAATGTAAGGGGAGGGTGACCAAAACAGATGAATGGTGAGAGGGAGTGAGGCAAAATGAGAGGAAAAAGAAAATTGAGGTGGCAGTGACCGGTCACCACCACTCCATTTAGCCTTAGAGTCTTATGCATGCACATGATTTTGACATAAGTCATATTTAATACTCCCTCCTTCTCACAAAAAGTGTTTACCTTACTATTTATGTTTGTCCCAAAAGTAAGTGTTGAGTTTTTATGTATAGATTGTAATTATCAAGGTTTTCAAGATCAGGATCCTAGTCAGGATCGTTTTTGTTCTAGCAAGATCATAATCGTAAGATCGGATCGGAATATTAAGATCCTACTATAATTTCATTTTCTAAATAGACTTTCTAGTATTATTCAAATCTACAAATTATTATATATCATGAAATTATAGTAGGATCTTAAGATTCCTATAAGTAGAACAAAATTATATGAATGTTTCATGAAAATGTTGTTTTAATTTATGAATATGTAATGTTTAAGAAGATTAACATGTTCTTTTAAATTCTATAAAAAATGATCCATAACTTTTTTGTTTTTTAGTTTGCTATTTGAAAAAAGTAAATTCGGATCGGATTAAATCTTAAGATACTATGGTCAAGATCGGGATCTTATAAGATCTTAAGTGTGCTAAGATCCTACATAAGTTCATAAATAAGATTCAGATCGTTTTTTCTTTGTAGTATCGTAAAATCGCAAGATCCTAAGATTAGGATCGGGATCCTGACAATTATGGTAATTATGATTGTTTTTTCTATTTTGCGTTTGTAATTAAAACTCGTATTAATTGCTCATTTTTATTTTTTTTTAATAAGTGTGAAGGCACAAATGACTTTTTATCAACCAAAATTTGCATTAATTCTACTCATCATAATTTGCTCAGTTTTTGTTTATGAACATTCTTTTCAAAACGAGGGAGTAAATATTTTTGTGCATTAATATTATAATCTCGTGTATTACGGTGTTTTGGTATAAATGTTATTTTTATAACAATATTATAAATAAATAAAAAAATCATCTAAAAGTTGAAGTTTATGTCTCCTATTTAATTTCGTACCAGTATTATAAAAATCGCTCCTTTTAAAACAATAAAATCAGGTTTTGTGTATTTATTTGTATAACTAAGTAATTCGTACTTCAATTTGATATTTATGAGTCATCCATATACAAAATGTTTAGTAATACCACTAATACCTATTGGTACCACTACTACTACTATTAATATCGCTACTACTACAACTACTTCTAATACTATTACTACCACATACTACTACTGCTGCTACTATTATCATCTACTGTTACTACCACTACCTACTACCCACCAACACCTACCATCATGACCACTGACCACCAAATACCACCATGACCACCAATATCACCACCAACCGCTACCACCACAACTGCTACCACCACGCCCGCTACCACTATGACCACCACCTACCGCCACGACCACCAACTACCACCACGACCACCAACTGCCATGACCACCACGGCACCACCTGCCATCACGAGCGCCACGTGCTACCACAACCGCCACCTGCCACACCACGACCACCAATTGCCACCACCGCTACTACCGCTATCACTACTCCTCACTAACAGTACCACTATTACTAATACTACCAACTACTCCCCCGTCTCAAAATTATTGTCCTCTTTTGACTTTTTTCGTCTTTTTTTACATTTTTGACATTAAATATTTTTGTTTGTGTTATATAAAACTCGATACAAAATATATGAATGGATTGTGTTTTAAATGTATTTTATTGATGTAATTTCATCAACTATTGTATAACACAACAAAAATATTTAAAGTCAAAGTTGAAAAAAAAAGACCGAAAAAATCAAAAGGGGACAATAATTTTAGAACAAAGGTAGTATCTTTTATTATAACTCAACGGAGAGGTACATTGTTGTCAGAAAGAAATATTGACACAAACAAAGCAAGAGAGAAGGTATTACAATAAAAGATAGAATACTTTATATTAGAGTAAATTGAAAATATAGTCCATGTGATTTAGCCAAATTACATGTTCAATCCCTAAGCTTTCGAAAGTGCAGCAACCATCCTTGTAAAAAAACTTATGGGTTGAAAATTTATTCCTAGGCCAAAGTGAAATGACTAGATTACCCTCACCTTCTTCCTCTTTTATATTCTTTTCTTACCCTTTAATAACAACAAAAAAGCTTAGACTTATGGATTCAAAAAACATTAAACACACCCATATCTTTATCCTAAATAACACCACAAACACAAGTACACAACTAAGTGAACACTAACAAACTTATCTATTAGCTTCACTCACCATCTTATAATGGCACACACCGGTCAGTACATACAAGCATTATTCTGACGATTCAAACAAACGATCTCGTGAGCCTAAACACATGCTACACGTGTACATTATTCTGAGGAACCGAACACATGAGCAAAACTAAAAACCAGCTTAAAAACAAAGCCCACAGATTTTCCCCCAAATCTATCAACCCTAAAATCTATTAAACAAGAACAAAACTGAGCGGAAGTCTGTATTTGAGAGAGCAAAAAATCAAGAGCAACAAACAACAACACAAAAATGTTAGCAGCTGGTCATCAGAAAAGTTAAATGGGTTCCAACGGGGTATGTAATAGTTGTTTGTGATTGTGTGTGTAGATGAACATTTTGTTTTTTTGTTGTTAGTGTTTATTTGGAAAATGATATGCGTTGTGTGTTTATGGTGTGTTCTGAAACAAATTAAGAAGGTTTGAATAATCTTTAAAAGTAAAAGAAACATATAATTGAATATTCAAAAGGGAATGAGAAAATGGTATTTTAGTCATTTAACTTTTGCCGAGGAACAAAAGTGCACTCTTAAGTTTCTTCGAGGATGATTAATGCACTTTCGAAAAAATAAGAATTGTACTTGCAATTTGGCCAACCAAGACAGATGATATTATCAAATTACTCATTTATTTTGCTTTTCTACAACTTTAGATCACGTGAGTAAATAGTTGTATTAGAAAGAGCACAAGTTATGTCATAAGAATGCATAATTATGGGATTTTTTTAAAAACTTATTTGAATGATTTATTTTTCCAACTTTACTCTTTATCATAATTTCATCCTTTTCATGAGTTAAGTATTTAGTTCCTTTATCACGTAAATAAGTTTATGCAAGGTTGAACTAACTATTTTAGTTCTAATTGAAAGATAAACGGATTATTTTACGTGATTTGTTTTTCTTTTTTATAATATCAATATTATTCACATAAATATATCATATGTACCCACATTATATTAAATTTTATAGAAACAAGGATTGCTACGATGCCGCCGCGTTGCGGCGGGGCATTTTATATTTATCGATATACCTGCTCTTTGATCTCAAAACCCGTCCCATCATGTAGCTTCTAATTTTCATACTAAGACACTCAATGTTCATGACAGTAAAAAGCCAGTAAACGAAATAAAAAAGGACCAAGCACCTGTCAACAGATGTATGCACCCTTTGGCGCAACAGATTTCGCTGGAAAAGTTGTAGTCTTGTTAGGTGTTGCAACACCAATTCTGATAAGTCTAGTGCCCTTTGTCTCCAGTATTTGTACCCAAATCATGTCGGAGATTCTTAAGCATAGGCATTGATAACGTTTTAAAATGTACCTTTTTGAGGGGTCGTTTATGCCCTTATTTGATCACTTTTGTATCCGTTATTACTTAATATCATTTCTTTTCACTTTTTAGGTATCTTGAAGGCAAATTGCTGGAATGACACTTATTCGGACGAAAAGGCGCGAATATACGAAGAAAATGGCCAAAGTCAAGAATCGAGACACTCAAGCTGCTGAAACTGAAGGGGACGGTGCAGGTTATACTTGTGACGCCGTCAGAACAAATTTTGTGACGACTCAGTAGCCAAATTACTTATTTAGAAGTGACGGCATCAGGTTTTAAAAGAGTAGGGCGTCGCAGCTCAGACGGCCTAGATTTGATCCAGACGGCGTCAGAGACTCAAGGCGACGGCGTCACGGACATAAGGTGACGCCGTCACTGATAAGGTTTTAAAATGTACCTTTTTGAGGGGTCATTTAAGCCCTTATTTGATCACTTTTGTATCCGTTATTACTTAATATCGTTCATTTTCACTTTTTAGGTATCTTGAAGGCAAAATACTGGAATGACACTTATTCGGACGAAAAGGCGCGAATATACGAAGAAAATGGCCAAAGTCAAGAATCGAGACACTCAGGCTGCTAAAACTGAAGGGGACGGCGTCAGGTGTTATCTGCGACGCCGTCGTATCACTTTTGTGACGGCTCAGTAGCCAAATTGCTTATTTACAAGTGACGGTGTCAGGCTTTAAAAGAGTAGGTCGTCGCAACTCAGACGGCCTAGATTTGATCCAGACGGCGTCAGAGACTGAAGGGGACGGCGTCACAAGCAAGGTGACGTCGTCGCAAGACTAACGTGGCCAAGACGAAACCCTAATAACGGCGACCCGACGGCGTCACAAATCAAAGGGTGACGCCGTCGCATATGTAATCTTATATATAGAATCCGAATTTTTTAGTTTTCAGTGTGTAGTCTTTTGGAGTAAAAACCTAAACCGAACCAAGGCTGTCTTGTACAGTATTTTAGGGTTCTAAACCCTATCTTACATCAAGATAAGTGTTTTACTTCATTAATTTAATTATGTCTTCAATTACTTGTGTGTATGCTTGCATGTTCTCCATGTCCGACTAATTTACTTGTGTGTTTGCTTAGGGAATATGAAACTTAATTATTGAATATTGATTGGTTGTCTCTTATCTTAATTGTTAATGATCTAGTAATGCGATAGGTCATCCGTTGTGTAGTTAATGCTTGATTAATCTTTGTGAACCTTAGTTTATAACACCTAGAGTTGTTGTAGGCTAAACCATCCGAAGAGTACCTTAGAGTTAAAGTTTATAAATCCTAGAGACTTTGTAGGCGATAACCTTTGGTAGTTTCAAAGAGTTAGGGATAAATGCATACCCTACGACCTTAGACACACAAAACGATTAAGAATAAGGACGTGACAATTCAACCATAAATAGGAGATAATTAAGGAGTAATAAAACCTAAGTAAACACATCTTTAAACCATCATACGAGCACACAACAATTAGACATAGACTACCCTCACCTTAGTTAATTAGATAATTAGACAAGTAGAGTAATCGGTAGAAATACCAACCCCCCAAATCCAAACCCCGAGATTCGTACCTTTCTATTTCCTAAAAAACATAAAAAGATAAAAAATAATCTTCCTCAACCTCAACCTTAGCGTAGTAACTTCTCACTAGCATTTCTATTCCCCTAGAAAACGATATCAATTCCCGTGGCTTACCCTAATACTACACTACAACGATTAGGTTCACTGCCTAGGGTGTTGAAAAACTTGCTCGACGAAAAGGAAGTTCATTTGACCCCGAACGCGCTGCGTAAGCGTATCAAGTTTTTTTGGTGCCGCTGTCGGGGAATAGAATAGCTAGTTAGGAGTCCACCTCGTTTAGGTTTCTTTGGTTGATTCATATCAAGTAAAATTTTCTCATTTTTTAGCTTCCTCGTAGTCTATCCCCCTTCTTCGTGACCTTTGTTTGTAACCCCATCACTTTTCATCATGGAACATGATAACCAACCACGATTCATCAACCTACCACCAAATGACCCGCCAAGAGGCCGTACTCTTGGTGAATACTTGAGACCAAGCCACCTAGGCTATAGGAACACCATTGAGCTTCCCGACCAAGCCCAAACTACGGCCCTGCGATCCGACACCATCCGGTTGGTGCAAAATGGATGTGCATTCCATGGACTTCGTTCCGAAAATCCTAATCAGCATCTTAAGGATTTCCTTAAAATTGTCGATTCCATCGACCTCGATGCTACTACTCGGGAGACCACGCATCTGCGTCTCTTCCAATTCTCTCTACGGGACCAAGCTAGTAATTGGCTTGAGCGACTTCCCGCCGGCTCCATCTCAAGTTGGGATGATCTCACCTCTCGCTTCCTTGCTCAATTTTTCCCATCGGGGAGAACCACTAAACTAAGACGAGACATCTTGATGTTTCAACAACTTCAAGGCGAGTCTCTCTACAAAGCATGGACTCGATTCAAGGACTTACTCCATAAAGTCCCTCATCATGGTATTGATCTTTGGCTTCAAATCCAAATCTTCTATGACCATACCGATTTCATCACTAGGCGGTCCATTGATCAAGCCGATGGCTGAAGGCTTAGCAACTTTAATGCTGAGGAATCTTGGGATATCATAGAAGTGCTTGCCGAGCAAAGCTACGAAGATTGGAATGAATCTCCTGAAACCCCCGTTAAAGTAGTTAATGCCATATCAACTCCTCTTGAATCTTCCAACATCACCGAGGAGCAAATGAGTGCTCTTGAGAGAAGGATTGTTTATCTGATAGAAAGGCATAAGAGAGCTCCCGTACAAATCCCTCGAGGAACAGTCAATTCCGCCAATTCCACCAACCACCCAACACCCTTTTTCTGAATCCCCAAGTCGCGAGCAAAATCCCAATTCCGAACGGCGCTTCCGTTCTACTTCCCCAATACCACTCTCACCAAGCTTTAAGGAACAAATGAAGGAGTACATGGCAGCTCATACAGAGAGATTAGCAAAATTTGAAGAGGAGGTTTATAGGCAAAGAGAGGAAATGCATGCAAAAATGACGGAAATGATGAACCTGGTAAAAGAATATACCAAGAAAAAAGTTCCCGAAAAGGTACTAGTAAGAAGCAACAATTATCCTACCACTTCGTTTGTTAATGCCATTTCCATTATGACTGAGGATGGAAAGGTTGAGGAGAATAAAACTGAGGAAAGCAAGAGGGAGGAGGCTGAACCTAATAATGAGCCCGAGACCATTGAGTACTACCTTAAGCATGAAATTAACAAAAAAACCATTGTTAACCAAGTAAACAACTTTAGGTACAATGAGGTTCTTAGGGAAGCCCTTGAAGGAAAAATAACAGAAGAAGAGTATGACACCACGCCTATGGGACCTCTGTATGAGCTGGTTCTAAAAAAACCAGTAACAAAAAAAACGAGACACCACAGGGAATTTCGTGATACCATGTAGCGTAGGTGACATTGATAATATAAATGCCTTAGCTGATCAGGGGTCTGATGTAAACATAATGCCATTATCAATCTATAATAAGTTGATTAGGGAGAAGCCAGCCAAGACCAATCTTAGACTTTCCTTAGCAAATCACACCTATGTCTACCCCATAGGAATCGCGGTGGATGTTTTAATAGAGGTGGCTAATATCGTCTATCCGGTGGATTTCGTGATCATAGATGTTGAGGAAGATAGAAACATGCCACTCATTCTTGGGACACCATTTCTGGCCACCGCCAAAGCAACCATCAAATACGGGGAGGGCATCATGACACTTAAAAGCTGAAAAGGGTACGCTAGGATACCCATTGTTCCAAGGTATCCTCTTAAGATCATGGAAAAGATTACGAGTGAGAGTCCACAAGTCCCTAGCAATACGGTTAAGAAGAAAATGAACGATTGGGAAAAAGGGCTTAGAGATTTTATGGTTCAAGGACTGCATGCAACATTGTGGAAGCACGATAAAAAGTTAGGAAATAATCCCACTTCGATACCAAAAACATAAAGGAACCCTAAGGAATTTCTAAAGGGAGAAAAAGTAATCTTATACAAATCACGGATAAGGGCATTACAAGGTAGAAACAAACCAAGATGGTTTGGGCCTTTTACGGTGAAGGAAACCAATCTAAAGGATAAAACCGTCACCATATTAGACGACGTTGGCAAGGAATCCACGGTAAGCATACAATGTCTACGCCTTTTTGACGAAGGGAGAGCGATGGAAGAAGGTGACGGTAACGAAGTCACGTAGGGGCACGACTACGAGTCTAGCTACAAGACTCATAAATAAAGAAAAGCACTTCGTGGGAGGCAACCCATGCTTAATTGTTTGCTTGTTTGTGTCATATATCTTTTATTGATTGCTTATTCTCATGTTTAAATTTGTAAAAATTCTTTATTTTGTTTCTAACCTCGTCTTAATTACATATAAAGGTATTTTACATAAAGGATAAGTGTAGGGAGGATTACACACGTTTTCAAAAGAAACGTAAACATGAGAATTTCACTTAATTAAAAGATATACATGTGTGTTTTTTCGAGTCAAATGCTTGTATCGAGTCATAATGGATGCTTTGCAGGAAATTTTTCCAGATTTTAAAGATGTAAATTTTCAAGAAAATCGCAGACCATTTTTCGTCAGGATAACCTGACGGCGTCAGGATCGCAACCTGACGGCGTCAGGAAGGAGCAAAAATAACTGATTACTTTTTCTCGTTTTCTGAGTTACTCATAAATTTTTTGGAATTTTCCAGGTCTTAATTTTCCAGAAGTTCTATAAATATCCATTCCACAAGCATTATATCCTAGTTTAGTAGAGTCTTATATATATTATTACCGCCGATTTTACGCGAATGTTTCGTTTGTTTTCTTCAAGTGTGCAGGTTTAATTTATCAAGAAGGAGATACATAAGATGAGAAGGAGCTTTTCACGCAAACGTTCTTCTTGAAGAAAGATGTAACCACCACTTTACACGGATCCTACCGAGCTAATCAGGGGAGTACTAGTTTCTTTCATCTTTAATTACCTTCCATTATCATAACTTTGATACTTTCGGGAACATTGGGGACAATGTTCAGTTTAAGTGTAGGGAGGGAAAATAAAACGGGAACTTTGAAACTATGCTTATCCTTGATTATTTGCTTTGTCCAATTGCATTTGTGTAATAAACCATGAGAAAATGTCGGTTAGGGTAATTTTGGCACCAAATTAAAAAAATTTCATGACATATAGGAGTGAGCCATTAGTCTTAATAAAGCATCTCACGGATAGGAAATTATATGACTAGCACAAAAACCCTTTACCACTTAAATTCCACCCAAAATGTGAGGATCACCCTTAGATTAGTAGGAATTAAAGCATTTATCTTTGATGCTTAGTGTGTGAACCGGTAGTATATGAGATTCTAGAACTTGTTTTGTGATGCATCCCGAGATCGCTAGTAAGACTACACTTGTGTAGTTAGGAATAACTAAATGATAAGAGGCAGTAGGATAACCCTTGTTTGATACCCGTAATATAATTACTTCTTCCACATCGGTTGAGTAATTCCCCCACACCTTTGCATTGTACTCATCTTTAGTACACGATACCCCTAGTTAACCGCTCAGAGCCTATCCTTTTCGCGGTTCTCGTGATGTTTCGGTTTTTCAGAATATCAATGAAGAGCATTGTTTACACCCCACCCCCAAATGTACACCCAAATCGCCTTAGCCTACCTTGTATGCACTCACTTTTAGTGCATTATTGTTATCACCCTAAAACCCTTAATTCAATTATCTAGTTGCTTGCATAAGTTGCTAAGTCGAGTCATATCCTTTGTATACAGTTTTGGGACGATTGGGACTCATGGGAAAAGTTAAAGTTTATGAAATGACGGGAAAAGAACGTTAAATTCAAATTCCCTTTATTTGCGTAATAATGTACTCCAAGTGTTTTGATCTTTTCAATTCGGGTCAAATTAGTGTTAGAGTAATAAAAAACTCAAGTGTAGGGATGTGCCTATAAATCCCTATCATTTTGATGTTATCGTAGAGGATGGTAGAGTAAAAGTGTATGAAAAAAAAATCGAAAAAAAGAGAAAAAGAAAAAAAATAGAGTGTTGAAAAAAAAATAATAATACGGGCTACCATCCTACATCTATCTTTAATTTACGTTTGTTTGTTTCAGTTATCTAGAGTCTAGAGTGTCGAGTCTTGGCTTAGCAACGCCATTCTTCGCATGATTGTAACATAAAGATTTTTGACTTGCCACCACTAAATAGCCTATCCCACCAAACCCCTTGTTTCCCTACCGTAAGCCTAACATTACAACCCTTTAAAAGACTTTTTTGATAGTCTTTCCTAGGTGCTTACGCCAAAGCGATGGAGGTTTGATCTAGTCTCAAGCCTATGGTAATCTATGTACTAGGACCGGTTAATGAGTGTTTATCTTTCATTTCCAACTTGTTATATTTCATATACACCCGAGAGATGTGAGTATCCAAACACCCTATGTGAGGTGCTAGTATGTAATTTCCATGCTTGTTATAACTTTTGAGGGGCTTATATGTGTTGTGGATTGTTCTAAACCAATGCTTCATGACCCTTAACTTATAAATTGATTGGCTAAAAGCACATTTGCTTGTGGACAAGCAAATACCAAGTGTAGGGATATTTGATAAGGTTTTAAAATGTACCTTTTTGAGGGGTCATTTAAGCCCTTATTTGATCACTTTTGTATCCGTTATTACTTAATATAGTTCCTTTTCACTTTTTAGGTATCTTGAAGGCAAAATGCTGGAATGACACTTATTCGGACGAAAAGGCGCGAATATACGAAGAAAATGGCCAAAGTCAAGAATCGAGACACTCAGGCTGCTAAAACTGAAGGGGACGGCGTCAGGTGTTACCTGCGACGCCATCGCATCACTTTTGTGACGGCTCAGTAGCCAAATTGCTTATTTACAAGTGAGGGTGTCAGGCTTTAAAATAGTAGGTCGTCGCAACTCAGACGGCCTAGATTTGATCCAGACGGCGTCAGAGACTGAAGGGGACGACGTCACAAGCAAGGTGACGCCGTCGCAAGACTAACGTGGCCAAGACGAAACCCTAATAACGGCGACCGGAAGACGTCACAAATCAAAGGGTGACGCCGTCGCATATGTAATCTTATATATAGAATCCGAATTTTTTAGTTTTCAGTGTGTAGTCTTTTGGAGTAAAAACCTAAACCGAACCAAAGCTGTCTTGTACAGTATTTTAGGGTTCTAAACCCTATCTTACATCAAGATAAGTGTTTTACTTTATTAATTTAATTATGTCTTCAATTACTTGTGTGTATGCTTGCATGTTCTCCATGTCCGGCTAATTTACTTGTGTGTTTGCTTAGGGAATATAAAACTCAATTATTGAATATTGATTGGTTGTCTCTTATCTTAATTGTTAATGATCTAGTAATGCGATAGGTCATCCGTTGTGTAGTTAATGCTTGATTAATCTTTGTGAACCTTAGTTTATAACACCTAGAGTTGTTGTAGGCTAAACCATCCGAAGAGTACCTTAGAGTTAAAGTTTATAAATCCTAGAGACTTTTTAGGCGATAATCTTTGGTAGTTTCAAAGAGTTAGGGATAAACGCATACCCTACGACCTTAGACACACAACGCGATTAAGAATAAGGACATGACAATTCAACCATAAATAGGAGATAATTAAGGAGTAATAAAACCTAAGTAAACACATCTTTAAACCATCATACGAGCACACAATAATTAGACATAGACTACCTCACCTTAGTTAATTAGATAATTAGACAAGTAGAGTAATCGGTAGAAATACCAACCCCCCAAATCCAAACCCCGAGATTCGTACCTTTCCACTTCGTAAAAAACATAAAAAGATAAAAAATAATCTTCCTCAACCCCAACCTTAGCGTAGTAACTTCTCACTAGCATTCCTATTCCCCTAGAGAACGATATCAATTCCCGTGGCTTACCCTAATACTATACTACAATAATTAGGTTCACTGCCTAGGGTGTTGAAAAACTTGCTCGACGAAACCCTAATGACGGCGACCCGACGGCGTCACAAACTAAAGGGTGACGACGTCGCAGTTGTAACCTTATATATATAAACCGAATTTTTTAGTTTTCAGAGTGTAGTTTTGTGGAGTAAAAACCTAAACCGAACCAAGGCTGTCTTGTACAGTATTTTAGGGTTCCATACCCTATCTTATATCAAGATAAGTGTTTTACTTCATTAATTCAATTATGTCTTCAATTGATTGTGTGTATGCTTGCATGTTCCCCATGTCCGGCTAATTTATTTGTGTGTTTGCTTAGGTAATATGAAACTTAGTTATTGAATATTGATTGGTTGTCTCTTATCTTAGTTGTGATTGACCTAGTATTGCGATAGGTCATTCGTTGTGTTGTTAATGCTTGATTAATCTTTGTTGAACCTTAGTTTATAATCACCTAGAGTTGTTGTAGGCTAAACCATCCGAAGAGTACCTTAGAGTTAAAGTTTATAAATCCTAGAGACTTTTTAGGCGATAATCTTTGGTAGTTTCAAAGAGTTAGGGATAAACGCATACCCTACGACCTTAGACACACAACGCGATTAAGAATAAGGACATGACAATTCAACCATAAATAGGAGATAATTAAGGAGTAATAAAACCTAAGTAAACACATCTTTAAACCATCATACGAGCACACAATAATTAGACATAGACTACCCTCACCTTAGTTAATTAGATAATTAGACAAGTAGAGTAATCGGTAGAAATACCAACCCCCCAAATCCAAACCCCGAGATTCGTACCTTTCCACTTCGTAAAAAACATAAAAAGATAAAAAATAATCTTCCTCAACCCCAACCTTAGCATAGTAACTTCTCACTAGCATTCCTATTCCCCTAGAGAACGATATCAATTCCCGTGGCTTACCCTAATACTATACTACAATAATTAGGTTCACTGCCTAGGGTGTTGAAAAACTTGCTCGACGAAACCCTAATGACGGCGACCCGACGGCGTCACAAACTAAAAGGTGACGCCGTCGCAGTTGTAACCTTATATATATAAACCGAATTTTTTAGTTTTCAGAGTGTAGTTTTGTGGAGTAAAAACCTAAACCGAACCAAGGCTGTCTTGTACAGTATTTTAGGGTTTCATACCCTATCTTATATCAAGATAAGTGTTTTACTTTATTAATTCAATTATGTCTTCAATTGATTGTGTGTATGCTTGCATGTTCCCCATGTCCGGCTAATTTATTTGTGTGTTTGCTTAGGTAATATGAAACTTAGTTATTGAATATTGATTGGTTGTCTCTTATCTTAGTTGTGATTGACCTAGTATTGCGATAGGTCATTCGTTGTGTTGTTAATGCTTGATTAATCTTTGTTGAACCTTAGTTTATAATCACCTAGAGTAATTGTAGGCTATACATCCAAAGAATACCTTAGTGTTAAGTTTATAAATCCTAGAGATTTTGTAGTCATTAACCTTTGGTAGCTTCAAAGAGTTAGGGATAAACGCATACCCTATGACTTTAGACACACAACGCGATTAAGAATAAGGATGTGACAATTCAACCACCAATAGGAGATAACTAGGGAGTAATAAAGCCTAAGCAAATACGTTTTTAATCATCATACGAGCACACAACAATAGACATAGACTACACTACCTTAGATTAGATAATTAGACAAGTAGAAGTAATCGGTAGAAATACCAACCCCCAAATTCAAACCCCGAGATTCGTACCTTTTCATTTCCTAAAAAACATAAAAAGATAAAAAATAATCTTCCCAACCCCAACCTTAGCGTAGTAACTTCTCACTAGCATTCCTATTCCCCTAGAGAACGATATCACTTCCCGTGGCTTACCCTAATACTACACTACACCGATTAGGTTCACTGCCTAGGGTGTTGAAAAAACTTGCTCGACGAAAAGGAAGTTCCTTTGACCCCGAACGCGCTGTGTAAGCATATCAGGCATCAAGTAAGCAAGTCGTGATTAGAACCTCCTGGTTAGCAACATTGTCTGAAACTGACCTCAAAGAGGGGTGCCTGTCATGGCTGCAAACTCACAAAACGGGCAGTTCTGATCACGGCTACGAACGCTGTGGCAAATGGTAGCAACACATCAGCCTGCAAGTAAATAACCCGACTGCTGTCATTATGGGTTAGAATTCAATATATTTGGTCTTAATTTAATTATCTAATAAACAAATAACTGAAAACCATAACACATTCGTTCGGAACATTACACCTGTGCGAACTTACATTACAAAGAAGTTATAAAAAGGGTTTGCGGCAAAATTCATTGAGGATCACACATTGCTTTTGTGTTTTTGTAGCAGGTTTCAGTTTTTCCTGCTTAAGGGCTTATTCGAAATTTAAAAAGCTTATTAGCTTATTTTTTTGTTATGAGCTTATCATCTTCCACTTATGGCTTATGAATAAACCATAAGCTCAACTAAGCAACCTCGTAAACTGAAAAAAGTGACATTATAAGATTTCCCTGAACCAAAGACGCTCATAAAGCAGTGAAAATAAGGAGGTCCAAACACTCCTTTCGTAACAGGTTATAGGCTTTTGGGGCGAACTTGAAAGTACAATGGATTACAGAAAATTGAAAAAGCTAACGACATAATAAAAAGTAACTAACTTTGGTTGGGGAACTGAGCATCTGAACTCGCTATATCTACATAAATTGCCTGTATTATTTTCTGGCGCTTTGTTAATGCCTGTAACAAACCCTAAAATCATTAGTATAATCTAAATTATAGACGAAATTTATGTAAAGAATATCATAATGAGAGTATAAGAGGGTGTTTGGGATAGCCGGTATTTTTGAGCTATCCGCTTATTTTCATGCAGATAATAAGTAACTTTTGATAACCCAAAGTTCTAATATTCGGGCTCGTGGCATGCTACATAATTTTACAACATGCATAAGAATTAGACTCACCAAGATTAATTGAAAAAAATGACCTTAAAGACGTACATGCCCGACTTCTAATCTGAACATTCAGCACTAAGAACTACGGGTGTCGTTGACTCAGGGTGTTTGTTCCATCTGCCCAAAAAATTATAATTCTTATTAGAATTATACTAATAAAGCAGCCTAACCATTTGCTTAAGCAAGCCCGATTTTGGTTTGTTTTTTAACTGAAGCAGGTGCTGTGGTACACATAAATATAAAGATAATGTTACTTTTCATCGGCGATGACGATATCTCTTGTTGTTTTAGCTTTCTACCTTTGTCTTTGTTTTCTAATATATGACCCGAAAGATTAACAAACCATTACAAACATTATGTTGTAATGTTTAATAGCTTACATAATAATGAAGAAAAAATACCAAATAAACGACCATCATACCATTACGTAGTACACTCCTTGCTTTCCTTTATAGTGCATTTTAGGCTTTCCGCGAAGGAAATGGGGCCGTGAACTGTACTGCGATAGTTGGTGGCTGCTAATGAGTGACGGTTATCAAAACTAAATAAGAAAGAAAGACTCATTTACCTTGTTGATCGGCTCCCAAACGGTCAGTCTTTTATTAGTCAAGTCAACCACTTGTGAATGATCAACCATAAAAGTCCAACAGTCTCAGAACGCAATGCAATTAAGTCCATAGGAGTTTAGTGTTTCCCCGGGTCGTTAAGTCCCAACGAGGTGTGTAAACTGTAATACAACGAATCTGTGATCGGGTGATATTGAACAGGAAAAGGTTATGATTGATTTTACACTAAGAAAATTAAATCTAATAAAGACTTTGAAGTCATTTTAATTCTATTTTTAAAATCGATTAACGTTTAAAACCTAAAAACGTAAAACTTAAACTAAAACAAACGTAAACGTGTAAAATAAAAATGTGAAATCAGAAAACTAAAAGACTCATGAAAATGAAAATTACTTTTTAACAATTCTAATAATAAAAGAAAATTTTAAGAAAAAGAAAATTATTTTTAAAACTATTTATCTAATTATTATTAATTAAAAACTATTTTTAACTATTTAATAATACCCTAAAATATAAGAAAATATGAAATAAAGCTAGAAAAGTGAAATTATGACTTAGAAAAATCTAAAATATTATAAAAGTTATTTTAAAACTGAAAATATATTTTTTAGACTTTTTAAATAATTATTATTAATTAAAAAAACTAATTTAAACTAATTAAAATTAAGAAAAATAACAAATGAACAGTAAAAATTATGAGACTTTACAGGAAAATCTAAAATATTATTCTAAGCCTAGGAAAAATATAAAAAGTTAGATAAGCCCACTAATAAGCTGAATTGGGCAAATAAGCAGTTTGAATAAGCACTTGAAATAAGCTAAAAGCTAACTATAAGCTACCATAAGCTACTAAAGCCTAAATCTAACCTAAAATGAGCTAATGCAACTGATGGGAACCTAAAAAGCACAAGCTACAGAAAAAAAGCTCGAGACCAGATTTCAAGTCTCAACACGCCAAACGGCCCTTATAGCCCTACTTTAAGCACTAATTAAGCTAGCTAGAAAAATTCCTAAAAATAAACTAAAATGGTCATGATGTTCACAACCAACCAAAGATCTTGTATCCCAAATTTGAGCTCAAATGGACTTATAATGAATCCGTGAAAATTCCACAAAGTTTGGCAAAAATCACGTTGCAAAAACAATAACCAAACACGAAGGTACTTAGATCAGATGGTTGTGCTGGTTGACTGTGGGGCGTGGGAAATGAGGTGTGCGGGGCGCTGGTTCGAATCCCAGCAGGTTCTCTTTGCTATTTTTCCATTTTTTTGATTTTTTTTTCTTATTTAGCTGAAACTCAAGTTCAAAACAAGATTTTTTTTTTTTTTTTTTTTTTACGAAGACTTAACTTACAAACTGCGAAATAAGCTATTAGGAAAACAGAAACTAAAGAAAAACTTGCTTATAGGCTGTTTGAGACAGGGCAAAATAAAACAACAAAAAGCTTTCAAAAAGTTAATCAAAAGACTAAAAACTAAGCTCCTAATCTACTCAACTTAAAAAGCACTAAGGGGGAAACTAAGTTAAGCAATTACTAAGGAAAGAATAAGCTAAAAACAAGCTTTAAAAGACCAAAAAGCTGCTGAACTGCTGTTGGTGTCCAAACAGCCCAAATGGTATCCTTTTAGCTTATAAATAAGCTTCAAATAAGGTAAGAATGCACTACATCTAAACTAAGTAACTAATGGGCATAAAAGAGTACTAAAAAAAACTGAAAATAGGACTTGATAAGCACTTAAAAAGGACCAACAAGCTGCTGAATAGGGGCTGTTGTGGCAGTTGCTGTTTGGACAGGACCCATCTAATCACTACTTTTATCATTTATAAGCACACATTAAGCACATATTAGACCAAAATAAGCAGTACAGGTGCAAATCAACTCATGATTAATCAAAATAAGCAAAATTAAAATGAGACAGGTTAAAATTAACAAGGGAGAAAGCAGTTGGCTGGATTAAGCTATACTAATGGGAGCCTAAAACTAAAAGAAAAACATTCAAATAAGCACTAAGTAAACTAAATATGGATAAGCCTAAACTAATTCAACTTAACGGGGAATGAATAACCTAAATAAGCTACAAAACAAACCTAATGAGCACTGAAAAAGGGAAGACTTAGCTGCTGTGATCTGATCGGCTGAAGCAGCCCATGAGGGACTGTTTGGATGTTTGAGAAAACAACTACATCTGCTGATTTGGAATGGGACTTGTTTGAAAAGCTTCTCTTTTTATTTTTGGAACTTAAACTTGGAAATCAAACTAAACTACATCAAAATCAAATAACTACTTAAGCAAGCTAAAAGAAACACTGTCCTAACTGAATTTCATCTAAATGAACATGTTTTGAAAACTAAAAGTGGGTAAAAACAGTTTTGGTCATGGGTTACCCCAAATCCAAACACCCCTTTAGAATCTGAACAATGGTTCTAAAAGCTGAACAAAGCAAAAATCTTGAAGGCTATTATAAACACAAATTCTTAGGACTCAATAAAGGTTTAAAACTTGCATTAAACTGAAGTTAAATGTTGAACATGAATCATAAAGAGAACTTGAAGAACAACTGATAATCTAAATAAAAGGCATACAAGACATGAATTAAAAACTGGAATTTAAATATTGCAACAAAGAAATAAACATGGACTAGAATTTTCAATTTCTAGACTGAAAAAAAAACTAAAAACTAAAAACTAAAAACTAACTATATCAATGGCATACATTTATTATTTATACTACAAGCTATGGGTCTTCATCTCTCTTGCTTGTGTGCTTCCTTTTTGTCAGGCAAAACAGCCAAGACCAACATTTTGTGCTTTCTTTTGACTCTCTTTTGCATTTTCCAAGATGAAAGTGATGGGGAAGACTGACAGTGAGAGGGAACAAGGAGTGGGTTGAGTGTTTGGTGAGTTTTTGCAGGCAAGTGGTTGAAGGAGATGGTGGTATTGGAGGGAAGGAGGGAAAATTGGCGCCATAAGCTTTTGGGTTTTTTTATTTATTTTTTTTTGTTTGGTTTCTGGGATTAAAGAAGGAGGAGGAAAAAGGGTAGAAAGGTTTATTAAAAAGAAGTGTAAAAGGGTTTTGTTTGGTTTGTAATGGGCTTGGTTTGGTTTGTAGCTATTAACACAAGGACCATTCTTGCAATTCCACCAAAAACCAAGGGACCGAAACTGTAATTATCTAATATTCATCATAGGGACCAATTATGACAAGTTTGATTTTCCCAAGGACCAAAAATAATAGTTTTCAAATTAAAAATGTCCCGGGGTAATTTCTGTCAATCTTTGAAATTTCAGGGACTAAAGTTGCCATTTTGCAAAACTGAGCTTTATAAGGCTAATTTTGACAACTTAAAAATTTCTGAGGGCCTTTTATGAAAAATTACATGTTTTGAATACCTAGGGACTAGATTTTGACAATTATTGCATAAAATACAGTCTAAATATTTTTTCTGTCTTTTTGAGACTTTTTAAAGTGTTTTTGACTGTTTTTGCAGTGCAGAAGGAACAAAAATGATGAGTATTTACACACTCATCACTTGTATTCTATAAATAGCCATTCTCGACAAAAACCTCCATCATAGCCAACTGCAAGAGGAATTGAAATGAGATTGTCAACTAAAAATCATGAGTCTCATCTAATCAAAATAAAAAAAATAAGTAACTAAATTACAATTTCACTTACTAAAAAAAAAAAAAAAAAACGTTTCCAGCAATATTTAATCAAAAACTTTCATTACTCTATGCTTCATATATGTATCCCCAATCCTTTATTGGTCCATGAACGAAAACTCAATTACATGTATCCAAAGATTGTTTATTAAATAAGTCCATATATCAAAACTCAATTACATGTATACATTCTAAAAGCTACCTTTTTTACATGTATCCCTATTCATTGCATTGAGACTTTATTTCTCCGCATGAGCGTACCACCTATATTTTTACATAACACGTACTAATATACGACTATCGATAAGGCAAAGGTCCGTTGCATTATATGAAATCATGGTAAACGAAGGCCTAGAAAGATTGACAGACTGTGTAAGTTACAAAACCCACCTATTTAAGCATCAAACCCACCAATTTCGCACTCCCAACCCGTTTGAGCAACCAAACGTACCCATTTCAGCTCCAATTTTAGCAACCAAATACACCCAGTATAGGACCTAAACCCATCATTTTCAGCCGCCATTTAACACCGAAAACCAACCATTGCGGCCCCCATTTCAGCAACAAAGCACATCTATTTAATTTCAGCTACTAAACATGTACATTTCAGTCCTCATTTCAGCAACGAAACACACATTACAGCCATCATTTTAACAGACAAACAATATAATTTAAAATGTTATGTTCATGGTTTGAAGTAACCCGGGAAAAATAGGAAAGCTAATGACCCTAAAGAGCTCAAACTTTATATAACTGAACATGAACCAAGCATTAAGAAAAATATCCTTATCGCTAAAAAACCAAAAAAATATCCAAACAATAACAATAACAATAACATGACATGACATGAATATGGTTTGTTGAATCAAATGAACTTTAAGCAATACAGTACCTGTTCCAAGAGCAAGTCCAAACAACCTCTGATGTTCCTAAAATAGGCAAACAAACAAAAACTCATATCATAATACTTGAATGAATGATTCAGGAAATTAACCATAATAGGTTACTGAAACAACTAAACTACCTTAATAATTTTGAGGTTTTCACTAAGGTGTTTTCACAAACACTTGGCTAATCGAATCATAAAACACAGCTGTCATCACTGTTTGACATCCAGATAAACTCACATAATCATTTTCCAAAAAATCAGAACAACTAAAGAAATAAAAGATATAAATTGCAAGAGAAACCGCACCTTAGGGCGGTGAAGCAATTATCGTCATCAACAATCTCATCATCATCAGCCCCTCTTTCCTACATACTGAATAACAAAAACACATAAAAAAATACAATTCAAATTCACTCTAAACACCTCTGAAAACAAACACCT
This sequence comes from Chrysanthemum makinoi, assembly GCA_910596185.1. Taxonomy (NCBI): domain Eukaryota; kingdom Viridiplantae; phylum Streptophyta; class Magnoliopsida; order Asterales; family Asteraceae; genus Chrysanthemum; species Chrysanthemum makinoi. The sequence goes on along the minus strand of OU343222.1, from coordinate 47,310,147 downwards.
ATGATTGAAGGAATGATTACCTAACGTGAAAGCAACAACACAATTAAGAAACACAACACGATTGTTGAAACCGAGAATGATTACCTAACGTGAAAGCAGCGACACAACTGAGAACGCTGGACGATTGTTGTAGAAGAGATATGAATTGCCGTTCTTGAGAGAGGAGACATATAGTACAGCGCCAGTATAAACTGCGAAGCCACGTATATGAAAAGAAGCGGCAACAGGGCTAAAGCAGAAGAACGAATCTCGCATTTGGGCTGAAAAATTAGCCGGAGCCCTAAACGACAGAATATGTCGCCGTTTCATATCCTTATATTAATATATATATATATATATATATAATACAACACAATGTTAAATTTCAATAACTCGATGTATTCGGCATCGATCGTCTGAAAACTCAGGACCAACCTTGACTACGACTACTACCACCTTTATTTTTTTATTTTTTTTTACATTTAAGCTGGATAATAGGATTATGATATGATTTTAGGATCACAATCTTACAAAACAAAAACGATCAGATCTTGAAAATCTTGCTCTCAGCATTGAATAATGAGTAAAGCCCATACAAATGCTTTATGAAATTCAAACCCATATATACTACTCGTAATGTTTAATAATTTCCAGGCCCAAGTTAATGTTTACAAATTGTAAGCCCAATCCCAAAACAGCGAACCAAAAACAAAAAACCCAAACCAGCCAAAAAGAAAACTGAAAAACCAAGCTATTAAAAAACTAAAACCATCATACATCGAATGAACTATGTTGCTTTCATTTTTATTGTCTGTAAAAATAGAGTCAATGCTATCCATGTTCGTCCCTAGATTACGCAATCAGTCAACCACATATCCTTTCTGATTGGCATTTTAATAACTCATTTTTCCTCAAAAGATTTACTTCTCTGGGGAAACTTTAACCCTGTGCACCTTTTTTGGGTGACGACTTACCAATGACGTAGCCCTAGTCAACGAGCACATGTTACGTACAATTACCATGTCAGGATTGAAACCATAAACTACTTTTTTAAAGTCTTCATTGACTGGTCAACTCTATGTCGCGTCAAGTGAGTGATACCACATGACAATGCCTCAGTCGTATTACCTCAGTTTTAATTCTTGTTCAGGCATTAGAATTGAAAAGTCACAATGTTAGTTAGGATTTGAAGTGCAAAGTGAGGCATCAAATTTAACTATTCTTTAGTAAGATACTAAGATATATAAACAAAACGAGTACTATACATAGCTACCGTACGTTTATATAAACTATAGTTTCCTTGCATATATATGTTCATCTCAATCCCATTCTTCTGTAACATCTCATGCAAAAACAACAAGAAAGCGTTGCAAAATCCATCCAATCTAGACCAGGAAAGCGTTTTTATGAATAAGTTATGTGTTATTCACCTAAGAACCTACGTAAAACTCAGCATATTAGAAAACCCAAAGAAAAGTTGATATCATAGTCAGTGTATACATATAAGTACAAACTAAGGGTGTGTTTGTTTCATTAAGATGTTTTATGTCTGAATCTGACTACCACATCTTACTGTTAAAAGGAGGCTGTAAAGTCTGAATCTGAATGAAATAATGTTGTTTGTTTTTTTTTCAAATTGTCTGAATGGTTTTAATTGTTCGTTTTTTCAAACATATATTAAACTATAACAATACGATATATAAGCAACTTATGTAAACATGAAAAAAAATATTTTTATTATAAATTTAACACAATAATTAACCATTAAATAAATTACCTTATTACATATCCTATTCTAAAACAAATCCTGCCCACTTCGGATTAAAGAAAATGAAGCCCAAAATATTAGTCCAACTCAAACTAGCCCTAAACCTAAGGTTATAAGATACTTTATCTCTACAAACAGACGCCCCCTTCCCTATCATATATGTGTTTTTCTCTTCTCAAGCTGCAAACACAAAAACACTACTTTATTAACCAAGAAACAAACTCAAAAATTTCATGATCCTTACTCCTTTAAACACCCTTCACGAATCTTTATTATTTCGTATTTCTGTTCGAACTCACGAAGCACTCTCGCGATTCACAACCCTTTTGTGGGTTTAAAGAATTTGGATATGGGTGTAGCCTAAGGTTTAGAGGGTTGAAGGGTGAATATTTTGGAGATTTGGCGATTTTGCATGGTTAAGAGGGAGTAAGACCTAAATGCCACATCTGATCCTAGTAGGAGGTTTACATCTGACTCTGTCTGAACCACAAAGAAAAAACAAACAAACATAATGTCTGACCGCGTCTGACTGGGTAAGAGTCAGAGGCGGTTCAGACGTTTTTAGCAAAAACAAACACAGCCTAAATCTTGTTTTAGTACTCCAAACTTGAATAAATCCTATTTTCTTAACCCTTTTTGGGTGTTTTTAAATTAATCACTATATCAAACAGAATAAACTTAACAATAAATCTTACAGTGTGCTATTGTGTGTTGTTATATCATTTGTTATTGATATTGTACGTTGTAATGTGCCAAATAATGATGGCGTATCCACATCTTTATGTTGTGTAAATAGTAGTTGAAAGACGGCGGATTAATAAGTAATTAAGAATGACGAATTTGAATGTGATAATTGATATACAAATGGAGTCAACATCCACAAACACCCCAGAAACCATATACTGCAATTGTTGCTAGATGGTCTAGCCGCCAGCTGCTTCGTTGCGGGATTCCAAGGGTGCTTATCTGCTTGAGCGCACCTTGGGTTTCAGTGATCGGGTGAACCACATGAATCTTTTAGGGTGTGTTTGGTACAAAGAAATGAATTTAAGCTGATTTATCTTGTTTGCAGCTTAAGGAAATGAGGACACGGAGAACTGCAAATTCTCGAGAAAACGTTCCTTTGAATTATTCAACTCATTACATTGATTCCACATACCAAGGTTTGTTAAAAAATGGGGCTTTTTGTTACGGCATTATTTTTAACTAATAAAGCGAGGTTGGTACTCAAATAACCGGGCTCTATTACCCTCACTCTAATACAGCCCCCTTTCTTAATCAATAATAACCGGGCTTTTTTTCTTTGAGCGGGTTGAATTCAACTTTTCAAGTAACAAAATCATAGTGCGAGTTTAATTCAACTTTTTACCTTCACATACCACCCTTGTTCTTTCTCCACTGCTCTTCCTCCCTTCAGCATGCCACATCCATAACATCGGTAATGGTGAGTCATATTCCCTCCATGTCATTCCTTCTGATTTTTAATTGAAACTTAGGGTTAGGCATGTATGTGTTGAATTTAGGCTTATTATATTTGTTAATTTTTGGGTTAATGAAAGTTGTAATTTAAGGGTTAGCATTATTGTTACCTTGAAGCTTAATTGGAACTTAGGGTTAATTTTAGACCTAATTGAAGAGAGTTAATTGATGTTGTGTGACTGTTATTAAAGTGTTTATTTAATTTATTTGCTTAATTTTGTTGTTTTAATTACCACATGATTTGTTATCTGCCATTCTTGCATAAGGGAAATGTTTCACTTGTAAACTTATATAAGACTAAATTCATCTCTTAGCTCAATTGTTGAATTAATTTTGTTTGTCTATCAGATCTACGGGTGATTCTTATTTAACTGGGTATAATGACTGATACTCATACTACTTTTAGCAAGAAGAGAGTTTGTTTTTAGGCAATTTTTATCTTTGACTTGGAAGGTCAGTTACATGGTATTTCATAGGAATCTAACATCTACATTAAACTAAAGAACAAAATCCAAAAGCATAGCATCTAATGTGTCATTTTATTTTGGTTTTCTCAAGCTTTCATATAGTTATTTTTGTTTTCTCATGTAGTTCTAATGCTTTCATATGCTTTTTGGTATTAATGAAGGTTGTTACATCCAAAAGTGTCATATCACTTTCATGTAGTGCAACTATAGGATACGTTATATCCTTTGTGTTTCTGCCAGGTATATAGCTTTTTAGTTCATTTTTTAACAGATAATATGCCATCAAATGTGTCGTAAGTTGTAACATTCCAGCAGCTTTCATGAAGTTCTCATATGTAGTTTGGTATGCCAGCTAGATACAGACATATTTTACTGTGTTAATGTTAGATTTGTAAAAGGTCGTTACTACTTCTCACAAGAAAAAGAAAGGATGATTAAATGTACTTTCTCTATAATTGCCATTCGGCCATTTAACTGCATGAGCTACTAGCGAATGTATTGGTGTTGATAGAGACTGAGAATAATATCTTGCTTTCTCTCACTCTCTCTAGAGTGTAGGAGTCCTAAAATATATTTGCTATAGCTAGCAAAAGGGCAAGTCAAGTAATGGGTCAAAGTGGGTAAATACTTAGGAGGTGTCGGTTGGGTTGGTTTCTTTGGTCTGACCCGTTAGCCATTTTTTTTACTATTTTTATTTGCTAAATAAGTACTCCAATATATTGCATTTTATACAATTTAGGTGGTTATAAAGGGGGTGGTTGTTTTAGCTTTTATAAGAGACTTGTGAGCTTACTAGATTATTTGGCCAAAATAAGCCTTAACCAAGTGTTTGACTAAGCTTATAAGTTTGAGCTTATATAAGGAGGTTTCAATAAGCCCAAATTTTGTCACTCATTTGAGAGTCCTTAGGCTTATTTGATGGGGGTTATAGCATGTTCCTTCTGGTCATTTTATCATCATAAGTTGGTTCAAAGAATTGAGTTTTCTTCAATAAGATAATACAAACGCTCAACATGGGCATATGAGCTTGTTATTTATAAGCCATTAGCTCTTATGAAACAAAAGCCTAAGCCCAAAGTATAAGCTCAGACAAACACCCCCTAACACTTGATTATGTCAGAGGCTATTTTCTAACCTGCTCTATTTGCTAGTTCAAGTTTTTTAGTTTGACCCATTAGCATTGAAGATGCCCAAAGCAACCCATTTTCATTTAAACATGTTACAAATTGAAGTAATGCCCAAAGCAACCCATTAGCATTGAAGTAATGCCCAAAGCAACCCATTAGCATTGAAGTAATGCCCAAAGCAACCCATTTTCATTTATGTCTTCTGGACGCGTGATATATGCTTTTACATAAAAATTGTTAATTATTCTACCATGCATCTATGGTGGATCAGATTCTGAAAAGGTAGAGCTAACAGTAGTAAATGCAATTGATGTGTAGTTATACCTGTAAGAACTCAATGTTATGAAATTTTGAATAGTTTTGTAGTAGGGTGTTTGGGATTGGTTATTCTTTCTGCTATATCATTTGCCCATAAATAGTTTAAAAGCGTTTAATAAAAGCAAACTGCCTTTGTTTTTCTGCTTATTTTCCCTGTTCTTATTGCATTTTTCTACAGCATAAATGAATTCAAAAGTCATTTCATGTACTTCATGTTATTAAGTTGTTAATCTGTAGTGGAAGGGTTTCGACGTTGTTTTGTAATTTCAGATTTTGACAGCAGTAACCATGGTCAAAGCGTATAGACTTAATTGCTAACCTGTTTCTCATAACCAATAATTCGTTTAGATATGTATAGTTAGTGAAGTAATGAAAATTGGGAAGGTTGTTGTGTCTCATGCTAATAGTACAATACAGATTCAAAATGTTGTATAGTTTGTTGGTGATTTTGCAAATGGTTTATTTATTTATTAAGCAGGGTGAGTCAAGATTTATTATGTATTCGTCATGTGGCGTGATTCTCAATTCTAAAGGCAGGTTGGGACGACATCAACTCCATCAAACCCCATCTTTGTGTCGAGTTATTCAAATGCAGTGAGAATAACGAGACTTACGGTGACGTCAATCGTGTATGTTTTACTTTCATTTATGTTCAAGTAGTCAATAAAGTTGGCTTGTATCTTTTTGGATGTGTTGTTTGGAAGAGTAGTCATACGGTAGGCAAGCTCAATGTGTATCAACAGTACTGAGATGTAATATCAATGTATCCTCCTTATTTGAATCAATACTATGTTCATTTCGAAAAAGAAGAGCATTCATTCATGGCTGAAATTATCTCGTACAGTTTTTTTTTTTGTTTGTTTTTTTATTAACATAGAGCCATGTTTTTAAGTACAAAACCGGGCTCTATAACGACAAATAGAGCCCGTTTTTACAAATAGAGCCCGTTTTTAAAACCGGACTCTATTAGTATTTCAAATAGAGTCCCCTCCCCTTTGAGCCCGTATGAAAAACCGGGCTCTGACCAATTTCAACCGGGCTCTAAGCCCTTTTTGTAGTAGTTTGTTTTTGTGATGAAAGCTGGTAAAACATCAACAAAGTCAAAAAGGATTATTTATTTTGGGCAAAGTTGCATTGATCATTATTTTTTAATTTCGATTTCTGTATGTTACTAAACAACTGAATTTTAAATTTTTTCTCAACCAGTTTCATTTCCTTACATTTATAATTCTCTACGTCAATTCATTTCACTTAAATTCTCCTTACGAAGCGTACCCTTTTTTAGTGTAACTTGGCTTTGGGGTGGTTTCTCCGTGGACAATGCCACCTTAAATCGTTTTTTAGTCTTCATTAAGTATTCCTATTGTTTGTGTGATCATGTATTTTACACGAATCTGTTTTGACCAAAGTATTCTAGCACTGATTGGTCCCATATGTTTTTTAGTGGTTGTTACTAAACAGATTAGTCTGATAGTGTAAAAGTCTTTGACGACGTATATGCCCCTTCGGTCTAACACCGAAGGGCCCGATACTCTTATCCGAATGGACCGATACTTTTATCCGAATGGACCGATACTCTAATGCAACCGTCCAAGCCGAAAGGTGCAATGATAGGTCATCCGTCCGAAGGACACGCCGACCTGACAGTACTTTTGGCATTTAGCCTGGATACGCTTTGTCTCATCCCCGTGGATGTCGGACATGTCCCAGGGACAGTGTCGGGACAGTGTCGCTCGATATCGCCCCACGACCCCAGGAATACGCAGCCCAGGGGACAACAGTGACATCAGGTAGTATATATACGCATACAGTATTGGGAAATAAGGTATCATTTCTCACACACATACATTTATACTATACCTCTCGGTAAAACACATACTTACTCTTACGCCGGAGTCGGGTCCTGGGATAACACCCGGGGCGAGACTAACGCGTCGTTCATCTTAGCAGGTATCTGGAAGGCTTACTCCTAAGGCTGAAGGATAACTGCAACAACTCACAAAAAATTACTTCGACAGTCTTCAAGTCAACCTTGATCAGTCCACCTTGATCAAGTCAAAATGATCTGTTTTTTCCAATCAATTTCATTAGTACTTTCCTGTTTGTTTCTTGTTCACACAATTCACCCACCACCACAAGTCCAGAACCACTACCACCGTTCCAGTGGCAAAATGGCAGATGGTGCTGTGAACTTCCTACTCGAAAAGCTGACTATGCTCCTAATGCAAGAAGCATCGTTACTGGGAGATTCACAAAGTGATGTTGAGGAAATAAAACTGGAGCTAGAAATCATGAGATCATGCATAAGAGACGCCGAAAGAAAAAAGTTGAAGAGCGAAGTAGTGGAAACATGGGTGAGACAAGTAAGAGAAGTTGCGCAAAAAGTAGAAGACATGTTAGACGAATATGTTTACTATAAAGATTTTGAAGAAGATAGAAAGGGACTAACGAATATGGTTCAAGACCTCATCAAGGTTCCAATTCACATGAACAGAAGGCGTAAAATCTCTTTAAAGATTCAGAAGCTAAAAAGACAGGTTCATGAAGTTTGTGAGCGAAGAAAGAATTACACATTTGATGAGAAAAGTGATGAGGGGAGAAACGGAAACAATAACGCTTCGATTGATTGGTGGCAACGTCAAGAAGAGTTGTTGATGGCTGTTGATGAAGATGAGATAGTGGGAATGGAAGAGAACAAAGATAAATTAATGGAATGGTTGATGGAAGATGATCCTCGCAGAATGGTTATATCCGTTGTGGGGATGGGTGGGTTAGGAAAAACAACTCTTGCTACCAAAGTCTATAATGATCAAGCAATTCAACGGTACTTTGACTGTTGGGCATGGGTCTCTGTTTCTCAAACCAACGGTGTTGTTGAGTTATTAAGATCCATGATCAAGAAATTGTTTGGGGGGAAACGTGAAACAGTTCCTAGTGATTTGGGAAAAATGAACTACACAGATTTAGTCGAGATGCTTATCCGCTATCTACATGAGAAAAGGTATGTGATTATATTAGATGATGTTTGGAATATACTTCTTTGGAGTAGAATAAGAAGCGCGTTTCCTGAAAATGGTCTTGGAAGCAGAGTTATATTCACAACAAGAAACGATAATGTAGCAAAATCAGTAGGACCCGGAAATCATATACTTCATCTCGACCCTCTTGGGGAGGATGATTCATGGGCTCTCTTTTTCAGAAAGGCTTTTTGGACCGATTTACAACATTCTTGTCCCGTAGAACTAAAAGATTTAGCTCAAGCGATTACTAAAAAGTGTGAGGGATTACCACTTGCTATAGTGGCAATTGGAGGTCTTGTGTGCTCGAGAGACAAAACCGCTATCGAGTGGAAGAAAATATATGATAGTCTTAACTGGGAACTGAGCAATAACCCTGTGCTTGAGAGTGTTAAAGGGATCTTGTCATTAAGCTTCAATGATCTCCCCTTTTACCTAAAGCATTGTTTCTTGTATTGTTGTGTTTTTCGGGATGGATATCCGATTAAGAGAAAAAAGCTTATAAGACTATGGGTTGCTGAGGGGTTTATCCTGGAACGGAAAGGGATAACAGTTGAGGAAGTAGCAGAGGAATATTTAACGGAACTTTGTCTCCGAAGCATGATTCAAGTCACGGAGACTAATGATAGCGGGAGGGTCAAGACATTTCGAGTCCATGATGTTATGCGAGAACTTGCAATGACCACTTCTCAAAAGGAGAACTTTTGCTTAGCATATGACGACACGGAGGCCAGACTTGTAAGTAAAGTCCAGAGGCTCTCAGTATATAGCAGAGGTGGAAACATACGTTTAAGCAGCTCGATGTCACGTCACCTTCGTGCTTTTTTCGTGTTTCAAATAGAGACAAACTCGTCTTTTCCAATGAATGCCTTCCTGTCTGGCTTTAAGCTGCTAAAAGTCCTAGAACTTGAGGGAGTGCCCATTAGATCAATCCCAGTTGCTGTTACAAGCTTATTCAACTTGAGGTATCTAAACCTTCGAGAAACAGATATCAGTGAGCTTCCAAAGTCGATGGAGAGGCTAAGAAATCTGCAAACACTTGATATCCGAAACACAAACCTGAAAAGGTTACCAAATGGTATATCAAATATGCCAAGACTACGCCATCTGCTTCTATGTGGTTTGAGGGTACCAGTAGAATTAACGAAGATACGAAATCTACAAGCATTAGCATCGATTGAAGCTGAGGAAGAACTCATCGAGAAAATTGGAAACTTGGCCGAGCTCAAGAGATTGGATATCACAAAGGTTAAAGCGATTCACGGGCCACAACTGTGTAGCTCAGTTGAAAAAATGACGGGTCTTCGGCGTCTAAGTATTACCGCCAGTACCAAAAGCGAAGAACTGCTGCTGGAAAATTTATCTTTCCCTCCAGCGTTTCTTCAGAAGCTGGCATTGGTTGGAAAGTTAAATAGGTTGCCTCAATGGCTCGAGTCATTAGCCAATTTAACTCATATTTACTTGTGTTGCTCAGGATTAGGCGACAATATGCTATTATCGCTCCAAAATCTACCAACACTAGTGTTTTTAGAGCTCAAGAATGCTAGCAAATGCAGGTTCTTGCACTTCACAGCAGGAGGGTTTCCGAAACTCAACAGAATGCGGTTATTGGAACTCGTGGAGCTTAGAGGATTGAGATTAGACAAGAGTACGTTGCCAAATATTAAGGACTTGAATCTAATTCGATGTCCAGAAATGAAATCTTCGTTACAAGGCATCGAACATCTTACTACTCTTCAGAAATTACACTTGGAAGAAATGCCGGAAGAATTAGTTCAAAGGTTGCCCAATGAGGAATCTGTAAATGTTAGACACATAAACACAATAAGCCTTGTGTACTTAAGCGGACAAAGTCGAGTAATCGAAACATTGTTTTAGTTGTGGATGTGTGTAGACTCTTAGGGCCTCCATTAAGTCATATTTAAGCATGTATGAATGACTAAATTTTATCATTTTAACCCTGTATCTCACATAAGTGGTATTTGCCAAGTAAGGTTAATGATAATTTAGATTGACAACAAATTCTTCTCAGTAAAAGTATAGGCTAATTGTCTGATACAGTACATTAATGCAGAAACAAATTTATAACCTACACAAAATCCAAATGCTTATACAATTTAGAGGGTCTTTATGATTGTGTTTTAAAATTGGGATAACAATCATAATTAATCGATCAGGTAACACCAAACAGTACCCCTTAAAGCAAATTTGCAACTATGCCTAATCACGAATGCACACATATGTAGTTTGCTGGATTGCTTATTCCATGTAGGATACGTAGATAAAAAAATTTCAATAGAGTGTTTGGGATTCCTCATCTGCTTTGAAATAATGTAATAAGCAGATAAGCACTTATGGGATGTTTGTAAATTCTTTCCTTACAAAATTATGCTTAATTCTACGTGCTTATTTGAAATAAGCAGTTTTATACAAACACTAAGAAAACGAAGCAGAACCATCTCCAATGTGGCCTATTGGTTAGGTGTCCCGAAAGGGGTGAACATCTTGGTATGACGAGTGAAAAGTTCGGAAAACGGCCACGGGAATACCGGTTATGCCATGTACATAAAGCTCGAAAGGCTTGACTGCCTGGGGCAACTTGAACGTTTTTACCCGGTTAGTAAGAAAATGAAGCAAATAAGAACTTTAATAAGAAATCCCAAACATCCTCTTAAGTACAGAATCCCAAACACCCCTTTTGATATGCAGACAAACTTGGATGAAATACAACCCATTTCACAAATTAGTGCTAAGCATAAACTAACATAATATTTTCAAGTCTCTAGGTTTTACATCAATCACTATAATTCTAAATTTAACTACCCAACAAATAAACTGTTTCACAACAATTAAGAAGTGCATACTACAACCTCGGTAGGTCGATCATTTAACAAGCAATCTTAGACATCCCTAAAAGTGATGCTAATGTACAGAATCTATAGCATTGTTTCACATCGGCGTGTAATAAAGAAAGCGTAAACTTGTACAGCGGTAATTGTCTAATTGATGAATGTTACTACGATGGTGACGTAGAAACCCGCCAAATATACTTTAGTGCTATTTGAGCTTCACCAAAGCTAGTCAAAGTCAAAGTGTCAAACACATGGAATGATTAGAGAGAAAACAAAATGTCTTTTATTTATATAATAAAACAAAACTGTGAGAATTTTTTATTTAAAAAAAATTCAATTTATACTTTATTTAGTAATATTTTTAAATAATTCAACTTTTTTTTTAAAAAAAGTTCTATAAAAATTAATTCAAATTATTTCCTTATTTATCTAAAAAAAAAAAGTATGAAAAAACATTTTTTGAATTCATGTGAAAAAAAAAACCGAAAAAACACATGGGCCTCATTGATATTTTTCATAATTGATACCTAAAAGTGTAACTTTTTATAAAAAAAAGGGAGTCTCATCACCCACATTCACCCTAGCTCATTCATTCCCAATTACCTTCACAGTTGCTATACTCACAAATACAAAATCAACATCAATCTCAGAAACCCTAACTCTTTCCTAAAACAATAAAAATCGCCTTTATCCTAAAATCCTAGCTATTCCACCTGAAATCCTAACACCACACTATTCCACCTTAAACCCTAGCTTGACCTGATTTTTAATTAGTCAATGATATAATCATCTGGGTAATGGATGAGGACGAGGACAGGTTTTGTCTGCACTTTTTTTTTTTCCAAATAAGCACTTTTTTCCTAAGGTGTCGTTTGTTTTTTCTAAATAAGAACTTTTTTCCTTTTTTCACTTCTTTTGTCTGCAGGAGGACATAGGTTTTTGTTTGTTTTTTTGCAGACATAAGTGCTTCTTTTCACTTCTTTCATCTTCTAAATTTCAGACATTATCTTTCACTTCTTACCTCTTCTTTCACAACCCCTACATCTCTTTCTCAATATCTTACATTTCTTTTACGTTTCGTCCGTTTTTTTACGTTTCGTCCGTTTTTTTACGTTTTCGTCCGCTCTTTTACGTTTTCGCCCGTTTTTTACGTTTTAGCCTCTTTTTCTACATTTTCGCCATTTTTTTATGTTTTCGTCCGTTTTTTTTACGTTTTCGTCCGTTTTCTTACGTTTTCGTTCATTTTTTTACGTTTTCGTCTGTTTTCTTACAATTTCGCCCGTTTTCTTAATTTTTTGTCCGCTTTATTACGTTTACGTTCGTTTTTTATGTTTTTGTCCATTTTTTTATGTTTTCGTATGTCTTTTATGTTTTCGTCCGTTTTCACCTCTTTTTTACATTTTCATATTTGTTTTACGCTTTGATGTTTTTTCGTTTTTCGATCTTTTCTTACGTTTTAGAGGCTTTTTAATTTTCGTCCGTTTTTATGTTTTCGTCGGTTTTTTCTTCAGTTTTCGTCCCTTTTGTACGTTTTCGACCATCTTTTACGTTTTCGTCAATTTTCTTACATTTCCTTACGTTTTTGCCAATTTTTTTTACTTTTTCTACCGTTTTTTACGTTTTTGTCCGTTTTCTACCGTTTTTTTACATTTTCGTCCGTTTTTTTACGTTTTCGTTAGGTTTTTACTTTTTCGTCTGGTTTTTACGTTCTCATCTGTTTGTTTTACGTTTTCATCCGTTTTCATATAATTTTACAAGTTTTTTGTACGCTATTTTATCTTACCTAACAAAACGTAAGATAATGTAAGAAAACCGACGAAAACGGATGAAAACGAAAGAAAACAGAGGAAAACGTATAAAACAGACGAAAACATAAAAAAAAACGGTCGAAAACGTAAAAAAAAAAGGTGAAAACGTAAAAAAGACGAAAACGTAAAAAACGGTCGAAAACTTAAAAAAAACAAACGAAAACGTAAAAAAAGATGAAACGGACGAAAACGTAAAAAAGAACGAAAACGTAAGAAAGCGAATTAAACGGAAGAAAACGTAAAAAAACAAACGGAAACGTAAAAAAAAAACACATACGAAAACGTAAAAAACGGCGCTAAAACGTTTAAAAAACAGACGAAAACATTGAAAATGGAGGAAAACGTAAAAAGTAAAGAAACAGACAAAAATGTAAAAAAAACGGCGGAAAACGTTAAAAACAGATGAAATCGTAAAAATACAGACAAAAACGTAAAAAAGAGATAAAAACGTAAAAAACGGACGAAAATGTAAAAAACGGACGAAACGGACTTAAACGTAAAAAACCAGTGAAAATGTAAAAACATACGAAAACGTAAAAAAAGGGACAAATACGTATAAAACAAACAAAAAATTAAAAAAGGGGTCGAAAACTTACAAAAACCAGACGAAGACGCAAAAGACAGACGAAAATGTAAAAAACGGTCGAAAACGTAAAAAAAAAAAAAAAAACCAAAACGTAAGAAAACCAATGATCCATTTGACCCATATGACAAAAGGTTTTATAGCACAAAAAACGGTCGATATTGGTATATTTTGAACCATTATGTGTTGTCTTCAATACTTCGTATTTTAGGCGATTGTTTGTTTTGCACTCAATAGCACAAAAAACTAGTGAAAAAGAAAAAGGAAAAAAAAATTACTTTAATAGCACAAAAAATATTAGTGAAAAAGAAAAAAGAAAAAGAAAAAGAAAAAGAAGAAAAAGGAAAGAAGTACTTCAATAACACAAAAAACAAACGGTATTTTTCTTGGAGATGAAAAGCTTAAATGCACCTATTCTTTTGCAGACATGGTTTGCAGATGAAAAGCTCTGAAAAAACAAACGACACCTTAGACTTACAAGGCACATTAGAAGTTTATGATTTTAGTAGGGGTGAAAGTTGGATTGTTGGTTCTTATGATGAATAAAACTATTGCAGGTAAAAAGTGCCAGGACTTATAATCCCTTAAATGACTGTCTGATTATCGCTTTCATATAATCGCATAATACTGTCTGGCTAAGCACTTGATTAATTTGCGTTTTCTTCGACTAGGTTTTAGCAAACGCATAATTTGTATTGCATATCCCTCCCCCCCCCCCGGCCCGGTTGTAGAGCATTATCGTTATCATTTATATTGAAGATTAGATAATTTGGTTTTGGTTTTGTAATTATTATTATTATTTGTTTTTTGTTACTATTTGTGCGCGGGCAGATTTGATTTTCTTATTACTATTTGTTTTGTTTATGTAATAATGAACTTATATAAGCCGAAATGTTTAAAAATAAGCCACAAAAAGTGAGCTTATGAAACATAAGCCCAAAACCAAATAAGTCGTAGCAGCTCCTCCAAAATCACAGGTTGTTGGGACCGGGTTCTTTTGGTAATAATTGTTAAAGGCATACGAAACATGATTCTGAAGGGTGGTTTGTTCGCAACAACTTGAACCCTGCTGAATAGTGACACAATCAGCTCTACCAATCCCATGCATAATCAAGAGCTGACTGCAGTGCTTCTTGTGATGCTCCATCCTTTGCTATGCACCAGCTCTGTCCTTGATCCACGAGAGCATTTCCTACAGATGTGTTGCAAGGGTTCCCTGTGGGTGCCTCCATGGTTTGTAGTTGGTTGTGGTCACCGGGTTCACGGGGGCTTGTCCTCCGTGATTTGTACTTGAGGTTGTAACTAGATTAGTGACATGTGCATGTGGGTTTACTGGATTTGTGACAGGAGTGGTGGTAGTAGGTAGGGCTGCTATTCGGGTCGGGTTGGTCGGGTTCGGGTCAAACGGGTCGGGTCCAAGTCGGGTCGAGGGTAAAAATACTATACCCGAACCCGACCCTATTTGAACTCGGGTTAGTCGGGTTTGGGTCAAGTCGGGTCGGGTCCAAGTCGGGTCGGGTCAAGTCGGGTCGGGTTCGACCCTATTTGAAAATGAGTAATTGCATGTAAAAGCAGGGCTGATTTTTGCATTTTGTTAAGGACTGTTTCTAAAATAAAATTAAATAGGGGTGTTTGGAAATTCATTATACATGTTAGCTCCATTGTTTGCTTGATTCTTGCAGACGTGCATGGTTTTTTTTGGATGAAGTTTAACTAAGCTAATTGGACTGAATTGGCCATGGATCTAAGGTAACTAAGCTAATTGGACTGAATTGGCCATGAATCCAAATGAAGAGATTTCCTGATCTTGTTCGTTTTTTGCTCGAATAAAACTGTAACACATCACCCCCGTTAACGTTCCTGTTATGGGGCCGACAATATAAACCCAAATACCTTTATACGTGTTTAGCCTTAGTCTTTGGTCCATGATAATGCGGCTGGGGGTTCATCCTCCCGGATATATGGCCTAAATATTCATTTACAAGTTATATATTTTTAATGCTAGAACAATATTTATTTACTTGGAAAAATATAATTATATGATCAAAGCTTTACCCTGCTAAGATGGAATTAATGCATACTGCTGATCCGACTGCTATACCTGCTAACTCTCCTACCTGCAACATATTACATAAAACAACATTAATTAGACTTTTAAAGAATACATTCAACAATTAAAATTAAATAAAGATTTAAAAAAAAAAAAAAAAAAAAAAAAAAAAAAATCCTAACTCGGGTTAGTCGGGTTGACCCGAACCCGACGAAGAAAAGTATTTAAACCCGATACCCGACCCTAATTCGTACTCGGGTTAAACGGGTTGACCCGATTGACCCGAGTTAGATTTTGGACCCGAGTAACCCGACCCGAATTGACTCGGGTCGGGTCGGGTCGGCCCGAATGACACCCCTAGTAGTAGGAACTAGTGACACACCACCCGGGTTAGCACCTGGAACCGTGACTATACCTGGTGCGGTATTAACTGCAGGGGCGGTGACTGGATTGGTGATTGGAGCTGAAGGTAAGGCTATGGTTGGGGGATCAATGGAGTCAAATTCAGTCATTTTATAGTGGAAATATTCGATGAGTGTTTTGTGAATAGAAGGAAATAATTGTTCTCTCTCTCTTTCAGCCTCTCTTCTTGTTGAAGCAAATTCCCACTATCCGGTTAGGCTGGAGGGTCCTGCTTTAATCAACGATGCCGGAGGGAATAAGTCTTCCTTCCTGCACAATAAGCAACACGCGTTAGCCTCGCCCTGGATGATGTCTAGGACCAAGCTCCGGCGTGAAAGTAAGCTGGAGGGTAAAGATGGCAATAAATGCAATGGTTAATGTAAGTGTGTGTATTTATGTATGTCGAATCATTAAATGTGTTGGGGTATTTATACTACCCCAACTATGTACCTTCGTTACTGTAGATATACTGTTCGTGCAGACTTATATTACCTGTTTGCAAGCCTATAGCCACCCTAGTTGATAGGCCACGTGGTGAGAATCTCATAAAAACTGGATGTTGTCACTTGTCGTCCGGACGGTTTAGACAATGCCGTCCGGACTGCATGTCTTCCGGACATATACGCCAACATGTCCCCCCCAGTATTGGATTACCGGGTGAAAACCGGTGATGCAATACTTGAGAGTATACAATGTTCCTAAGTATGCTTTTTGAAATGCCTCGCGGTGGGCTTTAATAACATTTGTGGTTTTTTGGGCTATTCTGATGGGCCTGCCAGTCTAATGGGCTTTCATCCGTGTGTTCTCGCCTTCCGAGATTGACGTGGACGGGCAAGATTGAGCCACGTCATCTTTTACTGACTGATGGGACGCTTGACAGCCTGCTGGGTTTCTTCCCTTGCCTATATAAATGCTTTTAACCACAGTTATTTTCTCACACATCTCTCTGACTTTTTACATTGCTCTCGCTCTCCGGAATATCTTCTTCTTTTTCGAATTTATAAGGTTCGTCTCGTTCTTCCCTATAATTATTTGTATATCCCTTCCGGCATCCTTTTAGTAATGGCCGAACAAGTGACCGAAGAACAGAGTAACCCTATCTCGACCGAGGCTATCCAACTTTCGGTAGTTCCGAAGTTTGATATGCATATTTATACATCTAAGCTGACACAATCCGAGCTATACAATATAATCGTAGAATATGGTATTCCCCGTGACCTTCGTCCCCGTCTTCCTCCGGATAATATGACAATGGACCAACTCCCGGCGGATACAATTGGCATATATCCTCAACAGTTGGATACCGGAGGTGTTAGGATTCCCTTCTCGACCTTTCTGCTAAACGTGATTAGACATTTTAGAGTTCATTTTTCCCAGTTGGTTCCGTTGGGTTTGAACCGAGTGACACTTTTGAAATTAGGTGTTATAGTTGGGCATTGTCCCGGGTCTCCCTGTTCGCATTTTACCGTTTGTGCAAGC
The DNA here is from genome assembly GCA_910596185.1 of Chrysanthemum makinoi. NCBI lineage: Eukaryota > Viridiplantae > Streptophyta > Magnoliopsida > Asterales > Asteraceae > Chrysanthemum > Chrysanthemum makinoi. The sequence continues at coordinate 47,292,818 of OU343222.1, read as the reverse complement.
AGGGCACCGGTTTTTCTTTCGAGAGTAGGAACGGGTAAAAAGGCTTATAAATGTTTTAAGGAAGTGTGACTGGCCTTAAGCGGAAGGAGAAATTTTCTTCTTGATTAACCGTAGTAGGGCGATCCCGCATGCAGGCTGGAGGCACAAAGACTCCAAGATAAGGATCCTTACCCGGACGGTTTTTCCGAGCCGGATGCGGTAATTTGAGCGGTACTCTCATTTTTCTAAGGAAACCCACCATAAGTCTGTTATGGATGTGCCATCTATCTTCGGTCTTCAAGAATCCGGGGTTCGAGCCTCTTCTAAAGGATGCCGAGGGTCATGGTAATTATTTGTCTTGTGCCCTAGGTTTGGCCGTGTTTATTATCTTGTGTTTTGCTTTTAATGATCTTTTTTCTCGCAGTTGTCAATATGTCTGAGTATCTTGAGCTCCCCGAATGGGATGATACAGTGGTGAGTAAAGGGCCCGCCGTTGACCCAACCCGGGAGGTACCAAAAAGAACAACGGATCCCCTTCCGGTAGGTGCACCCATTCCCCCTAAGGACCTCCTAGCCATTAGAGCAGGAAGCTGATCCGATGTGTGGCGGCTAGGGAGGAAAAAAGAGAGGAAGCCCGGAGAAAAGAAAGGAGGCGGGCAAGAGGAAGGGTGTGAGGGCACATCCAAAGCCCAAAATAAGAAAAAGAAGAAAAGAAAGACGGGTTTTGTTGAGCAGTTTTCTTCAGGCTCTCCTGTGGTAAATGCAGATCCTATCAACCAAGCTGATCCAAATGAACCAGGGGTGAATCTAAACCTCACCGCTGAGCAGGGAACGCCTACTGTTGCTGCCGCGGGTGGGGGTGTAGCTGTGGCTCGGGAAGGGATGGGTGAAAACGAGGGCGGGGGCGGTGATCAATTACAACAGACGCCACTGTCTCAAGGAGGAGGCCCGATTCCTCCGGTGAACTCCCCTCTTCGCAACTCCGAAGGTGAGCATTTGAAGCACATGCAGACCTCTTTCATTTTATCACTCCTCATTGCTAACTTTATTTATTTATTTTTTTTCTAGGCCAATCTGCCCCTCGTAGTCGCGGTCCCGACCACATTGAGAGGGTCAATTTGTTGGATTCAGGTATGCTTTGATCTTACTTTCGTCCATGTCCTACTTACTAAAGTTTTTTCCTGACTATCTCCTTTTGCTTTTCGCTGCAGATTAGGCTACCAATGTTTTCCTCCCCCAGTGGGGTCTCCGCGACGACGTCCGGATAAATACGTATCGGTCTTGCAGAGAGATGATTGACAACGTTGCCACTCCGGCCGATAGGGAGGCTTTGGAGCAGGTAAACAATATTGATCTCATTCGCCAGGCGTACGAAGATTTTGGGAAAAGTGTGATCGTCCAGGGCGAATTGTTAAGGAGGTTCAGGGATCTCTCTAACGGTTACTTTTATCTGAACGAAGCTCACAAAGGTTGCGAGGGGCTTGCGGGTAAACTCCTTGCTGCCGAAGGTGAGAATAAAAGGTTGATGGAGGGGTTGAGGAAACTGGACTCCGATCTGAAAACCAGTGCTTGTAGAGAGAAAGATTTGGAGGAAGAGGTTGACAGGGTAACCCGGGACCGCAATGAGTGGAGGGAGACTTCTAGTGCTCAGGCGAAAAATAAGGAAGTTGGAAAGTGAGTTGGTGTCCAAAGACCAAACTCTAGCGCTCTCAGGTGTGGAAACGACAAATTGGTAGCCGAGGTCGCTCAAAGTGAGGTGGTTAAGCAGAATGCTGTCCGGATGTTATTGCCTTCGGCTGTTCGTCATTTGTTTGGGAGCGTCGAGTACAAGAAGAGTATGGCTAAAGTGTATAGCTTGACCTACCAAGCAGGGTTTGTGACCGGGGCCAAGGTGAACAGGACTGAGGAAGAGACGGAGGTTGCCTTGCAAAAGATCCGGAAGGTCAACAGGGATGCACCAAACTTGTAGAGGGCTGAATATGACAAACTCTTTGAAGCTGAGTATCCCTTTATTCAGAAGCTTGCTGATTCTTGCCGCTTACCCTTGGGGGATCTGATGAATCTGGAGCCGGAGGTTCCTGTCAGAAGGGACACGCCCGGACCATCCGAGGCTCCTCCTACCACCGAGACTCCAGTGGATGCTGCGGAGGAGAATGCTTAAGTCTTGACATTCTTAGGACTTGTATCTTTGTGAACAATTATTCGTATAATGTCATTGTAATAATCAACAATGCCCGTTTACTGTTAACTAGTTTTGTGAACGGATTTCTTTTTTGCTTGACATGTATTCCTTTTGCGCTTTCTTTCTCTCTTTTGGTTTCGTAATGTCCTCCTTAGGTTATTCGAAGGGCATCCGGCCGCGTCGGCCGTGCATCCGGTGTCCGGGCATCCTCATGAAGTTAGAGGGTACCCATTACTTGGGTGGATGTCTTCCTTAGGTTATTCTAAGGGCATCCGGCCGCGTAGGCCGTGCATCCGGTGTCCGGGCATCCTTATGAAGTTAGAGGGTATCTATTACTTGGGTATTTTTATGTTTTCATACTCGACGGGGGCCAGCCATCGGAATTGTTGCATTATCACATTAGTTTTTACTTTTCATACTCGACGGGAGCCAGCCATCGGAATTGTTTTACTGTACATCGGCTTGTATTTTGCGTTACTCGACGGGGGCCAGCGTCGGAATCGCATGTGTACTATCACCTCATTTGGAAATTGTTCCCCTCAAGGGGAAACTTCTATCATTTAATTGATCATACATAGTCCTTTCGGATTACAAAATGACAATAGGATTCCTGTCACAATAGCAATTATAAGAAGCAGTTTCTAAGATTTGTAGCGTGCCAGGTCCGGGGGACCTCCTTCTCCTCCATTGTTTGCAACTTATAAGAGCCATTCTTACTTGCTCCTATTATACGATAGGGCCCTTCCCAATTAGGTCCTAACTTTCCTAGATTTTCCACCCGACTTGCTTCATTCTTTCGGTATACAAAATCCCCTATTTTGAAATTCATTGGCTTAACCCTCCGGTTGTAGTATTGTTCTACTTGCGTCTTGTATTTAGCTTCCTGGATGGCAGCGTTTTCCCTTCTTTCTTGTAAGAGGTCTAAATTCAGGCGTTGTTCCTCGTTCTGATCTTCTCGAACATCATCGTCGGCGTGTGGGCATCCCTATTTCAGCGGGATTACTGCCTCACCGCCATACGTCAGGCCGAAAGGGGTTTCTCCGTGCATGTTTTGAGAGTCGTCCGGTGCCCATAAAACGTGCGCACTCATCTAGCCATCCGCGTCTCTCTTCCTAACCTTGGTTTTATCCCATCCATCAGGCTTCGGTTTGCTCGTCTACCGGCAATTAGCTGGGAGCGCACGGCTGTGTTTATTTGTTTGATCTTTAATCCCTCGCACCATTTCTTGAATGGGTCATTCACGAAATTGGTTCCGTTGTCGGTGACTATGATCTTCGGCAAACCATACCGGCATACAATGTTCTCGTACACAAATTTTATGACATCTTTGCCGTGTTCTGACCAACGGCTTCGCTTCTATCCACTTAGTAAAATAATCAATGGCCACAATGACATATTTGATGCGGCCGAGTGCTTCCGGAAAGGGCCTAACACGCCCATTCCCACTGGTAGAAAGGCCACGGGACATGATCGACGTAGTGGCATCTGGGTAGTTTTGGTACCGGAGAGTGTATTTGACAAGAGTCATTTCGATTTCTTCTCGGTATCCCGGCATGGTAGGCCAATAATATCCTTGCCTCATAAGCTTGGCCCGACGGTCCTCGGTCCGTTGCATCCCACACAACCCTCATGCACTTCCGGATGATGTAATTTGATGTAACGGCCTCACACATCTCATCATCGGTACAAAGTAACCTTTCTTAAAGGGACACCTTCTTCCATACATTGGAATTTTCATTCTTAAGCTTCTAGCCTCATTTGGATCTTCCGGCCACACACCCTCTTCCAGACATTTGATGATCGGTGTCATCCAGTTGTCCGTTTCCTCCTCTACTACGGTGTTAACTACTTCTTCATCTCTCGACGGCCTTTCCAGGACTTCTACGAGCACTTTTTTGGTCAGGTGATCGAAGGCCACTGCCGCTAGTTTACTTAATATATCCGCCTTCCGATTTTGGGCCTCGGAATGTTGCGAATCTTGAAGTTTTGGAAGCCGGATATGTACTTCCTTGCTTGGGCTAAGTACTTCTGCATGCTTTCCTTGGTGGTGTGAATCCCCTTGATCCGACCGCCACCGTTTTGAGTCCACCAGCAACGCTTAAAACCTTGATTTTGAGTTTTCTTCGCTCCTTAGCCGGCTAGCGGGGCCTCATACCGCCTGTGTGGTGCTAGGAAAGTTTAGCAGCGGGCGAGGGCATTCTACCTTTTCTGGGTGATGAGAACTAAACCTGCTCCGGATCCCTACTATTTGAGGCTCGATCTGGTATAACAACCATTCTCCTTCCTCTATTTCCATCACGTTCGGACTTTCCTACCTCTAGATTCTATGGCACTTCTGTTAGGGAAGTCCTCTGCACTGTCCCTTGACTGCGTTGCGAG
>OU343222.1:47264046-47288178 GCA_910596185.1 Chrysanthemum makinoi | reverse complement strand
GATCTCGGTGCCCCACTCGTTGTTTATAAAGCTCGAGCTCGAGCTCGGCTCGTTTCGAGCCTTATTTTAAGCTCAAGCTCGGCTCATAATATATCTATTTTGAGCTTGTTAATATGTGTTGGGTTCAGTAAATACCCAAACCCCTTAATCTAGGATTTGAATAGAAAATAGCCCAAGTATTTAATGCCAACACTAATCAGTCACCGAGTGCATAGCCTCTCCTCGAGTCATCTTCGATACCCAAGACGATTTAGGCGAAGGAGTCTCCACCAGTAAGGAACTTAATGGGTGAAGACTGAGTCAAGAAGAAGATGATGGATTCAGTGAGTGATGACAATAACTCACTCAATCCCTAAGATTCCTCTCCAACTTCTTTACATCAAGACAAATCAAGTAGAAGATCAAGGATGTAAAGACCAAGAAAGAGCTGACAAGCGTAGAAAGTTTGAATCGATAAGACAAAGTCCTTATCAACCAAAGTCAACTTTCCCCGAATCAATGGCAAGATCGTGCCTGTCATCACCGAAGTTTAGGAAAGTAGTCTTGTCTCTTACCTAGAATAGTCTTTAGAACGTGAGACAAAATACATCAAGATTTTGTCTTCTCAGATGATGTCAGTATTGTCACTTAGGAAAAAGTCAAATATCATACATGTATAAATAGCATAAGAGATGGAGTGAAAAGGTTAAGCTTGTGAATTGTAAAACACACATACACGCAGTTTCATCTTTTCACCTCCAAATACAACTTAGTTCCCCGAGATAGCTCGCTGAGCTCAAAGAGTTGCAGGCTCGACTTAGCCTCGAAGCTTAGAGAGGAATCACCCAACTTTGTCATTTCAATCCCAAGTACTATTCCGCTAAGTACTGGGTAACGTATTCTTTGTTGAATTATTTCTAATAAGAATATGACGCTGAAAATTACTAAGTGTTTTTCTTTATGTTAATTTCATCATAGTTCACTTTTAACTTGTTTTAAAACAGCTTGCTTTTAAACGATAGTGAACGGGAACAACAAGTGGTATCAGAGCAAGGCTAATTATAAAACTCATTTTTTGGCCGCCTAAAAGTTTTAAATTAGGATCCTTAATGGTGAAATTGATGTACCCCAACTAGTCGATAAAAGGGTGGAGCTTATTCAAATTGGCTGCCCTAGACTTGAAGTTGGCAAATTCAACAAATGGAAAAAGCATGCTTTGCTATTTGATTGGGATGGAACCTTATTATATCAAGTGTATAAATGAAGGTCCATTTGTCCCAAAGATCGCCAAGGGTTGCCCAAACCTCGAAGCGACCTGTGATGAAAGGAGAAGTGGTCAACCAGACCAAAGACTCAAAAGTATCATAATATCTTGTCTTCCCGACGATATTATGGAGTCTCGTTATAAGTCGTAGTATGCTAAGCAAACCCGATGACCTAGTTCATAGTCATGAAGGACCATCCGATACCAAGGAAAACAGATAATGGACCAAACTTGAGTATAACACCTTCGGCTAAGGACTCGTAAACTCTCTCTCAAACTTACACCACATACAAAACTCTTTTAAATGAACTTTCAAATGATGGTGTTAAGTTGTCCAAGCATGAAATCAATGTTGGTTTTGTAAACGCCTCCCCGAGAAGTGGTTGAATTTCTCTCGTGGACTCAGAATGCTAATCATATCCAAAATCTTGAGCTTCCTGAAATTTATGGGAAATTTGTCTATGAGGAAAACCTCATCAACGTGATCGATACCACTTAAAGAAGTCTCAGAAGTCAAGAAGTCCTCTGACCACTACCTCATCACCAATATCAACCGCTTTTCTAACAATGTAGTTCAAGATTTTCAAGAAAACTCGATGATGAGCCCGATGAGAGATCAAGTGAAGAGTACCTAAATGACCAATGTCAATTTTAGAAAGGGCACTCCTCGCTAACTCTCGGCAAGGTTTATAAAAGAAACAAAGGTTTTTCAATCCGCTAAAGCAAATCGAAGACACCAATGCTATAAGTGTCATAAAGAGGCCATTTTGCAAAAGACTGCTTTTTCAAAAACAACTTCAACCCTCTTACAAACCATCGTGATCCAATCAGCCTTCGTGTTTTAGCAAATTTCAACCAAAAATCTATCGGCCTCATCAAAATGTTCAAAACAAATCTGATCTTAACAAAACCATTGATTATGAAGATAAGTATAAGAAAGCAAAAGCTAAGCTTGCATTGCTTGAGGCCACCCTCGTAAACAACAAAATTGTTCAATCTCAGGCAGGTAAGAACAAAGGCCTTGTTGTCAAAACCTTTGATCTAGGATGAAGAGCCAATCTCATCGGATGATGAAATGGTACATGTCGGTTTCTAATGGCTCTCTCGTAAGAAGACAAGCTAGTTGTTGGGAAGAATCATGCTAGAACGGAATAGGTCAACATCACAATGAAGAAGGTAAACACTTTACTTTCTATGGATGATGACTCGATAAGGGCCTTATATGAATTATCTAAATGTTGACCTTAAGTTTGTAGAAGAGCAAAGATCAATCTTTTTCTAAGTACAAACAAGTTAAGTTTTGAATTGAATAAGTGTAGGGATGAATTGCTTATTTTAAAACAAGCTAAGCTTGAGGTCGCCACTTTGCAAATTCAAAACACCTAACTAGTTAAAAGAAATCATAATCTTCAAGATGAACTTAAAAAGGCAAATGATGTTCTTAAAAGTTGGACCGCTAAGAATCCTGTGGTCTTTGATACCGTGGAGCCCCCAAGAGCAAGAAGAGAGTCATAGGTGAAGATCATCTCCCGACTCTCAACAAAGACCAGCCTCCTAAGCCATTTGTGTCCGGTGGCATGATTACAAGTATGTTGGCCGATTCCAGCTCAAAGGAATGGATTGAACGAGTCAATCCTGAGAGTAAGCTTCCAAACTTCGATTCTGGAAGGATTCTAGAGCTGAAAGTCAAGCTCTAAAGAGCATGCTTGACTCGATGTGCCCGCAGTAATCAACACATCTCGAAGTCCGGCATCTCAAGCACCGCTCCACCATCGAAACCTCTTCGTGGTGCCGCCCAAGCTCGAGCTTACTCCACTACAATTCAATCCTCATTCACCAAAAGAAAGGTCCGGACTTGGTAGAACCATCCTACAAAGACAAGCAAAACTAATCCAACAAGAGTCTACTCCTAACAAACTTCATCATCCACTGCCCTAATCAAGTCGACAAATCCAAAGAATCGACCGAACTTGTGAGGAAGCTTAATCAAAAATGGAATCCATTGAAAAGGTCCCCAACCAATCAAGGAGACAAAGTCAGCCTCCAGCTCCTCAAAGTCTAAGTCAACCTCCAAAACAAACAAAGTGTGAGTGTGGTCATTACACCACCCATACCACATCGACAACCGCTATAGAATCCTTTTTGCATGATCCGCAAAAGGATGATCACAGACGCCAGATCATCCACAAGATGACGCAAGCAAACTATACCAAAGTTGGTCATCAAGATGCTTCATCCTCTAAAACCGCTCCAAAGAATAGAGCAAAACCTTTTCCCTCTCTCGCCTCACCGTGGTTCAATGATCATCATCGATGATTGTCTCATGAATACATGCCGTGATATATGCGTAATCCGTACCATGAGACATCCCAACATGACAAGATCATTCATGCAAGGAGAAATTCCAAACAACCAAGAGTCACCGAGTCATCCTCACTCTAAATGCAAAACCTCGTGGTAGCACCATGCACACAACCATCGACCATGAATCGATTGCTAAGTTCAAAGAGACCTTGAGACCCAAGCCCACCAGTAAGTGGGTCACTAAGAGAAACTAATTCAGCTTACTACTTGTGCGTAGACATGCCGTGGAGCCTATCCGCATCTAGACAAAGGGATGCTCAAGAAGCATGACCGTGTGAAGGAATATCTGTACAAGTATGTAAAGGAACCAGGGCCCAAGGTAGTATTTGGTGATAACTCATCATGTCCCATCAAGGTTATGGTTCAAGAAACCGCAATGGAATAGTTTTCTAGAATAGCCTATGTCAACGGTCTCAAATACAATCTCATCGTTGTCACCAACTATGTGATGCAAAATTCATTGTACAATTCAATGATAAACAAGGTACCATTTTTAATGCCAACAAGGAAGTTGTGTTGATAGCTCCTAGGAGAGATGATGTCTATGTGCTTGACATGTCAACTCTCTCCCAAGATGGAACTTGTCTCTTTGCTAAAGCCATCAAAACTATCAATTGGTCAGTGGCATAAGAGACTCTCACACTTAAACTTCAAAACCTCAACAACTTGGCAAAACAAAACAAGGTCCTTGGCTTACCATCACTGGTCTTTGCAAAGACAAACCATGCTCTGCCTGTGAAAAGGGTAAACACCACAGAACATCATTCAAAACCAAACAAAATTTCTCCATCAAAATGCTTTCACCTCCTCGCACATGGATCTCTTTGGACTCCGCCACCCCGTGATCAATCCAAAGATGAGAAGTATACACTCGTCATTGTTGATGAGTTCTCAAGATACACTTGGGTATACTTTCTTTCCAAAAGAGTCAAGTACCGATACAATAATGTCATTCATCGTGAAGATTGAAAACCGTAATGACATAACTATTAAACAAACCGAACCGACAATGGCACCGAAGTTCAAATCAAGAACTTGAGAGTTTCTGTGATGAAAAAGGAATTTCTCAAAATTTCTCATCTCCTTATACCCCTCAACAAAATGGGGCCGAAAGGAAAACGTAACTCTCATTGAGGTAGAACTATGTTAAATGGCTCACCTCTCAAAACATTTCGACCAAGCAGCTAAAACCGCCACACCCAAAACAAAGTCACCATTGTCAAAAGACATACTAAAACCCCATATGAGATCTTCAAAGGTAGACTTCCCGACATCAGCTATTTTCATGTGTTTGGATGTCCCGGTCATTCACAACCACAAGGATCATCTAAGAAAATTTGATGCAAAAGCCGATGATGGATATTTTTAGGATACTCACCGATCTCCAAAGCCTTCGTGGTTTTAACACAAGGAGAAAACAAGTTGAGGAAACCTTTCATGTCACCTTTGATGAAAGCACTGAAAGCATCAAGTTCACCAACACCTCGGTGGAAGAAATAGGAATTGATAACTCATCAAGATATCCTCCCGATGAGTACAACATCAACTCAATTCCTCATATCAAGCCGATGTCGACATCTCATATTATGTCTTACCCTACAACCTACCTCAACCAACCATCAATGAGTTCATTGAAAATCACCGTCTCGCTGGGATATGTAACAATGATCCAAATGATCGAACCTCGAACTCATGTCCTCAACTCGATCAAGACATCTCTACAGATGTTCTAAATGATTCTCGTGGCCCTTGCACCAAATCATATCCGACCTCAAAGGACATCTTCAAGCTCGCACTGCACTACAAAGTAAGTGGACAAGATCTCGACATTGAGCTTGTAAACATCATTGGCAACCCACTCGAGGGTATGCTCACTAGAAGCATGGTCGCTAGTCTAACCGCAGCTTCGCCAATGAATGTCTATATGCCGATTACCTATCGCATTGAACCCAAAAGTGTCATCAAGCTCTAAAATACCCAAGCCGGTTCGCTATGCAAGAAGAATTGCAACAGTTTGATAAAAACAAGGTCATGACCTTGATCAAATGTCCTCATGATGTCGTAGTCATAGGAATGAAGTGGGTTTTCGTAAACAAAATCGATGAAAATGGCAATCGCCATTAAAAACAAAGCCGACTTGTAGCCAAAGGTTACAAATAACAAGAAGGCATTGACTATGATGAGACATTTGCTCCTCGTTGCAAGAATGGAAGCCATCAGGATCTTCCTTGCATATGCAACATACATGAACTTTCTACCAAATGGATGTTAAAAGTGCATTCTTAAATGGTGATCTCAAGGAAGATGTGTATGTTCAAGAACCACCGCTTTGTAGTGAATTCGACTATGTCCCAAGCTTGACAAAGCTCTTTATGGACTTAAACAAGCCCTGTGGCATGGTATGAAACTCTCTCGCCTCTTGATACAAAACAAGTTTGTCGAGGAAAGATAGACAACACAATCGCTTGTCTATAGAACCCAACAGGATGTGATACTAGTCCAAGTGTATGTTGATGATATCATCTTTGGCTCAACAAACTACAAACTTTGCAAACAGCTTGAAAACTAATGACAAAGAAGTTTGAAATGAGCATGATGGGGAACTCACTTACTTCTTGGACTACAAATCGTGCAACCGATAAAGGTATATCCATCACCAAGAGAAATACACCGTAAATCTTGAAGAAATATGAGATATTTGACTATGCCTCACTGAAGACACCAATGGTTCCACCTAACAACCTTGGGCCCGATCTCACCGGCAAATCACCAATCAAACTCATTTCTGGGGATTGTTGGCTCACCGATGTATCTAACCGCTACTAGACCGCATACAATTTTCACCTGCCTAATAGCAAGATATCACCAATCCCAAAGAATCCCACCTCACCGCAGCCAAAAGAATACTCGTGTACCGAAGGAACCCCAAACCTTGGACTATATTATCCAATATGCTCGTGGTTTGATCTCAAGGGTTACTCGATTCTCGATTATGCCGCTGCAACATGGACAAAAGTACCTCGTGGTCCTCGCAATTTCTTGGAGGAAAACTAGTGTGTTGGAGTGCAAAGAAGCAACAATCGCTGGTTATGTCCTCACCGAGGTCAATATGTAGTCGCAGCAGATGCCGTACAATGTATTATGGATGAAAAGTCAACTCGGTGACTATGACATCCATTACAAAATGGTGCCCATCTTCTGTGATAACACTAGTGCAATTGCAATCTCCAACAACCCCGTTTCTCCACCAAAGAACCAAACACATAGATATCGATATCACTTCATCGTGATCACATAATGAAAGGAGACATAGAACTTCATTTCATCCCTATCAATATCAACTCGCCGATATCTTCACCAAACCCTTGATGAACCTACCGTGAGACCTAAAGTCGATTGGGAATGCTTGACATTGAAAGTCAAGTATCGAAAACCAATCTCAAGAAGGTCTCAAATGGTTCATCCTCCCTAAAATCCAAAATAAACCTCTCACTGAATGAGTAAGACTCATTCAGGGTCCCCGACACTTGACAAAGAGCATTGAATGAGTAACTAATGGTCCAAGTATCGCACTTTAATGTCCTAGGTTGGTAACTATGCCAATTTAATATAGGAATATATGTCTCTTTGTCTTATCACATCCCACTTGGCATTTAATGCTCTCACAAAAATATCAAATTGATATTTTAATCACCAAAAGTGCACTTTTTATCGTAATCGCAATCGCTTCCTTGAAAATCGGGATTTTATCAAGGGTAATGGAGTGGTAGCATTAAATGGGAAATTCAAAAGTCTTTCAAAAACCTTCTTTTAGTTTTTCCATTTGTGCACAAAACACCCCTCTTATCACTCTATAAATACCCTCTTCTCAAACACAATCAACACACACAAATCTTTTCTCGAATTAAACTCACAAAATCATTTCAAATATTTCAAAACATTTGTGTGTGCTCAAAATCTCTTTTGGAAAACCTTGTAAACATTCACAAAAGTTTTTCTCACAAACTAGAGAGATCTAAACATTTCGATTGTTCTTGCCAAACATTTTTAAAACCCTAAAAACTTCTTTAATAGATATGGCTAGAACCCAATCTCTCCAGCTTGCTTCTCAAGGGTAGGATCTCACAAACGTTGAATTCAAAACAAACAATGTCATAGGTAATTTTGAATACCCCTAAAATGTCCCAACCTATAAATACATTGTAAAATTTTTGTTCAACTGCCCACTCAAAACGGCCTTTGTAAAATGTCCTCAAGAGTGTACCCAAACTACCTTAGGAGTTTTGGGCTATCGCTAAAGCCTTTGACCATTAACCTTCAACTGATGAGAATAACCTTAGACCACTCAGTGGAGTATCTCATCGTGTTCGCCTAATGGGGGCAACAATATACCCTCGATTTAAAAAATTTTGCACTTCAACAGGTTAGATTACAACAAAGGTGTTTATGTCGCCCATCCCTAACCTTCCTGAAGGATGGGTTAAAACAAATCGCTTTGGATCCCACATTTTTGGACAGACCCCACCACTAAAAGTTCATTCCCCGTTGGAGGATCTTTTTCACTTTTGTGATTCAGTCCTCATGGAACCACTCATCCACCTAACAAGTTAACTCCATTCAGCTGATGATGGCATACCGCCTCGATGAATGGGGTCACCGTCGACATAGGGAGATCATTTACAAGTGATCTTGTAATCGGTTACAGAGCAAAACTAGGACGAAGTATATTTCAGATCCTAGGTTTGTCTCTTGTGCTTTACAATCGCTATCGGTGCCATTATACTCGTGATGAAAAATTTGAAATTTACTCCGCATCCCGAGTCCTTCAAACTTTCAAAAGGACCCATCCCTTGTCACACCTATAGAATTGACGCCCATATGGTTGCCGTGAACAACTGTGAGAGGATCGCGTCTCCAAACCCTCTCTTAAAAGAAAAAGGGAAGTCTCAGATCGGGACTAAGACTAAACCAAAGTCCCTGGGCCCCGAGGCTTCGTGAGCACCGCCTAAGAGGCACAAAAGGCCCGAGACCAAAAAGACACCCACTGACTGTGCAACAACCACCCCACAAGGACACCGATACATCACGCCGCGTTCTTGGTCACACCTACTACTCCCCAAGATCCGAGGGAAACAAACAACCCGGCCAGGAGGAGCCTTCCACAACGCTGATGACATTAGCAAATCAAAGCCTTTGTCCGAGGGCACACCGACGATCCCAAAGACTCGTAGGGAATCAAACAACCCGCCGATAGGGATACAACATTCACCGACCCGCTAAAGGCATCGGAAACGCCCACCGCTGTCTCAGGGTCATCGGGGACAAAGACTGAGGGAAAGAAACAACCCGCCGATACGGAACCCAAAACCAATCCTGACTCCCGAGAAGACACTGGAAACCCCCACTGTCCGAGGGGTCCACGGGACAAAGACTGTGAGGGATCAATACCACACCACGATATGGAACCCATTCCCACTCCCCTTGTTAACGGTTGCCGAGGTTACCGAATTGCTACAACTGATGATGACCTTGCCGAAAGTGATGATGAAATCTTATCACCGGAGAAGAAATGGACGCCGAGGTTCGTTCAACAAGAACCTCACCGATCCACGTGAGCATACTAAATCACCGCTAGCCGCCAATGATGACTCCTCTTCATCCATCGATGAATTTGCCGATTTGATAATGTTCTCCCACTCACCGAAGACCGCTCAAAGGGATCACCAAAGCATCAAGAAGGTTATATTCGGGGTCACCGACACATTATGGGAGCAACACACCGAGGCCGCCGCGAAGTTATGCCGATCTAAAGGTCAAGTACATGGTTTTGATGAAAATGTTCATGAGCATAGGATCCGATGTATGACAACATTCACCGACCGATGAAAACATGGCTAAATTCCTCAAACATCTTCGTGGTGTAGGAACCACGATAGATGAAACCGGAGTTTGTCAAAGAAGACCCAAAGACTCAACTCTAAAGTGCCGGAGGCTACCGAGGCACTTGAAACAATCCTCAAACCTCACCGAACCGCTCAACATGCTCAAGTCCGCAAATGTTCGTGGTCTTCCATCCTCGCCCAGCCTCTTCAAGCTACATTGACTCTATAAATACGCAGGTGACTACTTTAACTCAGCCTCGCCTTCTATGGCTTGGAATCTTGGTCCACTAATGACGGCCTTGGAATTATCTCATAACTTGATGCAAAGGTCACCGTCTTCAAGCGATACTTGCATAAAGGCCATGATGACCGAAATCTATCGTGCCTTCAAAGGTCAAACCGTCAGCCCCCTCAGACCTACCCAACTCTTGCCCTCACCGACGACGGCAAAGTTGAGGGGAGAATATTGTCAAGAAACTCCTCTTCAAACTCAGGGGAGCGAAGACCACAAGTCTCTCAACTCAAACATCATCATCACGCGACCATCATAGCACTAATCTCATCACTACCACCTCCAAAGAACAACAACAACACCGACAGCTTAGCACCAATCATGACAACAACACCTCCCATCATTGCATCATCTTCTCGTGACAAAGCAAGGGCAAAAGCATACCGACAACTACGAGCCTCGAGAGGATTCCCTACAAAATCGGTGACATCAATATCTCTTCACTCCTCACCAACGTAAACACCCTAAAGAAGAGAGGAAAATGAAACAAGCTGAGGATGAAAAGACAAAGGAGGCATTGACCAAAGTGATTGCCAAGAAGCCGAAAATGGGAATAGATGCAAGCAAGCTCAAAAGGGTCAGCAGACAAAAGTTCATGGAAGCTCAGTCGCTTCAAATGGCCGCAATGAGAGCTCAAGATGAAGAAGAGAAAATCAAGCTCTCGTGCAAAACAATTAAAGAATATAATCGACAATGACCACCGGCTTCCCTAAAAATCATCGATGTCAAAATCATTCCCAACACCAAACCGTTGGCTATGAATGTCTACAGAGGGGATGACAAAAGACACTTTGAAGTTCATGATCCATTAAAATTCGGTGACTTTGGGATCACTGAACTTGATGAACTTGGTCCGATCATTGGAAAGAAGCAAAACAAGGTGGTCAAGGAGTCATGAAGATGCTTAGCAAAAGATATGAAAGGCTAAGGGAAGCACCAACCCAATCAGAATTCACCGCCTTGATCGCACCTCAAGGATCTCAACCACAAGCTTCCACCGCAAAAGGAAAAGAGTTGATTTCCAACCCGAGATCAAAGTACCGGCCTTGAATGCAACAGAGAACCGCCTCGAGGGAGTAAAGTTTGTAAACCGCTCTAGTGATTGAAGAGCCTCGAAGAGGGCTATTCCACATTGATGTCTACGGAACCCCGTGATTTCAAAGATGGAGGACATTGATCAGCCGAGTGGCCGCAATGATCACTATATTCCTGGCCTCTCGATCCAATCCCAAAGAAACGCCGTTCTCACAAGACCAATGCCAAGATCGAGACCATCCCGACAGGGAAACACTCATCACCAAGAAAGTGAAGCTTGAAGCATCGGTATCCATCCGATTGACATCATTTTGTTATATCTTTTGTACTAGTGATAGGAACTATGTAATCTGATCAATAAACGATGTATGTTTTATTCATTTACTGTGTTCCTTATTGTATTCATTAGTACATTCAGTGTAAGAAGAAGCCTCTTGCTCACTTACACCGACATCAACCACTTAGGCTATTTGTATATCCAAATAGGAGACCGTTGGTTCAAGAAATACCCAAACCCCTTAATCTAGGATTTGAATAGAAAATAGCCCAAGTATTTAACCGCTAACACTAATCAGTCACCGAGTGCATAGCCTCTCGAGTCATCTTCGGATACCCAGACGAGGCAAGGAGTCTCTCCACCCGCAAGGGCGGAACTTAATGGGTGAAGACCGAGTCAAGAAGAAGATGATGGATTCAAGTGAGTGATGACAATAACTCATCAATCCCTAAGATTCCTCTCCAACTTACATCAAGACAAACTCAAGTAGAAGATCAAGGATGTAAAGATCAAGAAAGAGCTGACAAGGCAGAAAGTTTGAATCGATAAGACGAAGTCCTTATCAACCAAAGTCAACTTTCCCCTAATGGCAAAGATCGTGCCGTGTCATCACCAGTTTAGGAAAGTAGTCTTGTCTCTTACCTAGAATAGTCTTTTAAATGTGAGACAAAATACATCAAGATTTTGTCTTCTCAGATGATGTCGCTTGTCACTTAGGAAATAGTCAAATATCATACATGTATAAATAGCATAAGAGATGGAGTGAAAAGGTTAAGCTTGTGAAAAAACACACATACACGCAAGCCATCTTTCACTCCTCCAAATACAACTTAGTTCCTCGAGATAGCTCTGAGCTCTAAGAGTTGTGCCTGACTTAGCCTCGAGCTTAGAGAGGAATCACCCAACTTTATCATTTCAATCCCAAGTACTATTCCGCAAGTACTTGGGTAACGTATTCTTTGTTGAATTATTTCTAATAAGAATATGACGATGAAAATTACTAAGTGTGTTTTCTTTATGTTAATTTCACCATAGTTCACTTTTAACTTGTTTTAAAACAGTTTTTAAACGATAGTGAACGGGGAACAACAGAAAAAATACAAATGAAGAAAGTTGGTGACAAAGATGATCAAGTTGAAGAGCAATACAAAGGAAGTGGAAGCAAGCCAAAGTTAAAAGATAAAGATAAAGGAGCTTGAAGATATCATATGCTTGATTGAATAAATAGAGGAGTATTGATACTAACTTATTAATCCATGTAAGTCAAGAATATTTAGTGTTTATGTATTTAAAGTCATGTATGTAAAAGTTTATGCTTAGGTCCTAGAATGACAAGAATAAAGTTAATAACCGCTTATTCCTAAGTTATGAAGTAGTTTCGTAAATCAAGCTGCTGTAAGGTTTCGTTAATGGGTTATAAATACCCTGTGTAAACCAAGTCTGAAAACCAACGATTGTTTTTATAAAATAAACTTAGTATACTTTTTATCCAATTGTTCATGGTGCTGAGACCAACATGGATGTACACAACCATCCCCAAAAATCATAAAACATAAATATATAAATTTAGGTGTAGTGCAAGAAGAAGTGGTTTGATGCACGCTTTCCTTTGAGCACAAAGTTTAACTTTGTATAAATAAAAAAGGATAGAAAAGAAATCAATAGATTTACCCCTTTAGATACGTTTGACCAAAGAGCTCGTCAAGGGTGAATTTTTCTAATATCTCCCCGACATTCTAAAAAAGTATGCTCTCTTTTTCTCTTCTTCGATGAACTATTAACCCAGCATCGCAGTTTTTGGCATATTGAATCATCTATTCAAATATAGTATTGACATTTCTTAAGAACGGACATTGTCACTAAAAGCTAGAACATAATCAAAAGTTCCAATTACATATACTCTAATCGCTTGATTTGGAAACTTGAATATTTTAAATGAGCGTTTACTAAGTGAGATATAAGCAGGTTGTGAATCGTGGTAGATAATGAATGTTACCGTTAAGTTGATATGAATCTATTAGCTCGAACAGTTATAATAAGTTAGAAAAACAGTAACTTAAAGTACTTGATCTACAAGGTTACCGTTTTCAGATTAAAAAAAGATATTATCTCCTTCAAGACCTTCAATGAAAAGCTTCCCTGTTCTGCAAAAACAGCCATGTTATATATCTATCTAATTTTTAGAACAAGCCAAGAAAACTCAACAAAACTATGAAGCAAGAAATCAAATGAAACTTATAATACGATCAAATTAAAGACTTGAACATACACCACGGAGGAGGTATGCATAAAATGACCATTTTTATTCTGCAAGATGGGAAAGGATGGAGACCTGACAATAGAACAACAAGGAAACCAAGCTATATATGAATGACATTCTTATGAGGAAAACACAAACACTGAGGTGTTGCGTGGTTAGATGCCAAATAGCATATATTGTTTTTGCTAAAATGAAACCATGATTCAAATTTTATTAAAGTTCATATTCTTGTTTTAACTGTTTTGTCTATCATGGATCTAATCAATAAAACGAATGCAACATCGACTTGTAACTTTTCTTACCACCAGTACATGATCGTTGTTGAACAATCATATCCATTCCGCCTGTAGATTTTAAAAGTTCTTGGTTAGCAGTTGGGTGCACACTCATTTTGAGTCCTATAGGCTGATTCATTTGATTGTTTGACATATTTGTTCTAACTGTTTTAAGCCCTAAATCGATATGAGTACTGTAATGAGAGAGGAGATATATAGTAAAGAGAGATGTGTGTCACAATGTAGTTTATGTTGGTCGAATTTATAGTCATTAATCATGAATGTATTAATTACAAGGGAAAATTAGTCAAATAGACCGCGCGCCGAAGGCTTATCACTTTCCGGACCACGCCTTTTTTTAATTTGAAACTAGACCAGTTGCCCACCGGTTTTCTTGGACCCAACCAGGGGCTACCACGTGGCCGACAACTTATGACACAAGTACGTATTTTGAAAGTATATGTCATGTATTGTAAGGTATTATTTTTTGGGCAACTTGTATTGTTTTTTGAGCAACTTTATATACAAGGATATTTTGGTCATTTTAAATTTAAAAAAAAAACTCACGTCTCTTCTTCACATAAACCATCACAACTCACACCATGACAACCACTCAACAACCCGACACCACCACCATCCGCCGGCACCACCACCTGATGCCGCCTCCACCGGACTCGACGAATCATCATCTATTTTAAATCAAACTATTGAATTTTATTTTAGAATATAGATCCTTGTTTCATGCTCAAGATCTATGTTTTGATATAATATTTTCTCATAAACAGTAGTTGGATCTTAACATTTATTTTCATTTCATATTTCGTTTGATACAAGTACACACCTCAACACACACTCTTCATCACCCTTCTTCCCAAATCTATACTGTTAGTTGCCGTACCGCGTGAGAACGAGCTTGTTTTTTACTTTCCTCAAGGTCATATTGAACAGGTAATTTTTTTATATAATTTTTTTTATATACATTTTATTTATTTTTGTAATTTTTTATGTTTTTTTAAAACAATTTTTTTGTTGATTGATGTTTTAAATAAACAGGTTGAGGCTATAACGAATCAAGTAGCGGATCAACAGATGCCGATTTATAACCTTCCGGCTAAGATACTTTGTCACGTTGTAAACATTCAGTTAAAGGTATCCCCGTTACATATATGAGTTATGTTTGTGGGTTTGTTTTCGCTGGTTTGATTAATCGAGTTGTGTGTTTGCGTGTAGGCGGAACCGGATACAGATGAGGTGTTTACGCAAATTACTCTTATGCCTGAACCTAATGTGAGTTGAATTTCACCGAGTTTGAGCGCGTTTGATTGTACACCCCTAAAATACCGCAGCGGAAGACTGTGTCAATGGGGTGCTACTTCATAATACAAAGTACAAGGTATAGAAAACGACCTCTAAATGAGACGTTTTGAAAAGTTACCATTCGATTAATGAAATCAGAGTTACAAACAATGAGGTCCCAAAGTATAATATATAAATGTTTACAAAATGTTTCGAATGGTAAATGATAAAAGTGTAAGTCTCCAAATATGTCGTGGCGACTCTATGCTTCAAACTCTAGCTATTGCCTTATGACTGAGATAAACATGCTAAAAAGTGTCAACACAATGGTTGGTGAGTTCATAGAGTTTGTTTAACTTGTAAAGCCTTTAAAGAATGTTCACACAGCAAAGACATTGTAAATCCACTCAGCCCAAGTTCCGCCCATACAAAACTTGCAACCTGTGTGTTTACAACCCATTGCTAAAATATAGTACATTTTATAGTCAAGCACACATACAGTCATAATAGTTCACATTATTACACTTAGTGTTGCTCCGTCTATATTGGGATACTTTCACGCGAACGAGGGGACTGCTCCGTGTATGTTGGGAGACTTATCATCCGAACGAGGGGACTGCTCCGTGTATGTTGGAAGACTTTCAAGTTAGACTGCTCCTTGTATGTTGGGAGACTTTCTAGTTAGACTGCTCCGTGTATGTTGGGAGACTTTCCAGTTTAGTATAACACAATCAAGTATATAACGCAATCAAGTATAATGCTTTGAGTATTTGTAAAAAGTATAAAGCAAGTGTTTTTAGCATGTATCTCCCCCAAAGAGTTTGTAAAACAATTAAACGAGTAAAAGTGGGGCTACGAACTCACCTTAATAAATGTGATATCCAACGTATAACGAATCGATGGATAAGCCGAGAAACCTCTACGCGCAACCTAGAATATGTGTTGAGTCTTAGGTTCTAAAATACCGATGTGAATGTATAAACATGCCTTATATAGTTATTACATCAATTATGCTTGGATACTTAACATTTGTGAAGTTGTATAAGTGTTTACGTTTCTTATATTTAAGTTTTCCCCGTCTAAATCTACCCGTTATTTCTAAACCGTAAATGATCACGACTCGATTTTTATGTCCCTGAAAGGTAATTGATAGTACTAAACAGATTAGTGGGCCCTACTTACCCAGAAATTATTTAACTAATGTGAAATTACCAATTTACCCTTGAATGTACTAGTTATTTCAATCAGCAGCAACCATCTCTCACAGTTTTGGTCATAAGTCGAGTTCTACAACTCGTTTAATGCACGCCAGCGCCACGTTCAAGTTATCGTGTTAGCTACAACTTTTATTCTTTGACCAACAGTTGGTTATATGCAAGTTTTATGAGTTTTACCTGTTTGAAATCTGTTACTCAGATTAGGACACGTTTAGCCGTTTTGGCTCTAGTTTATTCATCGGGATGAGTTACGGCACGAGCCATCCGGAGAAATGACCACAAGACATAGATTTATAATACTATGTAATTACCTAAGTTTCTCAGTCTATGAATTTTACCCAGTAATTACGTTTACAGCCCCTGTTCAGCCTTTTTGCAATATAAGTCCCACGATGTTTCTAGTGTTTTAGTCCGATTATCCAAGCGTAATCAAGTATAATAAGCATATAGAAAATATTAAATACATGTAATACTAATATTTACAGAAATCAAAGGTAAATATAGTAGTTTGCTTACAAGTCTTGTGATGAAACAAATCAAGAACCAAGAACTAGGACACTAAAACCTAAACCCTTTCAATATGAACCTGAGCTTCCAAATCCTTAACACATCATGCTAACCCTTGGTAGGCTTGATCTAACCTTGTAAGAAACCTTATGAATTCAGCCCTAGAACCCTTGTGTTGCTCCTAATTCAACCATGGGATCACCAAAAGAACACTAGAAATATGTAGAGAATAACTAAGCCTTGAACTTCGATGTATAACTTGAAGATTGAATTCAAAAGATGGATAACTTATGATGATGATGATGGATCAGTGATGAAGAGATAAAATGAAGATTTTCTTGGTGAATAAACGAGGAGGTGAATGTGTTTTAGAGAGTTGTGATCAAATTGGCTAGTTATACTATATAAGACTTAAGGATTAAGTTACTTAGCACATGTATAAAGCTTCCTATGTATGATTTACCAAGAAAAACACCCCATGTGGTCAAGAATTTCGTTCAAAGTCTATCTTGGATGACTAGATATAAGTTTTGATAATATCTTGCTTTTACGGAGTAAGTTTTGGTCCCTTAATCGCTAACTGTCAGAAAGCCACGAAACTTAAAACCGGTATATTAAAATATGAAACTTGTAAATATGTTAAAACTTGTTAATATACTCCATATAATCATATTAAATGAGTGATAACGTTCTATCGGTTGCTTAAATACTGCTAAAACCGAAAACGAGGCTTAAAACGCGAAAATGTAATTTATCGAAAAGAACGAGATTTCGTGAAATGACCGTGGATTTATTTAGAGTAGACAAAAATTGGTCTAAAAGTGATATGAGATGTCAAAATGTGGTTTTCGTCAGACGCTGATAACTTAACAGTTATAATGCGTGAAGTGTAGAAGTACAGCGATTAATCAAAAGTGTGAATGTACAAGGTTAATTTCTTTATGGTCAAAGGAGGAGGGAAATATGTTTGACTTTTGGAAAAAAAATGTAAAAGTGTCAAAAACATATTAGAAACACACGCGTGAATCAAGTCCGGATGTAAATAGAATTGTTTAAAACTTAAGTTTAGTTTGCATCTAATAGGTTTATTTGGTAACATTAAAATGAAATCTTAAAATTCTCTAATTAATTATGAGTGATCTAAAATTAATCCGATGCGGGGAAAATTGTCGAGGCGGTTTGCTGATGTTGAAATGGTGTTCCGACCAAAATGAAACTTTAAATAACTTTTGCGAAAATGATCTAACGATTGTCAAACTCTCAGGTCATTACTAAAATAATTTATCTTACGAGAATGTGAAATAAAAATTTCGGGAGTGAATAGTAAAAGTGATTAGTAAAAATGAATAGTGACCCGAAAATGCGAATTGTTACATTGATGTTTATAATTAGAAATGTTGATCTTGACATGGCTAGATTTTGTGATTGCAGAAAAATGAAAACAAGGTTAAGAAAGATCCGTTGCCTCCACCTGAATCGCAGTTTCTTGTGCATTCGTTCGTAAGACGTTGGATCGCCGATACTCTAGTACACATGGTGCATTCGTCAGAGCATCTTTATGGAATGCAACCATCTCAACAAGTCCAACACCGAGGGAAAAGTGACCATAGATTCTCATCATCAATTTATGGGATTAAGTGGTTAAAAGAAAAGCCTCTAGCAAAATTTGAGGATGCACAATGGCTTCTTATTCAAAAAGCTGAAAAACAAGCCAGGGGTGAACATAGATCGGAAAATGTCAGCGCAGTATCGAATGACTCTTTACTAAACCTTTCTAATAATTGGCATCGTTGGTGTGCAATGATAACAGTTGGTCAGACCAACCTGAAGCAACCGGTTTAGACCCGTCAAAACTTTTTAACAGTTAAACCACCAGTCGACTTTGCCATTGGTTTATACAAATATGGTTGATCAATCTTGAGCTTTTAGTATGTAGCTGATATAAACAGAACATAGTCGAACAGATGAAATGCTATGCCTTCTGCTTGCGGATTAATTAATGCAAATCCTTTTTGCGTCTCCACAAGTACACTAATGGGTTAAAGTGACCCTACTCAGGTACATTCTAATTTTTGCGTAGTTGTTGTTGCTGCTATACTTTTGGTATTCAAATTAACATGCAATTGATCTGTGAAGTCGTAACATTCCGGCTTTCATGAAGTTCTCATATGTAGTTTGGTATGCCGCTAGATACGTACATATTTTTTATCGAAAGTTAATGTTAGATTTGTAAAAGGTCGTTACTACTTCTTACAAGAAAAAGAAAGGATGATTAAATGTACTTTCTCTATAATTGCCATTCGGCCATTTAACTGCATGAGCTACTAGCGAATGTATTGGTGTTGATAGAGACTGAGAATAATATCTTGCTTTCTGTCACTCTCTCTAGAGTGTAGGAGTCCTAAAATATATTTGCAATAGCTATCGTGTTGTTTGATTGTTTGGAGCCTGTGCTGTTACAAACGAAGACTCCCCTAAGCTTATTTTTGGGCTTGCGAGTTAAACCGGTTAATGAAATATTAGCCGAAATTATGTAAGGCTAAACAAACACTCCCCTAAATTTTATTTTTGGGCTTGCGAGTTAAACTGTTTTCGGATTATGTTTCATATTCCTCATCTTAATTGCTTATTTTGGGACTTTTAAGTTTATAATGTCATAACAAACTTATATAATTCCACAAGTTTCAAAATAAGCCAAAACATATTGAGCTTTATAAGCCGAAAGCCAAAAAGCTCATAAGCCTGTAAATAAGCTTAAAAAACACCCTCTTATTCTTGTTGAGTTACATTTTGGGGTATTTGGGATTGCCTATTTTGAAAGTGCGTATATCATTCTGGTGACTGTTTTTAGTGCTTATTAACAGTAAGCAGACTTTAATAGAGTTTTTGGGATTTGCTTATATGCTTAAAAACAATGCAAATTACAGATAAGCACTAGAGGGTATTGGGGGTTGCTTTTATTTACAATAACCTATTAAAAAGATCATACTGTCACAAATATCGGTCGAACGCAAATAACAAAAAAAAAAAAAATAGCTCTTCTGTTAACGCTAAACTGAGATTTCCTTCAATTGGGTATATATAAATTTGTGATGACCATTTTATCCTTAAATTTATAAAAATTGCATCATTTGTCCTAGTATATAAATAACACAATCATCCCTCACCACCAGAAAATCTCTCCCCACTCCCCACCAGTAAATCCCTCCCCACCGGCGACCTTACTCCTCCCCACCAGTAGTCCCCACCTTTCCCACACCGTTCGACCCTCACTCTCTCTTCCACTCCTGCGACTTCTCACCCTTTCCTCCGGCGACTCACATCACAACCCCTGGTTACATAAATGAATTTCACATTTGGAAAATGTCCAATTGATTAGGGTTTTGTTTTTCAGTTTATCTCAATTTCCGATTGAATCGACTATAGATTTCAATGGCTGCACAAGGTTTCGGTAACCGCGATCGGGTAAGTAATTCGGTGAAGATAGGTAACTACTTTTATATAATTATATTGATTTGCGTGTTGTTTTATACATTAATTGTGAATAATAGTTGTTTAGTTGGTTAATTGTGTATTTAATTAGGGAGTTTAAGTTTAGGGTTTGGGTTTGGGATTGCTGAATGTGGGCTTATAATCTTGTGCCGTTAGAGCTAAGGTAATATTGGTTCGTGATAAAGGTGTGTTTGGATGTGCGTCTAAACTGATTAGTGTGTCTTGAAGCTGTAATACTTAGTTTTGAGTGTTAGCAAAACCAAATACAGGTTATTTATGGTCTATTCAGAGGTGGCAACTCAACTAGATGGAAACGGGTCAATTACGGTTGTATTTTATTGATTGCAGATTAGACATAGAAAACTAGCTAAACTATGAGATGAGTCAAATGGGTCGAACGAGTTTAGCGGATCTTATGTGAAAGAAATATGTTCAGAAATGCTAAGGTAATATTGGTTCTTTTGGTAGCTATTTTTTTATTTGAAATGCTATTGACGGACGCTTTCTTTGCAGAAAGGACCTGCGGTTGCGAATACGCCAATTGGACAGGGGAATACTACAGCTTGGAAGCTGTGTGGGCTGGACAAAGATACTTGCTTGACTGTTTTCTTTGATATATCATCAACTGACAAAGACCCTTCGGGCAATGTAAATCCACAGTTGTATATACAGACTGTTACAAGGTAAACTATACATTTTGGTGTGTTTTTCTTCTTGAGAAGGTGGTATAAATTTCATTCTTAGTTGTGAATGTTCTTGAAATTGTATAATGTACACTAACAGGACAAGGTGGTATTTAGATTCACGGTTTGCAACTGATTATCAGATTACGGATACTTGAAGTAGCAAGAATCAGTTTTTGGATAAAAAGAACTCTACTTCTGACTTCCTGGTTATCTAGGGGCAATAATCAGTTTGGGGATAACAAGTTTCATAACAGTTGCAACGTAACCAATTATTTAAGGGCAATGTAAATCCACAGTTGTCTATTTAATTGAATTAAATGATTTTATTCTCTGTGGGTTACTGTCTCGTACACCACCTTTTTCGGCCTTTAAGTTTTTTATGGGGCATTTGCCCATGAATTTTAATGCAGTTACTAGAAGATGGGTAGAGACGGCTGATGTTTCAGAGGTTAGTTAAAAATCTAAATGATTAATGATAAAATAATTTTCCAGTAAATGTAACATGTTGATATATACATAGATTGTTTGTATTGAAATATATCTTGTTGCACAGACGATAATTAATTACTCGTCTATATCATGCAATGCATAATGTGGTTAAGATCAGCTGAAAATTGTTTTCCACAGGAATTGATGCAAGGTTTTGATCAAGAAACTGCTGCTGTAGTAATGGAGGAACCTGGGTTACCAGAATCAGCCAGAACATCAGGTACGTTTTCCTTGATTTCATTCTTTAAAAATTAAAATAAGTTTAAGTTTATCCTTTTATCTCTAGCGTTAACCAACTACTATCTCTTGAATAAAAATCTTCCAAAACACACATCCAAACACCCCTAGAATCTATACCGAGAATTAAGTGTTTATGCTTAGAGACCAAGCTCGTTGTCTTCATACATGTAATGCAAAGTAGAGGTGTCAATTCGTATGTTTGTGTGACATCATAATGCGACAACTTTTTATTTCTTTCAACAGCGTTGTACGTTATTGCAAGCTCCACATGATGATGCTGAACTGATAATACGTGAGCGATTTCCTGTCCCAAGATTGGTGGTGTGTGATCAACATGGTTCTCGTCCCAATTCAAACTTTTATCTTTTTTGGGTCAATTTGAAGCACCTCGTATGACGTTTACATATACTCTTTACCGCTATTTCCATGCAAAACTCGCGCTAATCAAAATAAATAAAAGAAACCTGCTTATTTGAAGTCCCGACATCAACAAGTATTGTAATATTCTCGTAAGCAAACGTGCAAGATTCTTATGGCCAATTGAACCCATCAAAGAACATACAATAATCATGGCTGCAGGAATGGACGTTATCTTCACGGATGACGTGAACCTCCAAGTATTCTTTGAACATCTACGTAAGCTGGCAGACAATCTTCTTGACCCCACATCAAAGAACCAGTTTACATAGTTTCAAAACCCATGGGTGATCGGTTGTGCGATAAAAATATGTTCGTAAGTAGTTTATTTGATGAAAGAAATATGTTCAGTTGATGAAATGTACTAAATATGCTCGTTAAGTAGTTTATTTGATGAAAGAAATATTTTCAGTTGATGAAATGTACTAAACAAAGAAATATGTTCAGTTGAAGAAATATGTTTTCTGTTGATGTAACTAGTTTTATGTTTTTGATTTGTTGTTTTTGTTATGGAATCCGTTATGTAAAGGATGATGGACGCAATTTTTCCAAACCAGGGGACTATTTATGTAATTTAGCCTAGGGACGATGGATGCAATTTTCGCAAACCAACAGGGACCATTTATGTAATTTGGAAGGGTAAAATGGTCAGAATACTCAATTGAAGACAAGAATCTCAAGTTTAACGTCTAGAAGAGCTTTTTTTGTTCGCCACGTCGAACCTGATATTCATGCATAAAAGAGATGCTTTAATAGGTTATTAGCCCTTTTTATTTCTGCTTATTCAGTGGTAAACAGGTTGGACATGCTTATTTGCGATGAAACTAAGGTTACTTGTTTACCGTCATATCCGTCCTAAAGATAAATGAATTAGACTAAAAATTTCTATAAGGATTTTATCTCATTCTTGATTATTTTTTTTATACAGAATAAGCAAATCTGCAATTTCATACACTACTGCTTAAACTGCTTGTTATTAAGTAGAAGCATAAGCAGAAAAAATAAGTAATTCCGAACGCCCTCTAAATACTTTCGCATAATTCATCTATGACGAACCGGTTTAGTGTGTTATGAAGGAACTTTTATATCTTTTGAACATATATTGGACACGTTTCTATATCATTCAAGTGTATTAATCCCATGATGAGCTCTTTGATAATGTTTTGTTTATTGAACAACAGGGTGTTGATTTTTATGCCATAAACACAGATTCTCAAGCCCTTCTTCAATCCGTTGCAGAAAACCCGATTCAAATTGGAGAGCTTTTGACTCGTGGACTTGGTATGATTATTATGTTTCTATACTTGCATAGATATCTTATGTTTATATAAGTATTAGTTGATATTGATGTTTGTAGATGTGTATGTGCAGGTACGGGTGGGAATCCGCTTTTGGGTGAGCAGGCAGCAGAGGAATCAAAAGAAGCTATTGGGAATGCTCTTAAAGGGTCGGATTCAGGTTTATTACAAAGTTCGGTATGGGTGGTGGTATTGTGGTCCGGTGTCGCCCCGCTAGAAGCTCGATAGCAAAGGAAGCGGATACTTGATGGGCCAGGGTTACCACCCTTTTCAAATTTTGAAGGCTTAAAAGATCGGGCTCAGTAAAGTGACTAGGATATGCAATTTTAAGGCCAGGTACCATCTTATGCATATAAATCTCAACATAAGATTACCATCTTATGTCCCAAAGTCACACCGTAGTTATGCTATAGAGGATTATAAGTTTTTACTTCGCGTTGCTTGACTGTAAAAGCCGTGGCTCTTAATATCTTTGGAAACATGATCGGCTTTTGAGGGTATAGTCAGCAAAAGAACATCAACACGCTTATAGCTTCATTCAAATTCTCGCTTACATCGATACGGCCGATGAACAAACTCCACTTCAGGATGCTTTTCTTCTTGCTGATGATGTGCTTCGTCAAGGAGTTCAAGGAAA
This sequence comes from Chrysanthemum makinoi, assembly GCA_910596185.1. Taxonomy (NCBI): domain Eukaryota; kingdom Viridiplantae; phylum Streptophyta; class Magnoliopsida; order Asterales; family Asteraceae; genus Chrysanthemum; species Chrysanthemum makinoi. Next base: position 47,264,271 of record OU343222.1, on the reverse strand, counting down.
ATATAGGCGACACGGATTAATGATAAAACACATCAACTGAGCTAATCGTTCTTGATAGTTTCCATCGCCGCTCAACGCTTACCACCGCCATGAGTTGATTACCACCGCTACGCCATTTGCCCATACCAATGCTAGCTTTTACGCTTCCATCAAGAAGCACTAAACCACCGCTAGTGGTAGTGATTACCATCATAGTACTTTGAACCATCAAGCAGTACTTTTACC
>OU343222.1:47250583-47263946 GCA_910596185.1 Chrysanthemum makinoi | reverse complement strand
AAACTGATTAAAATAAAGAAAAATAGTAAACAGTGATGGAAAATTATGAAAAATTCAGGAAAAGTCTAAAATATTATTCTAAGTCTATGAAAAATATAAAAACCTATACTAGTGTGCAAGATATGGGAGCTGTAGTGAAACTGCTTATGAATAAGCACTTCAAAATAAGCTAAAGGCCACAAATGAGCACCAAATGATCACAGGACCTAACTTATGCTAAAACTACTAGAAAGCAACCTAAACTAACTACTCTAAACCTCTGGGGATCAGGAAACAAGTATTTGATTGGGTTGCACTTAAGAACCAAAACAGGTTTTAGCTACTACTTTGTAGCTTGAAAATAAGCCACTCAAATAAGCTGAAACTCAAAACCAGATGTGGGATCCTAAAATAGACCTGGCAAGGAACCTATGGACCAAAACTGAGCCTGAGATGAGCTCAAATGAGCTTTTGACAAGCTCTGCAAGAACCTGTGCAGACTCAGTTATCACTGAGTCAGTGCACAGGGCACTTTTGACCCAATTGACAAGCTAATTTGAAGCTTTTACAAAATTACTAAAAATCTAAAAAAATCATATTTCAATTCTTGACCAATTCAAGTTGTTAAGCCCAAAGTTTTAATGATATTGACCCAGAACTGAACACATGAAAATTACACAAAGTTTTGCCAAAACTGCATTTTTCAATTTTTGACTTTTTAGACAAATTTGCAATTTTGACTTTAATGGACTTTGAGCTCAATTTGTGAACTGAATATGATGAAATGAGCTATCATAAAGCTTGATTAAGCTGCTCCTATGAATTATGAACACAATGCAAGCTTTTGGCTATCTATTCTCTATCTGTTATGCAAATTAAGACAGATTAATTGTGATTCTGACTATTAGAGTGTGCAGACACAATATTATAACTAGAATGGCTTTTACTAGACTAAATGAGATTACCCCTTTCAAATCCAACTACTGATAAGCACTAGATCACCACAAAAGGACATATGCCAAACACTAGCTCAAGTGACTGAAGTGCAATCTACTCTTAAACTTCTTGCAGCTAAACCAATGGAATCCACCAAATCAAATCCTAATCTCACTAAAACAACTAACTGATGCAAGAAGTCAAATAATCATAACACTAAAACTCTCTAGTCATTATTATGCAGATAAGACCAGAGATTGAAGCAAGTTAGCTATACAGCTAAAACAAATTAACAACTAATCATACAAGCAAAATTAAGCATGGTTACACTAGATTAAGCTCAATTTGAACAATGCTACTTGATTCTATACTACTGGACTGGAAATGAGATTTAGAGAAAACTTACTAAGTCCAGCAATATTATTACGACTGACAACCAAGCATCCCTATCCAATACCCATTACTCAATCCAAAACCAGCTCTGCATCACTATCTGAACCATTTCAATTTCCCATTTGATCACAGTTGACTTTTGTTGACCAAGTATAATTGTTACTTGAAACTGATCTATAAGCCTGCTAAAAGCTATTAGGAGCTTAAGCAAGCTTAGTTGATTAAGAAACAAGCTAGTTGAAGCCTGGTTTTAACACATTTAAACTGAGTTTATGACAGCAAACATAACAATATATGGAACTTTGATAAAACTTCGAATTAATACTTTAAAGTAAATTACACTGACTAAAGAACTTTTAGTTTAATTCAGGAAAACTTAAAATTACAACTTAGGACTTAATTAAAACATAAACATAAAAAAACGACATACATGAGATTTTTAAACTAAAAAACTACTCTACTCTCTTGCTTCTCTTCTCTTATTTATACATCAAAAGGTCTTCTCTCTCTCCTCTGAGCAAATCCCACTTTCTTTTGGAGCCATTGGATGACTTGAGTCATTTTTGGCCATTGATGAGTTTTGGCGGGAAAACGTTTTTAGCTAGTGGAGGGGTTGAGTGCAATCTAGAAGAAGCATTAAATGTTACTTGGCTTGTTGTTGAGGTGGAGGGGACATGGAGAGTTGAGAGTGAGCTGGAGGTGAGGTATGTTGAGTGTTGCAGAGGAGGTGGGTGAAGGAGAAGACAGTGGGCGGGATTTGACCATATTTGACCGAGGGGTATTATTAGTGGGAAGGGTTCAAGGTTGTATTGGCAGGGGTCATGGGTATATGGCAGGGGGTTCATGGCAAGGGTCAAAATCCAAAGGCTTGGTTTGTTTAATAATACAAGGACCAAAACTGCAATTTACCAAACTTGAGGTACCAATTCTGCCAAATTTTCAAAGTTATGCCAAGGGACCAATCATGACAAGTTTCAATAGTACAAGGACCATAAAAGACATTTTCAAACTTCCAAGGACTATTTTTGCCAATTTTGAAACTTGAAGGACCAAACTTGTAAATTCTCAAAACTTTTGAAATTTTTCACCAAAGGACTAATTATGACAACTTATGATTTCAAAAGGACCTTTGGTGACTTTTCTTTTAAAATAAGTGCTCAGGGACTATTTTTGACAAGATTTGAAAGTCGGGGGACTGAAACTGCCAATTATGCAAACTTAGCTTGATTTTCATCTGATTTTAAACATTTTGCATCTAAAACATATAAAATGCAATTTTGAGATATTTTCAGTATTTTGATGCATTTCTGAGCGTTTTTAAATGTTTTGCAGTTCAGATTTGACCAAAAATGATGAGTATTTACACACTCATCAATCCCCCACACTAAACTATTGCTAGTCCCTAGCAATCTTTTGAGAAAACTTAATGGATTTGAATCTCTTTACCAAAAGCCATTACTTCTGGAGTAGCCAAATGTTTCAGTTCAAGTAAGAACCTTGGTACACTGATAACCAAATGATTTTGAGCAAATCACCAGCTTCCAACGGATTTGATTTGTCTTTACCAGAAGCCGTTTGCTTCTGGACTAGCCAACTCTTAGATAAAATATCTTTGGTGAGCCGATTACCAATTATGGTTTTTCAACTGCCTTTACCACAAGCCATAAACTTGCGGGCTAGCCAACTCTTCACTAATTAAAGATATGGTGAGCTGAACACCATACAATTTTGGGCAAATTGCAAGCCGTCAACGGATTTGAGATATCTTTACCAAGAGCCGTTTGCTCCTGGATTAGCCAATCCTTTTGTCTATTAGACATGGCGGACTGATAACCGTAAGCTGAGTGAGTGCAAAACACTTACTCCAAAAAAAAAATTTTGGCCAAAAATGGGGGAATTGGGTGGTATAATTACATGATAAAATTCGTGAGAATTCCCCCCCACACTAGAAATGAATATTGCCCTCAATATTCAAAGTACCGGCGGTTATGCCGAAACATAGAACGTAAAAGGGAAATACTACGGCCATTATTTTTGAATTTTTTTTTTTTTATACAACAGCGGGGGCAACTCCCCCACACTAGGGTGGTAGAAAATAGAAAGAAGTCAGAAATACGGGTGAAAACCCATATAGTGTGCTACTGTTTTTGATTCCCGAGTCGCTAGCTTGACTCGACCCCGCATTCATTGGTTCATGGGGAAAGCAACGTGGAAAACCAATCTCGATCGGACTTTCGTTCACAGTGTTAATAAACATATGAACATCAGAAAGTTCCACACCGACGAGATACAACCGCGGTATTGTTAATAGTAGAAACTATAAAGGATGATACCGGGGTCAAAGATGGTGTCCTCATTCCCGAAAGAGAAAAGGGAAAGAGCAACCACACCATCTGTGAAGAATGGAATAAAGATGTGCATGAGAATGCATGTCCATTCCTCATTAGTAAGAAGCAAATCACCATTTTTGACATTTTTAAGCTTAAACTTGAAGCTTGTATGGTGATTTTCAACAGAATTTCCGGTAGGGAGGGTTGGAAACGGTTCTTCAATCAACAGATTTTCCAGAAAAAGGGTGTCCCCCTCTTAATCAAAGTAAGTATTATCAATTCCTGTTGGAATCGACTCATCACTAAGAAAGGCATCGACTTCATTCCAAAAGTTGTCATCTTCCTCATCCGGAGTGAGAGAAGGGATGGAAGAGTCGGAAATAATAAGACTAGGAGATGATGGATCATTTTTGAGCAATTCTTCAATGGGAAGAATGTCTCCCATTGGATCACAAACATCATCATCCAATCCAGATGAAACTGAAGAGAGTTTGGTTTCATCTATAGAGTTAACAAACTCGATACGATAAACTGATTCCGGAGGTGGGACAAGTGGTGTGCTCTTAGAGCTAGCAATTTCCACCACTTCCGATAAAGTCTTCGATTCTAGATCATCATCATCAAGAACACTCTTGACTTCCTTGGTACAACTTTCAAACCATTTGTTTGAACCAGGTTTGATTTTCAAAGCTTTTAGCTCAGCACGTTTTTGGTGACTCCTCTTAACCGTGAAATTTGAGAGTGTTGCATTGATTCTTTCAGATTTTTGATCAATTGTGGCAACACTCTGTTTGGATAGAGGTTTGGAGTTTTGGTTGATATTAAACGTGAGTTCTTCGTTGTCAACCCGTATGGTCAACTCTTCAGCAAATACATCAATTAGAGCACGACTCGTTCTCAAGAAAGCTCTCCCTAAGATGAGGGGAACTCTAGGATCTGCATCAAAGTCTACTACAACAAAGTCAGTAGGAAAGTGAAACTTTCCTACTTTCATCACGACATCCTTGGCTATCCCAAGTGGACGAGTTATGGTACGGTCCGCTAGCTCGAGTGTCATACAAGTGGATGAAAGTTTAGGAAGAGACAGTTTCTTCCATACTGAGAGTGGCATGAGGTTAATGCTTGCGCCAAGATCGGCCAAGGCGGAGCATTGAACCATCCCCAAGAAATCACACGGGATTAAAAACCTGCCAGGGTCTTCAAGCTTTTTGGGAAGCTTCTTGAGAAGGACCGCTGAGCATTGCTCATTGAGAGGGGTTTTAGCCATCTCAGATAACTTATCTTTGTTGCTCAGTAAGCCTTTAAGCGTGGATGCAAATTTGGGCATTAGAACGAGAGCATCAACGAAGCTTATATCAAAGTGTAGTTCATTGAAAATTTGGAAAATTTTTTCCATTTGCTCTTTGTTTTTGTCTTTGAGCTTCTCATCATGCATTCTTGATGGGTAAGGAAGCTGACTAGACTTTTGAGCCGGGATGGAAGTTATTTCTGGCTCAGAATTCGTCTTCGGAACTTCGGGTTCCGGACTTAAAGCTTGGACTACCGAAGGTGGGACGTGTGCGGTACTTCGTGGGCTTGAAAAATGCACCTTGTCCGTTGTATCCTTGGTAACTTGACTCATTGCTCCTGGTGGAGGAGGCATTGGAGTCGAAGGTCCATTGTGCGTCTTACCACTACGAGTGGTGACGGCTTTCAACTCGGCATTTGGATTTGGAACTGTATTGCTTGGGAGTCCTCCAGAAGATGACGAAGCTTTGTTCATATTCATGTTCATGAAACTGCTCATCATATTCTTCAACTCATTTGTCTGCCGAGACAATGTGGTATCAATTTCCTTTTTTAGCTCAACTCTCATGTTATTGATTTGAGTTTGCATTGAACGTATGCTTGACTCAGTAATTTTCATGAAGTCATTTGGTAGGGGAGCTTGAGAAGGTTGTTGATAACTCTGCTGATTTGGAGCTTGATAAGGTTGGTTGAAATTGTTCCGGTTTTGATTGAAATTTTGAGAGTTATTGAAGTTGTGTCCTTGATTCGGAACAAAGCGATTTTGATTGCCATGGTTTTGCACAGGAGGAAAACTGATGAGTGTGTAAATACTCATCATTTTTAGTTAAATCTGAACTGCAAAACGTTTAAAAATGCTCAGAAATGCATCAAAATACTAAAAATATTCCAAAATTGCATTTTATATGTTTCAGATGCAAAATGTTCAAAATCAGATGAAAAATGAGCTAAGTTTGCATAATTGGCAGTTTCAGTCCCCCAAGTTTCAAAAGTTGTCAGAAATAGTCCCTGAGCACATAATTTCAAAAGAAAAATCACCAAAGGTCCTTTTAAAATCATAAGTTGTCAAAATTAGTCCTTTGGTGAAAAATATCAAAAGTTTTGAGAAATTACAAAATTAGTCCTTCAAGTTTGAAATTTGGCAGAAATGGCCCTTGAAAATTGGAAAATGTCAAGTTTGGTCCTTGTAGTATGGAAGCTTGTCACTTTTGGTCCTTTAGAGCAACTTTGCAAATTGGCAGCTTTGGTCCTTCAATTTTCAGAAATGACAATAGAGGTCCTTGATAATTAAAAACCCTTTACCCCTTTTGGCCTTATCACAAACCCTTGGACCCTGCCAACCCTTTTGGACCCCCTGTCATTAACCTTTTTGACCCCCCCTTTTATATTTAATCCCAAGTCAAACAAGGCAAACGCGCCCTTTTTCCTTCTTCTACACCAACCCACCTGCAACCACCAGGCCTCCCATCCCCCCTCCTCTCCTCCACTCAACCTTGTTCCCCCCACCTCAACTAACATCCAAGATGCATTAAATGCAACTATCATCCCCTCACTCAACCTAACTGTCAAATACTCAAATTGGCGCCAAAATCTCATTCAATGGCCATGATCACTTCAAACCATCCAATGGCTATCAATTATACTGGGAACTGTTCAGAAGAGAGAGAGAAGACTTTTGGATTATAAAAGAAAGCAAGAGGAGCAAGAGAAAGGGAGTCTTGTAGTTTTTAAATTTTTATTAATGTCGTTTTTAATATAAAGTTTTAGTTAAGTAAAAAATCTGTAATCTTTTGTTGTAATGTATTCATTTTAAGTTATTGGATCAATATAAATCATTTTCAAGTACTAATTTAAGTTGCACTATCAATTTATGTTGTTGAGTTTACTGTTGAAAATTTCCATCTCAAAGTCTTGTATACAAGCTCTCATTAGCTTATTTTTAAGCTCAAACAGGTTTATATGAGCTTATTATAGCTTTGTATAAGCTTACATTCAAGGTTCAAGTAATTGTGGTTCTTGGTCAAAGAAAGTCAAACTGAGCACATTTGGTATTGAGAATGGATAATGGGTAATGCAGTGATGGATTTGGGTTAATTCAGAGATCATTGGGATGATTTATATAGGCTAGTGGTTTTTGGGTTCATTGATTTTCAAGCCATTGTGGCTAAGGACCATATGTAAGTTAAATTTTCAAGGTTCCATTGCATAACTTGTGTTTGTAGTTATAAATAGTGTTAACCTGTCTAATTAGTTGTCATTAGGTAAATTAAACTCAGTTTAATCAGTCATATTAACTGGATCAGTAGTTGTCTCATAAAAATTGCAAATAAGTGGTGTTAAGGTGTGTTTGGAATTGTTGTCATAACTGTCTTTGAGGCTTATCCAGTGGTAGGTACTTGTGGTTTCATGCTTTAGTAGCTTATTTGAAAGCATTTGAGTCATTTAAGAGTGCCTGCAAACACTCAAAGTCAAATCTCATATAATCTGTCTTAATGGCTTAACTGATTGGATTTTTATAAAAGCAAGGTCTTGATTTGTGTTTAGAATAGAGAGACAAAGCTTGCAGAGGTTCCATTTCATCATATAACATCAATCTTAGTACTTAAAATCAGTTGCAAATCTCAAAAAAGTCAATTTTGCAAATCTGTCAATAAAAGTCAAAAGTTGCAAATCCTGTTTTAGGCTCAACTGAAAAGATTTTTCTTGGAGTCATTTCTAAGCCAAATTCAGTGAAACTTAGTATTTTAAAAACTTCATCTGGTCTAATTTCTTTTTACCATTTTAGTAGATTTTTGTAATTTTTTTATAAGCTCAAAATGGCTTGTCAATGTGGGCTTAACTGCCCTGTACACACTCAGTATTAACTGAGTGTGCACAGGTTTCTTGCATCCCTTGCACAGAGCTCTCAAGAGCTTGTCTAGGTTTCAGCTTTGGATTACAGATAGCCAGCCAGGTCTAGAACAAGTCCATACTTCTGTTTTTCATTTTTAGCTTATTAGGAAGCTGGTACTTAAGCTCAAAAGTAGGCCCCCAAACTGTTTTTTTAGTTCACAAACTTAAAACATCAAATCTGAGCATTTTGAATTTCAGTGGTCTAGGATAGTTGAAATAATTTGTTTTCAAGTATTTGTAGCCTAATTTAGCTTCTGTTATCAGTTGGTACCTTTTGGTGCTTATTTGCTTAAAATAAGTGCTTATTTATAAGCACTTATCATAGCAGTTGCTATTTCTTGTACACAACCATCTGTTTTTCCATTTTTCCTAGTTTCATAACAGTATTTTAAGCTTATCTTGAATTTTTCAGATTTTTCTAAGTTTGTTTGCTATTTTTCTGCATTTAAATTAATTTTTAGGCCTTTTTAATTAGCATTTAATACAAAAAATTAAGAAAAGTTTCAAAAAAATAATTTTTCATTTTTCTTAAGTTAAGATAAATATAAAAAGCCAAAAAAATATTTTTCTATATTTTGCTTAGTTAAATTTGTATTTTTAAGCAATTTAAGTAGTTTTAAATAATTTTTAATTCCTAGAAAATACAAAAATAATCATAAAAATACAAAAATAGTTTTGAAAATTCTTTTTTGTCATTTTAGATTTTTCCAAGTCATAATTTTATTTTTCTAGCCTTATTTCATATTTTCTTGTATTTTAGGTCATTATTAAATAGTTTAAATTAGTTTTTAATTAATAATAATTAATTAAATAGTTGTAAAAATAATTTTCTTTTTCTATAAATTTTCTTTTATCATTAGGTTTGTAAAAATATCATTTTCATATTTTTAGGGTTAATATTGTGTAAGTTTCACATTTTCATTTGTACGTTACGTAGTTTTTAATTCAGTTTTATAAAAACATAAAAATCAAAAACATCATTTTGCAAATAGTGATAGCGTTTATTTAATATTTTTTATCTTTTTAATTTCCTTTAATTTGCATTTAAGCCTCTGTAATTTGTAGGCTTTTTCTGTAGTTATAATAATCATTCTCAATCCTATTTTCCGTTCAAATTCCTCGATCACTATTCGTTGGGTGATCCATTGCACACAAATTACTGCTGGGACATAACGACCCGGGGAAACACTATACTCCCCAGATCTTCATTGAGTTCGTGTCTGAGCCGTTTTAAGTTTCTTACGGTCGGCCATTCACAAGTGGCCGGTTTGTGTGAGAAAACTTGACGGTTCCGCATCGATCAAAAACCAGGTGGTGTCATACCGCTAGGTGCACGGTAGTGAGGATCAGCTTGTGGTCGGTATTGATTGTGGTTTATAGAAGCTACGGGAGCTTGGTAAAGAGAAGCATCGGTTGCTTGACAATCATAATACGCGTGTGGACCACTACAAGTTTCACACACCTTGTTTACGGCTTTGATTGGTTCCGGCTTATGAATTTCGCTTTTGATTTCCTTTACCTCTTTCATCATACAACGGATGACGTCCGTTAGCTCGGCTATTGGAGCGGCTAACTCGGAAGAGTTACCGGATGAAGAAGCAGGAGTGTTCGAAATATTGACTTTGTTGCGAGAAATAGGAACTTTTGATTTTATCTCGCAAATCTCAATCACATCTTTAGGCTTACGATTCAAGATATTGCCACTGGCGGCTGCGTTCAAAGAATCTTGATCGTTACCGTTCAACTCATTATAAAAGATATTAACTTGTTGAAGCTCCGTGAATTCATGATGGGGCATTTCCTGAGGAGATCTTTGAATCTCTCCCATGCCTCTCCAAAGTTTTCATCGAAATTTTGACGAAATCCAGAAATTTCATTTTTAAGATTAGTCATTTTTTATGGAGGAAAGAAATAATTGACAAACTTTTGAACAAGATCCTCCCAAGTTTCGATGGATCGAGGGGTTCTTTTTCCAGCCAAATCCGGGCTACCCCCTCAAGTGAGAATGGAAAAAGCATCAACTTGATTACTTTTTGTGGCACATCCTTGAAATTGATAGTTGAAGTCAACTTGTTAAACTAACGGATGTGTGCATACGGGTCTTCTCGATCAAACCCGCGGAATTGATTCGTAGACACAAGTTGGATCAAATGTGTCTTCAATTCAAAGTGATCGGAATTGATTACTGGTAAAACGATGGCATCTCCATAACCCTCGATGGGTGCTTGAAGCATTTCCGCCATAGTTCGTTCGTCTGCCATATTGTTGTTAGGAATAGTATGAATCTCGGGTTCGACTATTTGGGCAAAGACGTCTACGAGAACGTCTTCTAGAATTTCTCGCTAGATCACGCAAAGGACGCAATGATCTAGAAGAACGAGTGCGCATGCACTAGACGTAACTTGAGGAAACAAGAGAATTATGAAAATGGGGAAAGAAGAATCTTTTGGGTTTTATGGTTTTGAAAAGTAGATATAACAACAAATCCAATTAAATCAATATCGAGGCAAAACGACAGTGAACTTAAACCAATAATCACAAGATGAATGGCTTCTTTGAAAAAGGTACACCACTCACAAGGACACAAAGGCAAGTTTTAATCTTTGGTTCGGGAACTTATTATGGTCAGACCCCTTAGGTAGTACACTGCCTTGGTTTGCGGTGGTAACTTTTTATGTTGTTATTATTAAACAAAGAAAACGACAAATCTTTTTGTATTTTTATCTTATATATATATATATATAGAGACAAAAGAAAAATATTTTTTTTGTGTTTTATACGTTTTAAGATGTTTTTGGGTTTTTGGATTTTTTGATTGGGAAGTAAAAAGCACAAGCTACAGAAAAAACTCATGATACTGTGATTTTAATAACTGTGTGCCAAACGGCCTCTAAGGCCCTACTTTAAGCACTAATTAAGCTAGCTAGAAAAATTCCTAAAAATAAACTAAAATGGCCATGATGTTCACGACCAACCAAAGATCTTGTATCCCAAATTTGAGCTCAAATGGACTTATAATGAATCCGTGAAAATTCCACAAAGTTTTGTAAAAACCAATTTTTCACTTCCTTTTTTTTTTCTTGTTGACAGAAGCAGGGCAAAAAGGCAGCAAAGGGCGAAGTTTCAAGGGCCAAATAAGCTACTTAAAAAGCACTAAATCCTAACCAAAACATAAAAACATAAACACTATACGTCTAACTACTAATTGCAACAACAAACTAATCCTAAATTTAACTCTAAGCTACTTAAATCTAGGCTAAAAAAAGGAGTGGCTGCTGTTAGGCTGCTGTTTAAACAGGCCACGAGGGGCAATTTTGTGCTTAAAAATAAGAACAAATAAGCAAAGGATACACTAAACCTAAACTAGTAAACTGATGGGCATAAAAGGGAACTAAATAAGCTGAAAATAAGACGTAATAAGCACTTTAAGAGGTCCACACAGCTGCTGAAACAGCCCTGCTGTTGGGCTGCAAAACAGTAAGACATAACCCCCTTTTTTTTATTTTTGCAAACAAAAGTTATGGATAACTCCTGTGATGACTTAACCAATACTGACCTTAACTAATTGCGGACTCAACATGGGTAAAAACATGAGTTTAACTCATAACATAAGCTAATCCAAACACTACCCTAATGGCAGAAATGCTAAAAACTGATTTTTGGGACTTGAAACTTTTTAAGGAGCATTTCCAACTTCACAACAAACTCAATTTAATGTTAAGAAAGCTAAAGCCAATGTACTAAAGTAAAGCAACAGAGTTCAAATGAAACTGAATTTTCATAAACTGAAAAAAATACAGAACTTGGAATGATAATTAAATTTGCAATTATACTTAACTAAAAACAGTATTTAAAAGACACAGAAAATAAAAGCTGGACTAGAACCAAGAATTCTAGACAAGGTTTTTTTTTTTATTTCCCTAAGCTTCTATATATACAAAAATAAAAATCAGTCTTGTGCCTTCTCTTTGTCTTCTTTCATTTGTGTTTCTTGTGTGAGTGTAAAGTAGACCAAAAGCAGACTTGTGCTTGTTTTGAGTCAATCCCCACCATCCAATAATTAGGTACAAGCCTTGAGCAATCTTAGCCTTCCATGGGATTTTGTAAGTTTGGGATTGATGACTTGGCAAGGGGAACACGTGAAGAGGTAGACATGTGAGCCTGATATCTTGGGACAGGGGAGGGTGTGATGATGGGGGTTGGAGTGTTGCAGGTGGTGTTGCAGGAAAAGGTGGAGAAAGAAATGGTATGGAGGAAAATGGTAGGCGGGTGAAGTGGTTTTGCAACTTATGGGAGGTATTATTAATAAACGGGGTTCAAAAATGGGAGTGGGCTTGGATATTTATTTTGGGTTTAAGCTTTTTGGGGTCCGGTTTGGTTTTAGGATTAGTAACAAGGACCAAATTTGTAATTCACCAATCTTGAGGGACCAAATCTGTAATTTTCCAACGTTAATCAAGGACCATTTTTGACAAGTTTAATTTACCCAAGGACCAAAAATAATAATTTTTCAAATTAAAAATGTCCCGGGGTAATTTCTGTCAATCTTTGAAACTTCAGGGACTAAAGTTGCCATTTTGAAAAACTGAACTTTATAAGGGTAATTTTGACAACTTGAAAATCCCTGAGGGCCTTTTATGAAAAATTAACTTGTTTTTAATAACCAGGGACTAGATTTTGACAATTATTGCATAAAATATAGTCTAAATATTTTTTCTGTCTTTTTGAGACTTTTCCAAGTGTTTTTGACTGTTTTTGCAGTGTAGAAGGAACAAAAATGATGAGTATTTAGACACTCATCAATCCCCAACACTAAACTATTGCTAGTCCCTAGCAATCTTTTGTGAAAACTTAATGGATTTAAGTCTCTTTACCAAAAGCCATTACTTCTGGAGTAGCCAAATGTTTCAGTTCAAGTAAGAACTATGGTACACTGATAACCATATGATTTTGAGCAAATCACCAGCTTCCAACGGATTTGATTTGTCTTTACAGAAGTTTGCTTCGGACTAGCCAACTCTTAGATAAAATATCTTTGGTGAGTCGATTACCAATTATGGTTTCCCAACTGCCTTTACCACAAATATAAACTTGGGCTAGCCAACTCTTCTCTAATTAAAGATATGGTGAGCTGAACACCATACAATTTTGGGCAAATTGCAAGCCGTCAACGGTTTTGAGATATCTTTACCAAGAGCCGTTTGCTCCTGGATTAGCCAATCCTTTTGTTTATTAGACATGGTGGATTGATAACCGTAAGCTGAGTAAGTGCAAAACACTTACTCCAAAAAAAATTTGGCCAAAATGGGGAATTGGGTGGATAATTACATGATAAAATTCGTGAGAATTCCCCCCCACACTAGAAATGAATATTGCCCTCAATATTCAAAGTCTGCGGAAAGCGGTTATCTGCGAGGAAACGTAAAGGGAAATACTACGGCCATTATTTTGAAGATTTTTTTTTTATTTTATAGAAAACTTATATGCAACAGCGGGGCAAACAACTCCCCCACAAAGGGTGGTACACGGGTGAAACCCATGTTTAA
>OU343222.1:47102036-47250483 GCA_910596185.1 Chrysanthemum makinoi | reverse complement strand
TTATAAACCAAAGCGGATCCTTTATATCACAAACCAAATCCAAACTAAACCCGGCCAAGCCCAAAAACCCAACCCGACCCAAAATTTAAAAGCGATCATCACTTGCATACTGTAGCACCCTCTCCGCACATGCGCCAAAACGGTGGTTTTACCACTTGTTCTCCACTTTCCACCTACCTACCTACATCCCCGGTGGTTAACAACCCCTTCCACCTCTACATACAACCAACCCCAATAAATGCATAAAACACCTTTAGGACTTTTGGTAGCCAATTTGCAATTCAAGAGCCATGATCACTTTGGTGATCCAATGGCCATAACTTCAATGGGAAATGATCGGGAGATGTGAGAGGATGCTTTTTGATGTCTATAAAGAAGGAAAGAAGCAGAAGAGAAGAAATATTAGTGTAGGTAGTATAATTTAGTGTCGATATAGTGTAGTTTTCATATTCTAGTGTAATTTGAAGCTTCCAAGTACTTTTGTTATAAATTTCAGTAATATTAATCCTTTTTCAATAAGCAATTTCAGTTTTAAGTTCCATTTAAATTTTATGAAAAATTTCATGTTTATGCAAAATTTCATGATGATTTAACCTTTCAAAGCTATTAGAACCTTAATAACTTAGTTTATATTCAAAATTCAAAAATTCACAAAATTACTAAAAAATTAGTTAAAAATAAAAATCCTATGGAGACATGATCAAAACAATGGTGCAGTGCTGATTTTGGATTACTTATTGGTTTAGAGCTTCTTGGGAAGCTATAGGAGTGATTCGGTCCTTGGTTCCGTCTGTCCATGATGAACTCAATTTGTAAGCCAATTTCTTGAAATTTGCAATTTTAAGTATAAGTGTTATAATCTAGTTAACTTTAGCTTAAATCTGTTTTAAATATAGTATTTGGTTAATCAATAGGTTATTCAGTTTAAAAATCTATTTTAGTGTTTAAAAGTTTCAATTCAGTCAACATAAGTGGTGTTTGGATTTGCCATGTTAACTGTGGTCTAGTTTGTTTATGTTGTTGTTTGTACTTGTTTCATGTTACATTAGTATATAATAGCTCAGAACAAGAATAAAAATCAGTACTTATTCAACAAAAAGTCAAAATCCTTTTTAAACTCACCTTCACTGTCAACTGTTAGGATTTTAGATTGTCAATATCATCATAATTGCTTATAACTTGATATTATAGCTTAAATTTCATCTCATTGTAGCTTATTTCAACTTATTCAGTCCATAGAATTAGTTAGAATCTCATTAAAGTCAACATAGTCCATTTTATTAAAAAGTCAAATTTTCCTTAATGCAGTTTTTGAATAAACTTCACAATTTCCTTTGTGATCTTACTGTTAGGATTTAACCATTCAGCTTTTGGGATAGTAAAGTTTAGTTGCTCAACTAAATTAGAAAAATAGTAGTTAACTCCCACTTAGCTTATAAAGTGCTTATAAATCAGCTTCTTTTGACCCCTTTTCAAAATGCATGCGGTCACTTCGGCGATACTTGAGGTGTGCAGATCTTATAAACTTTTGCACAAGCTTCATTCAAGCTTGTAAGAAGCTGATTTTTGGTCCAAGTGTAGTTAGCCAGGTCTACTTTAGGTCCCAACAGGTACATTTTCCTTTTAGCTTATTAGAATTACTTTTGTACTAGCTTAAAGTAGCCACCTAATCACTGTTTTTCATTATTAATCCAATAAGCTCAAAACTAGTTTAAGCTTATTTAACAAATAAGAGTACTGTTAATTAGCTAAGATAGACTTAATATAGCATTAGTTAGCTTCGTGTTCACTGGTATTCGTGAGGTGGCCTTTGGCTTATTTTGAATTGGCTTTATTAATAAGCGGTTACCTACTTGATTGCATTTTCCTCCACATAAGCATATGTTTTTATATTTTCATAGATTAAGAATAATATTTTAGTATTTTCCTGAATTTTTCATATTTTTCTAGAACTGTTTGCTATTTTTCTTTATTTTAAATAGTTTTTAAGTCTTTTTAAATAGCTTTTAATACAAATAAATCGAGGAAAAGTTAAAAAATATGTTTTCAATTTTCATAGATTAAGATAAATATAAAAGGCAAAAAATATTTTCCATAATTTTCTTGGTTTAAATAGTATTTTCTAGCATTTTAATTAGTTTTAAATAGTATTAAATTAATAATAAATACATAAAAGTGTAAAAATATATTTTCAGTTTTAAAATAAGTTTGATCATATTTTAGATTTTTCTAAGTTATAATTTCATTTTTCTAGGTTAATTTTTTATTTTCTTATATTTTAGTGCATTTTAAATACTTAATAAATAGTTTTAATTAATAATAATTAAATAAATAGTTGTAAAAATAATTTTCTTTTCCTAATAATTTTATTTTATTATTAGGATTGTAAAAATGTTATTTTCATATTTGTAGGCTGTTTTTATTTAAAACTTCACGTTTTATTTTTATGCGTTTACGTAATTTTTATTTAAACGTACGTTTTAGGTTTTAAACGTTCATCATTTTAAAATAGTGATAGCGTTTATTTAATATATTTTAATTTTTTAATTTCTTTTAATTTGCATTTAAGTCAGTAATTTATATATCTTTTCTTTAGGTATAAATATTTCAAAAACCTAACGATCACTATCCTAGTGATTATTCGACATCTGTCGTGTTAAACACCAATTCTTCCTCCGTGGGACTTAGCGACCGAATCCCTATATTCCTCGATCTTGAATTGCATTTGGTGTTTGAGCTGTTTTGAGTTTTCTACGATTACGTATTCCAAGTGGTAGCTGCGTGAGATAACTTGACGGTTTTGCATCGATCAAATTTTTGGCGCCGCTGCCGGGGAGGCTGTAAGCGTGTTCTAAGCATTTCCAGATCCATTCTTGCACATATACCACTTTTTTATAAAGTTATCAAATTATCAAAAAGTTCATTAACACTTTTCCTAAAGTGTTAGCAACACCAAAAATATTTTCATTCTTTGTTTTTACAAAATGTTTATCCAAAAATCCAAAAATATCCATCTTTACCCTCTCACATCTTTGATTCTTCATCATCAAACCCTCTAAAACCATTTGATTCTTTCTATGTCTTATCCTCACCCTTTTGGTTGTCAATGGTGTGGTGGTCCTTATAATGGTGGCAATTGCCCAGTTGTAGCATGGTGGAATCGAGAAACGAGTGCTCATAACCGGGATCCCTATTCCTACCATAACACAAGCTGATTTATTCCATCGCCTACCACCAGCGTGAGACTTCGGTAGTTTTCTATGTTGTGAGAACTGTGGTGGTTCACTCTGATTCGATTGTCAATGGGAAACTGCAGCTTGAGCGGCGAGTTCACGATAACAATTATGAATACAACACATCGACTCACGCCACATCGGTTTTCTTGTTGTAGTATTGTGAGGTCCAGCACTTTAGCTCACGATTGTCAAACAAGGAATCCATTTCTTGTAACAATTCACGACTCTTCATTATCATGACCAACCTCTCAGATTACCAAATGAATCGAGGCACCACCTCGGCTGACCACCTCAAAATCTTCTCCTTGATATTTGGATTTAGTGAAAGATTTGAAGGAATGTAAACACTCCCAAGATAATCCAAATCAAAAATCCATGGAATTTTTGTTAGCTGAAGAGCGGGCTGCCAAATTAAATTCCCAAATTGCATTTGAAAAATCTATTAGGGAATCCATTGCAAAAGAAAAAACAGCCAAATCTAGCTCTCAATTCCGTTTTATTCCTGATGACAGTGATGATGAGGATACACTTGATATCCTTCAATGCTATAAAGATTCATCAAGTTCATCAGTTGAGATTCCATCCGTGGAAATACAGGGAGAAAAGACTATGATGGAATTACTAGCAGAAGAACAAATGGAAAGTATAAAACATATGTATGCTAGTCCTTCTAAATTCCCAATAAATTTATCACACGATATTCCACTCTCTCTAAACATGGGGATGACATCTTGACCCTTGTTCACGAAAGAGGATCGGACGAATTCATAAAGTCTAGTGTTGAGAACCTTGTCCTAATCCCAAAGAGAGTCACGAGAATTCTTGATCATGTATGTGATATCCCTCCTCCTCTTGTCTTCCAAAGTAATCATGTTGAGATGTTCTCCGATTCTATTGATGACGATTCGTTATCTTGTGGAGACATGGTTATATGGAAGAATTACCTTCTACAGCGTTAGCTTAGAAGAGAATGATGAATTCATTAAGGAAATCAAAGATGAAGCACTTAGTGCAACATTCTTGAATGTCGTCTCTCATTTCTAGAATCGAGGCTTTTAATGAAAAGCCTACTTCTATCCTATCCCCTTTGAGATAGTGACTTTTGTTCGATGATTCTATTAGGAATTGCAAACATTCAATTTTGATCATATGGGAGAGAAGATTAGTGGTATTACCACTTCTCATTCTCATAATTCTCTCCCCGATTATGAATCATTCACTTTTGAGGAGTTCCCAGTGAACTCGGTCAAATCAATCGAATATGAATCATTCTCCTTTGAGAGGTTCTCTTGTGAACTCACTCATATCATATCTCTACCGAAGTATGATAACTTCTACTTTGATCTAGACACACCCGGGATATGTCTAGACCAATTGAGCTTAAAGATGAAATTCATGCTATTATGAATTCTCCTTGGATGATGATAGGTTAGTCAAGATTATTATCATGACTTTCTTTCTCTTCTTCACCTATCCGGTGGCTTCTCACGTTCTTCACTCCTTCGGGAATGAAGACACTATATTTTGATCCGGCATTTTCATTTATCATTTGTGAGCGGTTCTATGTATATCTCATCGGTGTGGAACTTTCACGTACTTCAATGTTTATACAAAACATCTTGAATGAAAGTCCGATGGAGATTGTCTCTTCCACTTACTTCCCCGTGAACAAATTAATTCGGGGTCGAGTCAAGCTAGCGACTCGGTAATCAAAAACAATAGTTAAACATGGGTTTTCACCCGTGTGTACCACTGTGTGGGGAGATGCCCCACATGTTGTATATAGACCTTAAAAATGAATGAAAATTGTAAATATTCAAAAAGAGAATAATTGTTGTGTTTTAC
The DNA here is from genome assembly GCA_910596185.1 of Chrysanthemum makinoi. Taxonomy (NCBI): domain Eukaryota; kingdom Viridiplantae; phylum Streptophyta; class Magnoliopsida; order Asterales; family Asteraceae; genus Chrysanthemum; species Chrysanthemum makinoi. Next base: position 47,245,402 of record OU343222.1, on the reverse strand, counting down.
ACACTTGGCTAATAATGTCTTTTTTTACGTTCTAAGTTTAGGCATAACAGCCGGTACTTTGAATATTGAGGACAATATTCATTTCTAAGTGTGGGGGAAATTCTGGCGAATTTGATCATAAATGTACCCTTTTAGTCCCTTTTCCCCAAATGGCAAAATTTTAAAATTTTTTTAGTGGAAGCACTATGTACTAAACACAACAAATGGTAATCGATCCACCATGTCTAACCCACATAAGGATTGGGTAATCCGAGAGCAAAGCGGCTCTTGGTAAAGATATCTAAATCCGTTTGGCTTGCAATTTGCCCAAAATTGTATGGTGTTCACCCCGTATCCTAAAAGTGAAGAGTTGCAGCTAGCCAAGTTTATGGCTTGTGGTAAAGGCGTTGGAAAATCCATAATTGGTAATGTCGGCTCACCAAAGATATTTTATCTAAGAGTTGGCTAGTCCGAGAAGCAAGCGGCTACGGTAAAGATAAATCAAATCCGTTGAAAGCTTATGATTTGCTCAAAATCATTTGGTTATCATTGTACCAAAGTTCTTACTTGAACTAAAACAATTGGCTACTCCAGAAGTAATGGCTTTTGGTAAAGAGATGAAATCCATTAAAGTCTTAAAACATTGCTAGGGACTAGCAATATCTTAGTGTGGGGGATTGATGAGTGTCTAAATACTCATCAGTGGTTCGGGTCCATAGGAGCACGGTATTGGTTGCCTCACGATGGAAATCCCCACAGCGTTTGCTTCAAAAGGGTTACCATCGGTGGCCATACGGTTGTAATAGGCATGGGGGTACCGCAAGTAACACATACTTCCACTTTCTTGACTTCAAGGGAGGTGAAGTTTGTGGAAAAAACTTTCTTTTGTTGAGAGACAAAGCAGATTACTTAGTGAGTTTGTCAATCTTTGCTCGGTGCTAGATTGACTGTACCGGCGATGAAATAGAAGGACCAACACCGACTTGGGAAACAACCGGTTTGCCGATGCGGTCGCGGACTTTAGAACTTGTTTACAATTATCGCTAAAGCTTCTTTTCTGATTTTAAGAAATTTCCTCCAGTGGAGGAATTGAAGAATCTTGATCAGTTATTTCATCCATTATAGAAAGTATCGAGTTGCATTAACTTCGGAGAAACCATGGTGAGGACATTTCTTGAACAACTCCTTAAAAGCGATCCCGCGGATTCAGCGAAGGGTTCATCAAACTTTTGTGTGAACTTGATGATTTCGTTTTAAGACTGTGGTTTTAGAAGGTGGATAGAACTTCGTTCACAAATTTCTTCACCAGTGTCTTCCCGTGTTTCGTCGATTGAGGGTTGTTTATCAAGCCAAATCACGGGCTTGTTCGAGGGAAAATGGGAAGAGAAGGCGACATCGGTAGGGACATTCTTGTATTTGATGGTAGATGCAATCTTGTTAAACCAATGAATATGAGCATGAGGATCATCCCTTTCAAAACCATAGAATTGACTTGAGGTTACAAGATTTAGTAACCCGGTTTTGAGTTCAAAATTTTCGCACAATGGTCGGGATAACAATAACATCTCCATACCCATCGATGGGTGCACGGGCTTCGCACATAGGGACGTTCTTCATACGTGATACTTGAAGTAGTGCGGCGATCGGATCTCAGTCCGGCGATGGGGCTGAACGTCTCACGGATCGCCTTCTGCCTTCTTGAATCGACAAGCTCAACGAAATGGGCTCCATGAGACCTAGAAGAGCGGTCGCGCATACACTAGAGTTGACTCTAAGAAATTTCGAGTCGAGGGTTATGAAGGAAAAACAATCTTTTTGGGTTTTATGGTTTTAATATGTTTTGGATTTTTGGATTTTTATAAGAAAATATAAACATATATAGATGGTATGAACAAGGACTGAATATTCAAATCACTAATCGCTAAGCGTAAGATTATTAGCAGCTCCCGAGCGTGGCGCAAAATTTGATCGATCCCAGCGGTGGGTTTATTACACAAGTCAACCACTTGTGAATGGTCAACCGTAATAAAAGTCAGACGGTCTAGAACCAAAGCAATTAAGTCCGGAGAGTTTAGTGTTTCCCGGTCGTTAAGTCCCCAAGCGAAACGTCTTATTGAATATAGCGTGTAGTGATCAGTGATATTGAGCAGGGAAAGGGTTAATGATAATACTAGATGACAAAGGAAAAATCTGAGAAAGAAAATTAAAAAGCTAAATTATATTAAATAAGCGCTATCACTATTTTTAAAATGGATTTTCTTGATTTTTCTTTTATAAATTTGAATTAAAACTAATTTTAAACTTTAAAACTAAATTAAAATACTAAAAATTATGAAAATTAATGGGAAAATTATAAAAATATTTTAAAAAAAATCTAAAATAACTAAAGAGAATTTTCAAAACTAATTTTGTATTTTTTGATTTATATTCTAATTTCTATGATTTAAAAACTATTTAAAACTAATTAAATTGCTAAAATTACTATTTAAACTAGGAAAATTATGGAAAAATATTTTTTTGGCTTTTAATATTTATCTTAATCTATGAAAATTGAGAACTTATTTTTTTGAAGATTTTCTGATTTATTTGTATTAAAAGCTAATTAAATAGTTAAAAGCATTTTAAAATAGGAAAAATACTAAACAGGTGATGAAAAATTATGAACAATTCAGGAAAAGTCTAAAATTATATTCTAAATCTATGAAAAATATAAGAGCTGGGGCTTATGTGCAAAATTATGAAGCAGTAGTGCAAAGCTGTTTGAGAATAAGCACATAAAATAAGCTAATAAGCACTAGAAAGCACAAAATGAACACAGAAGCTACTAGGACTAGAATTAAGCTATAACTAAGTGAAATGAGCTAAAATCAACTAAGCTATACCACTGAATATCAAGCTACAAGCTTATGAGTACAAAATCAAACAAGTTAAATTCACAGTCTTTGCGATTTCAAGCTTAAAATAAGGCTGTCTACCTAGTTGGAACCCAAAACTAAATACCACAATCTCAAGTAGACCTGGCAAGGAGTTCATAAACCAAGAATTACCCCAAGACAAGCCCCGTAGCTTGTTGTGAATTTACTTTAAACACTGTGCACACTTTCGATTTGAGTACTATTTTTAGCACTTTGACCCATTTACAAGCTATGTAGGAGCTTATAGGGATTTGGAAAAATTTCACAAAATTCAGTTTTAGAAACTAGACCAGCTCAACTTGTTAAATCCAAAATAGCTCTTAACCAAGGATTAACAAATGATAAATCCAAAGTTTGATAAAGCAGGACTTAAGCAATTTTTGACTTTTTGAAAATCCTATTAGTTTGACTTTTATGAACTTAGATTCTAATTTATGAACTGAGATTGATGTTTTATGATAAAATAGGACTAGTGCAAGCTAACTTAACTACTCCTTAACCTATATGCAACCTATGAATCTTTGCAATTTTCTTGAAATAGAAACTAGGGCGGTTTAAAAACAACTTTGACTATTAGAGATCTTGTGATGCCAATGTATGAGCTAAAAGTACTAGATAGATGGTATCTATACCGCTATGATGCAAGAACTCAACTACTAACAACACCTAAAACTCGGATGATCCATGAATCCAAACACTCCTTAATAAAATTGTTTCTTAATTCCACTAGAGATTCAATGAAAGCTTACCAACCAATACAACGAGAGATTAATCACTATTCTAACAGCCTAATAACACAAATTTAAGCACTTACAACAAGCTATCATCACGGTTTCAATTATGCGACTAAAAATAAAATGGAAAAGTGATTTAGAACTCACAACTTGTCGGTATTATGTTGCGAATCGACCATAACTACACTAACCCTAAGCTAATCCAACTGATCAAGCTCACGCAGCACCCAATGTCATAACCATTTCCAAATGAAGCTCGGTTTGACTTTTGTTGACCAATATGAGAGTTAGCTTAAAACTGAAAATTTAGCTTACTACTTGACTATATGAGGCGTAATAAGCTCAACTAAGTTCTAAATAGGCTATTTGAAGTTTTAGCACACTTGACCAATCTTGGTTCTTTGACATATAAATGAAAATATTAGGAAACTTATCACAATTTGAATCAACACTTCAAATTAGTTAAAGATTACTTAAATGAACTTAGTTTATCATAAGGAAGAAAAGATTACAAGCTTTGAACTAGATTAAGACATTAGACAAATTAAGCATACATGAAAATGAAAACTAAAAACTACTCTGTCTCTCTTATCTTTCTCTATTTATCGACAAAAGTCTTCCCTCTCCTCGATCATTTCCCATCAAGAATCGAGCCATTGGATTAGTAGAGCCTTTTTAACCGTTGATGAGTTTTGGCGCTAAAATGGATATAGCAACTGGGGGTGGGTTGAGTGCAAGGAAGGAGAAGCATTAAATTCCTTTTGGCTTTTAGGTGAGGTGGAGTGATAAGGGTGGTGGGTTTGTGAGTTTGGAAGTATGGTGATGGAGTGTTGACGGTTGAAGAAAGAGGCGGGGATTGGAGGAAAAGGGGTGAGAGTTTGGCCTTTGACGGGGTTTATTAATAGGGAGGGGTCAAAACAAAAAGGGGTCAAGTGGTTTATTGGCGAGGGGTTAATAATACAAAGGGTCCGTTTGGTTTTAGGATTAGTAAACAAGGACCAAAATTACCAAATCGACCAAACAGGGACCAAAGCGTAATTTTCTAAACTTATCAAAAGGGCCAAACATGCCAAGTTTCATTAGTACAAGGACCATAAAAGACAATTTTCCATTTTAAACTTCCTGGACTATTTTTGCCAAATTTTGAAACTTGAAGGACCAAACTTGTAAATTCTCCAAACTTTTTACCCAAGGATCATTTTGATAAATTTTGATTTTAAAAGGACTTGGGTTGACTTTTATTCAAAAATTGCTCGGGGACTGATTTTGTCAAGATTTGAAAGTTAGGGAAAGCGCCAATTATGCAAACTTAGCTCGTTTTTCAAATTTTTTAAACATTTTGCATCCGAAACATATAAAATACAATCCTTGGATATTTTGGTATTTTGATGCATTTCTAGCGTTTTTAAATGTTTTGCAGTTCAGATTTGACCAAAAATGATGAGTATTTACACACTCATCAATACTCTCAATAATTTTCTCTAACCAACCTTTAATCGAACCTCCTTTGAATTCACCAGCTAATAGTAATGACCACATATGGAGAAAACCCGATACGACTAACTTGAAAAGGTAGTAAGCATCCTAACTTTGTGACTTATTTCTTGTTCTAAATTCTTGATCAATCCACAACTGCGTGTGACACCAAGTACTAAAACTTCCTCAAAGTGATAGTTATACACTGTGAGTACTACAACGTAACTCCTTACATCAGTTATAACCAGATTGTCAATTCAAAATCACTTAAAGTGACAGTAATACCCCAACAAGTTATCTTGAGACATGCATCCAACCAACCAACCAACGTCTCAAAGATAAAGAAGTCCACCCGTGAAATGTCACGTCAATTCCGCATCAATAATACCGTACAAAACCCCGTAGTCATTTTTCATATCTTCGTTCAAGCCGTGAATATTGTATCCTCCGTGAAATTATAATGACCAAATACCAAAAAATACCACTCTTTATCAAATATTATCAAGAATTTATATTATATAATTCAAGATAATATCTTTTGATATACCATTCGTATACACAGTCCAAACAATGTTAATGTATACCGTCCATCACAGCCCATATCACGTCCAGTCCAATTATCATTGTATGTCCATGAGAGAATGAGAAAAGCCCGATCCAATTTCCAGATAAACTAAGCACCGGATATATAAAACTTTGTCACACTTTTACCCTAAACCTAAATATCACACTCACAAAAGTACGCCTCCTCACCAACTGCTTTCTCCAAACACATAGACAAACTTCATCTCATTCTCAGTCATCATCACAAATCTTATAAACTCATCTCCCATCAAACAATTATAATCAAATAAATACCCACACCTTTACCTTGTTTTCTATTACAGCTTTAGTCCGAATCAAGAAAGTTGAAGAGCTTCAAGATCCTTTGAAGGGGGTCTCGGGTAAGGTTAATTAGGGTTTTGTTTTTAATTTGATATGAGTTCATGTCTAAACGAATTAAAAGACAGATTATAACACTTTGTTATCAATCTTTCTTTAATAATTCGAATATGAAATGAAGCTAAGCTTCTAAAGGATCTGTGAGGATAAAGATTCAGTTGAAACAATCGATAAAGATTGCAAAAAAAACGAATCGAGTCTGAGGTCAGTTTATTTTCTTGATTTCGGTTTGATTGAAGAGATGGAGTTGATGTAGGATAGTGTAGTTTGATTGTGAAGTTGTTAAGGTTGATATTTGTTGTTGGATTAGTGAACATATCTCATGGACTGATGATGTTTATGGTAGGTCGAGAGTTGTATATGGTATTTGGTATGTTGACGTGGTCATAATCTATTTTACGCGTAACCATTTTTCGTTTATTTTCCTTATGCGTAGGCTTTAGTCAAAACCTTACGCGTAAGTTTCTTGGTCTTCTGGCGTAAACGCGATTTCTTATCGTAGCGATTTCTTACGCGTAGCTAAGGCTTATCGCGTAAAAATATCACGCTAAAATTTCTTCTGGCGTAACTTCACGATTCTGGCGTAAGTACTTATGATGCTCCTTATGCGTAGAAAAAGAGGGTTTTGACTCTTTGACTTTTTCCGGCGAGTATTTCCGACCAAAAATTCCGTTCAGCTTCATATATACGGAAGAAGCATAAAAATGCTTCCTTTTTGACCCATTTGACCATAGAAACTGACGGTTGACCACTTTGACACGGATACGGATTGGTACAAAATGTCTAAAAGATTGATATATCTGTTTGGACAATATTGAGACAAGACAGATAGAAACTTTTTGGGACCAAGACATTTGACCAATAAATAAAAGGATAACAAAAAACTTGTATAAACTGTTTTCCCACAATATCTGGAAAAAAAATTTCCAACCCACAAAAATAGCTCAAAAACAGTTTAAACATGTATCAAAAACCAACATAAATCATCAAAGCATAACCATGGCTCTATACCACTTGTTAGGACCGAATAACATAAGATTTATGTGGTTTGGAAGTCGTGGTTGGTGGAAGAAATCTTCATCATTTTTAGAGAGAGGGAGGAGAAAACAAAAACCTTTATTAAGAAAACACAAACTACACCTTTAGCCTAATGTTTCACCTCACCCCTCGTGGAGAGTCATGTGGGGTATTTATAGGCTCAACAAACCTTAATTTTGCCACTTAAATGATACTAGTCTCTATGGGCAAAGTATATTACGCATCTAGTCCAATTCACGTAAGTGACGTTATCTTTATAAAAAAACGAGGCTAACAAAAACTATACAGAATTTTATATCTACACCCAGAACAATCTTCATATTTTATAATTTAGACCTCCATCTTTAGACGTGGGCACATTCAAGTGCTAATCTTTGATATTTTCTCACAGCTGGTCCCTCATCATACTTTTGTTTAACTCTGAGAATAAGCCCTTAATGTGTGTAAATCGCAAGTCTTAAATTTATATACTGGTTTTACCAATGTTTATGGATTATCCACAATACACACAAGTATACCTGATTCTATACACTAATATAGATATGGATAGTCTGAGTGTAAATCACAAGGAACGATGTGTAATAACTGGTTGTCTGACTAAAATAACAAAATACTCCAGGGAATAATGTAAATTAGAGGGAGTTTTAGTTCGTACGCGAATAATGGTTGATTATTAAAACAATGAAATAACAAGTTGAAAAGCAAATATTTCTTAAAGTCGCAAACAATCAATGATAAAAGCGTGCCTACCTAGTTTTTATTTCTCTTTATTTTACCCATAACTAAGTTAGTTCCATAGCTATTGATTATATTGTTTTTGATTTCTAAAGCAATCTAGAGTAGATGATCACTAATATCTAAGTATAGACCAATTACAATTCCAAAACCTTAATTCCTACAAAATACTCAAAGTTTTTCAAGATATTTGATTAAAAACTTGCTACTCATAAACCTTGTAACGTAAAATCATGTTTACTTTCTATAAACTCTTGTTCAAGTAAACAACAGTTTAAAACTATACAAAGATTTTATCTGTTTGCAAACTCTATTGTGGTTTTTATCAAAATATCTTCGGGAAATTTTTTTTAAACCTCTTCCATGAACTTACCATATAAAAATGCATTATTTATGTCTAAATGATGAAAAGTCCAATTTTTTTTTTGAACATGTAAACTTAGAATACACATAACAATCACAATTTGGACCAAATGAGAGAAAGTTTCAACATAATCAATACCTAGCTTCTTTTTGATTAAATTGTTTTGCTACAAGTAGGAATGGCAATGGGGCGGGTTTGGGGTGGGGCGACCATCCCCATCCCCAAACCCGATAACAAAAACCATCCCCAAACCCGCTCCAAACCCCATTGGGGATCTTATCTGCCCCATTGGGGGAGATACTCAAACCCAGCATACCACATTGGGGCCTTATCGGGTTGTCTTTTTTGAGCGCGATACTCCATCATACTTGTGTCGCTCCCGGTTTATTCTTATTTCTCTACTATTAACAATATGATTTTATGGAATAGCTTGAATAATCGAGAAACCATTAGTAATATATTAATCATTGGAATTAATTACAACTTTATATAATAGTATGACACAAAACAAGCTTCTATGATCACAATTTAAAATATCACTAAGATAAAAACTAACAAAAATTAGAGAATTATATTTAGTACGGAAATACTAACACAATATTTTATGTATATAGATATATGTATATGTATATGTGTATGTTTAGAGTAGTGGTAGGGGATGGTGTGCCCCGTCCAAACCCGATAAGAATCCCGTTAGGCGGAAGATAAGCATGCTTTCCTCCGCCCTAATAAGTTCGGGTTTCCCCGTCGGGTTCGAGTTTTTTTGCCATCCCTAGCTACAAGTGTATCTTTAAGTCTTTCTACTTCACCCAATAGATTTAATTTATCTTAAAACCCCATTTATGACCTACAACCTTTCTACCGATAGGTTATTCAGATAATTCTCATCAATACAGGTAGGATCTTTTGATGCCTAAACATAATACTTAGATTAACTTATTTTATTCAGATTTAGAAAATATATAATTTTCATAATTAAGATTAGAGTAATTCACATTCCTATGTGTACCATACTTAACCTTATCATCTAAGACAAAATCACTTTAGTTGTAAACTTATTTTTCTACTGGGCCTTCTAATTGTGATTTTTGAAATATTTTCATTAGTATACTCGAACAATTGACCAAAAACGCTAAAGTCGTCACCCTTAGAAAAATAATCTTTTTCATTAGGTGTTACTCCCCTATAATATAGTATATCCTCAACTGTTGTGTTACTGCCTAGTTCATCAGTAGCATCATCACCAAGTGTAGTATCTACATATTTTATTAAGGATGTACCTTGAATAAGTATTTGCATCATTTGAAGTAACAGGGGTAACAATAATGGATTAGTGCCATTACCTTTTTCACCGTCTTTCTATTTATCATTGGGTTATTCAGACATTTTTCCTTTTGTAAATTGATCAAGAAATTTCGAAGTGTTTATTTGATTTTTCATAAAAACAAATTCTTTAGATAAAGAATCATTTTTGAAATCATAAAATTGAACATCCTTTAAGAAAATTATATTATTTGTATCCAAACTGTATAACTTGCATCGTTTCTTATTTGGTAAATAACCAATAAATATACATTCTTGAGACTTAACATAAAATTTATCAGAACCATATTGAATTTATTTTGTGAAACATAAAACCCCAAAACATTTTAAATGAGAGAGTCCGGGTTCAATATTATTTATTACTACATTTGTCCCATAATTATTATTCAGTATTGACTTTTGAAGTCTTTATTTTGCAACTTTGACTTTAAATATTATTATTTGTGTTATATAATACCTGATGAAAATTATACCAACAAAAATATATTTCAAACTCGATTCATTCATATATTTTACATCAAGTAATATATAACACAAATAAAAGTATTTAATGTCAAAGTTAAAAACTAAAGACTTTAAAACTCAATACTGGATAATAATTATGGGACAGATGGACTAACTCATAAGGACTTTCTTGTCAAGCACAACAGTAGGTAACTTATTAATTAGTTATGAAACACTTAATACAGATTCAAGCCAAATGTTCAAAGGTAGCCCCCCTGAAACATGAGGGTTTTACCAACATATAATATGCTTTCTTTCTACCACCCCATTCTGTTGAGATGTATAGGAACATGAAGTTTGATGAATAATACCGTTTTGTTTTAAAAACATATCAAATCTTTGATTTACAAAATCAATTCCATATCAATTATGAAACTTTTTACTTTAGACAATGAACAGACATAAGACTTAAATGATACCCTTGAACTACTAAATCATCATGTAACACAAGGTTTCCAGACAGCTGAAAACTACCAATTTGAGAGACAGTTACAACGGATCCATTAGGATGTGCAACTATACGATTAAGATATTTAACATCTATCAAATTAAAGAGATTAACAACATTAAAGGCCATATGTTGACTTCCACCAGAGTCAATGCATCCTATATAAGTACTATATGTACTTAAGAATTTAAATTTAGAAAAATAAAAATAAAAAATAAATAAATCTATAGGTAAAGAAATTTATGACTGTTAGATATTGGTTTTCATACACACACAATCAATCACAAATAGAGTCGAATTATACAAGAGTTTAGAGAGAGAAAGTGGAAGGTGAGAGCCTTTCTAGAGAAAAGTAAAAAAAAAGAAGGTTAGATTAAATGAAAGGTCCAACCCTCTACCTTGGGAGGTAGAGGGTATTTATAGTTACATACTACCGTCCTCCTTCGGATGTGGATCAGTTATCTGATGAATAAAGACCCGTCCGTCCTCCATGGTGTTGCACTAAACTAAATAACTAACTAAATAACTAGTAAATAACGTAATGTCTACGAGCTAACATATGCTAGACTATAATTGGGGTGGCCGACACTTCCTTATGGAATTTCCAATTCCTAACAATCTCCCCCTAAGGGAGGTCACCCCATGATTTACATTTCGAATCCTAGCATTCTATTTTTATCTTCATGCTCGAGCTCGTAGACTACAATTCTTCAATTCCGCAATCTTTGTGCTTTAACAGTGATACTTCAAAGTCCGACTGCTTTGTACTTTCAGTGGAGGTCTTTAACTTATCCACGTCTTGATGATCTTCGAGCTTTCTTTGAGATCATCAGCCACAGTAAATCTCTAGATCACCCTTTATTGTGTTGCCTTCATGTGATGTTGTGACTTTTGGACCGACATGCTCACACTTTCTGGATCATGACATCTTTCCATCAGAGTATCGGAAGCTTTCTTGGTTCATGATATTTGCATCAGCGTAGAAGCATAGTATAAAAATATCGATCCGGGTTATGTAGATAAGCACTTGTCATTATTTCTTTAATTAAGTGTGGATGTTGTGTGAGCATCTTTGACTTTGGAAATTCTCAATTACCAGGTAGAGCATGTCCAAATGTGCAAACAACGGTTAGCAATAAAACACGAAAAGAGTCTTTGATCACTTTCGTTGAATTGAGGTACACGACCCACGGTTCCCGTTGATCATCAATTCTGCACATTGATGATCGGTAAATTCGAAGAATCTCCTGAGCGAGGTTCCTTGTTCGTGTTCGGCGGGCGAAGGCCAGCAGGGTAGGAACCAAATGAATTGAGATTCATTTGATTGATGAAAATTGATTTGAAAACAATCGCGTATTGCTTAGAAGAAAGTTTTGCAATGTGATGAAGGTTTTATGAGTAATATCAATTTTCAATTTAAAATACTTTTGTATTTGAAAGAGAATACAGATGTATAGAAAAGAAGAGATTTGCATCGAAGGTTTTTCCAAAAGTATTTTTTAAATCAGAGATGCTTTTTGTGTTTGAAAACATGAATACACATTCGATGTGCTATAGAAAAGAAGATTTGCACATCGAACGGTTTTCAAAAGCATTAGATCAATTCATTTCCTAGACCAAGATTAATTCAAGAATGAATCACATTGTTTCTATCCGGTTGTCACAAGCTTGATTTTGGAAAGATCTCACATGTCACCCACCAAGAGCTTGTTTGATATTGGCTCTAGAAGGATTTCCATCTTCATTGTGAATATTTAACATATCACTCGGATGTTCTGGAAATACCACAAGGATAATGCGTAGGACTCTCAATATATACTTACTTTCCACATTGTGTGAAACAGCAAGTCTTCATTAATTTTGTGCACTAATGAGATATTATGGATGATCTCTTGGCTCTAGACTCAATTGTACATTTTGGTTTTCTATGCCGGAGACTAGGGAGAGTCTCTTCTTCATATCTTGATCTCTAAGAGAGAAAGTCGATAGAAAATGTAGGTTCCCCGTGAGAATGAAACAAGTCCTTTTAAGAGGAACTTGAGTAGCTTGGGAAGTTTAGTGCAGTGCGTCATTGGGTCCATGACGTCTTGTCTTCAATACAAGTGTTGCCTTAGTAACCACCAGTAGCATATGAATTGAACGGTTTACGCCTAAGGTTGAATTACTGGAGGGCTATTTCTTTTCACCCTTTTCTCATTTCATTTCTTTTTCATTCTTCACCCGCCAGTGCTTACCGAGAATTCATAACTAGAACCTTGTTGGGTTTATTCCAGTTCTAGCTCTATCTCAGTCCGCACTCTTCCCATATCTTACTTTTCTCCTTTTTTCATCATACCTAAGAACTTCTACACTATCTAGTGGATTGTCCTGGTGATCCCTCATTTCTTGGATCATAGGGAACAAATACCTAACCATCCTTATAACACCATGCATAAAGTAAATTGGTCGGTCTTTTGGTATTGTTCTTTCCTTCTTGAAACCAATTGAAAAATCATTTGTAAAATCAATCAAGGTACTTGTGATATAAAATCAAAGCATTTTGTACCTTAATTGTTTTGGTCATTTAGAAATGCTCCCCCTCAACATGTGCATATGATATTGAAATTGTTTTGCACATGGAGGCAAGAGTTCTTTGAAATATATTCTTGATCACAATTTCCGTAGAAAAAGCCATTTGAATTTCTTTGGTAAATTATCCCCTCACTATGTCGTAGGATTTTGAAATCATTTTATCACATACTGGTGAGAGGTTTTTGAAGTACTTTTCACGATTGCCAATAGAAACCCTTCAAATATGTGCATCGATATCTGAAAGAGTTTGGCACATATTAGAGAACTGCACATTGAATCAAAGCGATCATCTTTATCAAATTTCATTATTAAATCATAAATTCTCCCCGATCAAAAATATCAAACCCTTTGAGATTTTGGATCCCACGTGATTTAATAAGGTTTGGAAAACATGGGAGAATATGTGGCCTTATTTAAATACTCTTCTGGTTTTTGGTTAAATGCTCCTCCACAATCATGTGCATTATGTATATGAAATCGTTTGGCACATGAAGGAATGAGTGCTTTTAAAACAATCACCCTTTTAAAACCGATTTGAGATTTAAATCACGATCTCTCCCCCGATCAAAAATTTCAAACCAATTGAGATTTTGGATCCCGATTGATTTAAATCATTTAGAAAATTTTGGGGAAAGACGTGGCATGATTTACTTTTGAAAAATGACTGAAGATGATCAATTTTAGACATTAAAGATTGTTAGTGTCAGGTATGATATTTTTAAAAGATCTTTAAGTAAAATAAAACCATTTCATAATCAAACAAGAACAGAAAATTTTCATTTTGAAAGATCTTAGAATTTTAAAGAAAATCATACCATGACATAATATTAAATCTTTAGATCACCACTTTTTATTGTACAAAACGGAACTTTTATGAAGAAATATCGTTTGAAAATATTTTATTTTAAATCACTCTCCCCTGTCGATGACCGTAGTTGTTAATTGAGTGACTTAAGTTTTGATAAAATGAAGTCCGGTGATTTTCAAAATTAAGTCCAATTTATTTTCAAAACCAATATTTTTCCATTTTTCAAAACAATATTATTTAAAGATTTTTTTTTGTTTTTTGTTTTTTTTAAATGGTATCATCCATTTATCTGCTAAAGATCGTTAGGTGGTTGAGTTGCTTTTGTTGTTGTTCTTTGAAGGTTGGAAGAAAACGTCTGCGTCACAGTGAGAACCTCACGAAGTTGCATCTATCGTGCCAACTATCCATGGAAAGATCGATTAAGCTCGTTTCTTCTTTTGTTATGCGACGATATAGTTACCATTTCCTTTCGGCATCCAATCATCTTCTTATGTGGGATCCGGATAGGGAACATTCTTATATACCAATATACCTGTATACGTTAGTGAACACACATCTGATATATACTAGCGGTACCAGCGTTACGTGGCCGGAAGCATATCAATTAAAATATTATTGAAATTTTTTTAGTTCTATATTTCACATACAATAGATATCTGAGATGCTGACAATTTTAGTTTTGAATACTGTTATGCAATAACAAAATTTTCATATAAAAATTGTAGATTATTCACGTGATGTGGTGACAATACTCAGTTGGTAGTAGGTATATTGTAAATGCATGAGGTAAAAGTAGTTGACAATGGCCCGTAGTAGTAAGTTATCATTAAATAATAACATAATAGCGAATTTTAAAAATCACTTACATTATACTAAGAAAATTTAATCCTCAAAAATAATGTTAGTTAAATTTGTCCCACATAGATGAATGGTACAAGTAAAAGATTACTTATAAAGATATGTAAAAATAAATATTCAAGAAATCATGTGGGTTACTTTAAAGAGTATAATTATTAATATACATATATAATATATATATAATTAGCACTTAGCACTTTGCATCATTTGCATTGAAAAAATCGTTCGATTTTTATAAAACAAAGTTTTAGATTTCACGATAAGTTTTATTAAAAAAAAAAAAAAGCGCATATGTTGATTCTCGAGGCACTATTGCGATTTAATAATATTTTTAAACATTTTAATCTAGTATGCATTTTTAAAATCTATTGATTTAACAATAACGTTTACGACTTTTTATGGGAGCGGTGGTGACTCGGTTCGGTTGGAACCGTTGGACGGTCCGTTTTAAAAACCATGTGTGTCAAACATTTGTTTACATATAAATTGTATGAAGATTTGTGTGTTTTATTAGTTTGTACTATATGTATATTAACAAATATTTTTCATGTTAGGTGTTTAGAAATAACATTTATTAGGTATTTATTGTTACGGACGTTTTTTTTTCTTATATTAAATTACTTTTTTATTTTTTATTATTTTTAAAAAACATGTCTAAAAAAGCTTTTAAAATGTTGCAACAAATGCTATTATAGATGTACTTATTATAATTTGCCATTATTAGCAAGTGTTGAATCTTAATTTTTAAGCCTTCCTTTTTATGAATGTCCCAAATGCTTTATAATATAATATAGATATGTGTAAATGTGTATAAGCATATAATTGGGACTTTACACCTTTGCATCCTTTGTTGTGAAAAAATCGTTCGATTTTTATAAAACAAAGTTTTTAGTTTTACGATAAGTTTTATTAAAAAAATCAAAAGGCATATATTTGATTTTCGAGGCAACTCTTGCGATTTAATAATATTTTTAAACATTTTAATCTAGTATGCATTTTTAAAATCTATTGATTTAACAACATCGTTTTCGGACGACTTTTATGGGAACGGGTGGTGACTCCGGTTCCCGTTGAAGTTGGACCGGTCCGTTTTAAAAACCATATCCATCTTTGTTTACATATAAATTGTATGAAAATTTGTGTGTTTTATTAGTTTGTACTATATGTATATTAACAAGTATTTTTCATGTTAGGGGTGTTTTAGAAATAACATTTATTAGGTATTTATTATTCTGACGTTTTTTCTTATATTAAATTACTTTTTATTTTTTTATTATTTGTTTAAAAACATGTCTAAAAAAAGTGCTTTAAAATGTTGCAACAAATGCTATTATAGATGTACTTATTATAATTTGCCATTATTAGCAAGTGTTGAATCTTAATTTTTAAGCCTTCCTTTTTATGAATGTCCCAAATGCTTTATAATATAGTATAGATATGTGTAAATGTGTATAAGCATATAATTGGGACTTTACACCTTTGCATCATTTGTTGTGAAAAAATCGTTCGATTTTTATAAAACAAAGTATTTAGTTTTTACGATAAGTTTTATTAAAAAAATCAAAAGGCATATATGCGATTCTCGAGGCACTATTGCGATTTAATAAAATTTTTAAACATTTTAATCTAGTATGCATTTTTAAAATCTATTGATTTAACAATATCGTTTTCGGACGACTTTTATGGGAACGGGTGGTGACTCCGGTTTGGTTGAAGTTAGAGCCCGTCCGTTTTTAAAAACCTTGTGTACCATCAACTTGTTTACATATAAATTGTATGAAGATTTGTGTGTTTTATTAGTTTGTACTATATGTATATTAACAAGTATTTTTCATGTTAGGGGTGTTTTAGAAATAACATTTATTAGGTATTTATTATTACGGACGTTTATTTTTTCTTATATTAAATTACTTTTTATTTTTTTTAAAACATGTCTAAAAAAAGTGCTTTAAAATGTTGCAATAAATCTTTGTTATAGATGTACTTATTATAATTTGCCATTATTAGTAAGTGTTGAATCTTAATTTTTTAAGCCTTCCTTTTTAAGAATGTCTCAAATGCTTTATAATATAGTATAGATATGTGTAAATGTGTATAAGCATATAATTGAGACTTTACACCTTTGCATCATTTGTTGTGAAAAAATCGTCCGATTTTTATAAAACAAAGTTTTTAGTTTTTACGATAAGTTTTATTAAAAAAATCAAAAATGCGCATATGTTGATTCTCGAGGCACTCTTGCGATTTAATAATATTTTTAAACATTTTAATCTAGTATGCATTTTTAAAATCTATTGATTTAACAATATCGTTTTAGGACGACTTTTATAGGAACGGGTGGTGACTCCGGTTCGGTTGAACAGACGGTCCGTTTTTAAAAAGCATATGTACCATCAATTTGTTTACATATAAATTGTATGAAGATTTGTGTGTTTTATTAGTTTGTACTATATGTATATTAACAAGTATTTTTCATGTTAGGGGTGTTTTAGAAATAACATTTATTAGGTATTTATTGTTATGGACGTTTTTTTTTCTTATATTAGATTACTTTTTATTTTTTTATTATTTTTTTAAAAACATGTCTAAAAAAGTGCTTTAAAATGTTGCAACAAATGCTATTATAGATGTACTTATTATAATTTGCCATTATTAGCAAGTGTTGAATCTTAATTTTTTAAGCATTCCTTTTTAGGAATGTCCCAAATGCTTTATAATATAGTATAGATGGTGGTCGACATCACTCAAACAGCAATCGACTAATAAAAGTCAATCCAACATATCAATCATATCATACAAATGCATGGGAATTATGTGTTTATCAAACTCTAATCATCTAATCCTAACAATCATATCATAGGCACCTAGTCCTTCAACGTAGGTTAACATGTTTTACATTTAAGTATATAGGATAATTAGATAAGCTCGTTAGATGATATAGATTTGAAAACATTCTCCCTCTCAATCAATGACTTATTTTTACGAAAAGTTTAAATCTTGCTGAAGTCATTGATTGAGTTTTCAAATATCTGAAAACTCTGAGTCGATTGATTTTCAAGCAACTCATTTTCCACCAATTTTGAATCAACAAATATTTTTAGAAGAATTTTAGGCGGAAAAACATTTTTGTGGGAGCAACATTCATCGACATACTTTCCTCATCTTGATTTAGGATAAGTGCACGATATTTTTGAAAATTTGTTTAGCGCAACACTTTCCTTCCTTGAAGAGCGAGATGCTATCTGAAATAATAGCAAACCATGGTTAAGCGCGGGTACAGTCAGAAGTAACTGCAAGCCATAATTTTTAGACATGTTTTGGAAAGAAATATTTACACCTTCTGCTCAAACTTCATCTATGGTCTCATGCCATTGTTGAATGACATTTCTAAGACCGTAGATGTTATCGATATCAGAAGACATGTCTTGAGAAAACTTATTTTTGGTATTTTTTCAAATTTTCTGATTTTTATGGGTTTTTGTTGGTTTTATAATTTTTCTATTTTTCTTTTTGTTGGTTTTATAACTTTGTATTTGGTTTTGATAAATATTTACAAAGATAGAGTAGATGATATAGTTTAAGAAGATGATGATTGAGTGTAGAGATAAGGATATCAAACGACCTCGTTGAAGAAGATAGAAATCGTCATCTCTTAAACATCACCAAAGCTTCGAGGCTCTCTGAAAGAAGGAATTGAGCAGTAAGAATGCGGACTTTGGCGACTTCCCCAAACCGAAAATCCTTTAGCTACCTTTCAGATTCAAAGCTTTCTTTCAAGCTTTCCTTAGCCAGGTGCACAAAGCCACCATTATCATCGATCTTGCTTTCCTTTTAAGAATAATTTTTGTGATTCTTCGTTTGAGGTTATATCATCCAAAAGAACAACAACGTATCATACCACACATAAATAACTCTTCTCAAATTTCATTCCACTGAAGTCTGAAGCGATTGATGAGTGTGTAAATACTCGTCATTTTTGGTCAAATCAATCTGCAACACTTAAAACACTGAAATGCATCAAAATAAAAATATCAAAAATTGCATTTTATATGTTTGGATGCAAAATGTTTAAAATCGAGATGAAAATCAAGCTAAGTTTGCATAATTGGCGAGTTTATCCCCGACTCTCAAATCTTGTCAAAAATAGTCCCTGAGCACTTATTTTAAAAGAAAAGTCACCAAAGGTCCTTTTGAAATCATGAGTTGTCATAATTAGTCCTTTGGTGAAAATTTTCAAAAGTTTTGAGAATTTACAAGTTTGGTCCTTCAAGTTTCAAAATTGGCAAAAATAGTCCTTGGAACTTTGAAAATGTCTTTTATGGTCCTTGTACTATTGAAACTTGTCATGATTGGTCCGCGGCATAACTTTGAAAACTTGGCAGAATTGGTACCTCAAGTTTGGTAAATTGCAGTTTTGGTCCTTGTATTATTAAACAAACCAAGCCTTTGGATTTTGACCCTTGCCATGAACCCCCGCGCATATACCCATGACCCTGCCAATACAACCTGAACCCTTCCCACTAATAATACCCCTCGGTCGAATATGGTTAAATCCCGCTTTCTGCTTCTCGCCCTCCTCTGCAACACTCATCATACCTCACCTCCAGCTCACTCTCAACTCTCCATGTCCCCTCCACCTCAACAACAAGCCAAGTAACATTTAATGCTTCTTCTAGATTGCACTCAACCCTCCTAGCTAAAACGTTTTCCTTAAAACTCATCAGCGGCTAAAAGGCTCAAGTGATCAATGGCTGTGATAACAAGTGGGATTTGCTTTCAGAAACAAGTGGGAGCAATTTTGGTGTATAAAAGAAGAAAGAAGGAGAGCAGTAGTAGTTCTTAGTTTCAAATTCCTTGTATGTCGTTTTTACTTAAATTGTCTTAATTAGTTTCTAAATCTGTAACTTTAAGCTTTCTTGTATTGAACCTAAGTTGTTAAATCATTGTACTTCACTTTCAAGTATCAATTCAAAGTTTGATTCAAGTTTCATATTTTTGATTTTCCTGTCATAAAATCAGTTCACATGTTCTTGAATTCAAGCTTAAATTAGCTCATTTATAATTAAAATAAGCTTATCTAAGCTCTTGATAGCTTCAGTAAGCTCAAAACTCTAGTTCAAACAGGACTTGGTACACAGTCAACAAAAGTCAACTTGTGAGGAAATCTTGGTTAAGCAACTATGAGAATGGAAATTGGGTAATGCAGAGTTGATTTGGGTTGGAATTGGCTTAGAATAGTGGTATCACGGTTCTAGACAAGTTTGGATATAAGCTGAGGCATAAAGTGAGTTTATATTTCTACCTTTAGCTTAATCTTGAAATTCATTGATTCATTAGTTTAGATCTGTTACATCTAGCTTCTTTGATGTTGGTTAGCTTAATTTCATCGATGTAGCTTATTTTAATACAATAGATCATCATTAGCTTGTTTCTAATTTCTGCATATTAATATGTTTGAATCTGTGAGGATTTAGTACTTGTGGAATTTGTGTCCTCTTCTGCGTTAAAAAGCTTCAAATCAATCTAAAATGAATGATAGAATCTGAGAATGATGATGTTTAAGGTTGGATAAGTGACTGGGAGAATTAAATTTCATATCAGTCTTGGAAAGGGTGTTTGGATACATTAGTAAATCTAGGATAGAAGGTTAGTTATTGGTTGAAAACTGTTACATTAGTCTAAACTAGGTTAAATACAACCAACTTAGTCATTACTTGTCACCAAAACTCACTCAAAGTCAAAATCCTCCTAAACCTGTCCTAATTTCATGTCTACATTAGAAATTTGTGAGATCATAAGCTTGATTGTGTTCGGATATCATTAGAGTAGCTTGCATCAGTTTCATTTTACTATAAAACATCATAATCAGTTCATAAATTAAGATCAAATCTCAGTTTAGTCAACTTTTCAATTACGTGTCAAAAGTCGAAATAGTGAAAAACCAGTTTTTCACCCAACTCGATTGATTTTCATGAGTTCATTTACGTCAAAGTAAGTGAGAGTTTTGGTAGATTAAACTTCAAGCGGTGGTTATTCAAAATACCATTTAGTTAAATTTTGGGAATTTTTATTAGCTCAAATCAGGTCTCTCTTTTGGACTTGAATTCCCATTACTGACTCGGTGTATGATGAGTGTGCACGAGGTTTTGTCTGAGCTTGTCAAAAGCTCATTTGAGCTTATCTCGGGCTCATTTTGGTTTTAAGTAGCTAGCGGGTCTACTTTGGGTTCCAACCACGGTTTTGATTGACTTATTAATAGCGGTTGCATGAGCTTGAAGTAAGCACCCAGCTGATTTTTACTTGTTTGATTTTGGACTCATAAGCTTATAGGTTAGCTTGAGGTTGAGTAGCTGGAACAAGTTGTTTTCACTAGTTATAGCTAATCTAGTTTACGCTTTCATTTGGTAGTCTTTAGTGCTTATTTGCTTATTTTTAGTGCTTATTCATAAGCGGTTTGCTCTGACTCCCATATCTTGCACACTAGCTATTGTTTTTATATTTTTCATAGATTTAGAATATTATTTTAGATTTTTCTGAATTTTTGATTTTTCTAGGTGCATTTGCTATTTTTCTTTATTTTAATCAGTTTTTAGGATTTTTTAAATAGCTTTTAATACAATTAAATCGAGAAACTTCAAAAATAAGTTTTCAATATTCATAGATTAAGATAAATATAAAAAGCAAAAAAATAATTTTTCCAGATTTTTCTTAGTTAAATTTGTAATTTTAGCAATTTAATTAGTTTTAAATAGTTTTTAATTTATAGAAAATAGAAAATTAATCGAGAAAATACAAAATTAGTATTGAAAATTCTCTTTAGTTATTTTAGATTTTTCTAAGTCATAATTTCACTTTTCTTTATTTCATTCATTTTCTTATATTTTAGGGTATTATTAAATAGGTTAAAATAGTCTTTAATTAATAATAATTAAATAAATAGTCATAAAAATAATTTTCTTTTCTCAAAATTTTCTCTTATCATTAGGTTTGTAAAAATTTCATTTTAATATTTTTAGGATTAATATTGATTCAGTTCACATTTTCTTTTTATGCGTTCGTAGTTTTAATTTAAATTTATAAAAGAAAAATCAAAAACATCAATTTTAAAAATAGTGATAGCGTTTATTTAATATAATTTAGCTTTTAATTTTCTTTTCATCTTTCCTTTGTCATTTAGTATCAATCACAACCTTTTCCGTTCAAATTCACCCCGTCACTATACGTTTGATTATTGATTATTGTATTTCGTTGGGACAACGACGAAACACTATACTCCTCTAGATCTTCATTGCATTATTTCTGAGCTGTTTGAAGTTTATTACGGTTGACCATTCACAAGTGGTTAGCTTGTGTGATAAAACGCGGTTGGGCGATCAAAGCTTTAAGGCCCATTCTTGGTGATGTCTAATTATCTTAAACGCTTGATTAGTGATTTGAATATTCTCTCCTTGTTTATACCATCTATATCTATATATATTTTCTTATAAAAATCAAAACCAAAATATCTTAAAAGCGTATAAAACACAAAAAAAAATATTTTTCTTTTGTTTCTATATATATATATAAGATAAAAATACAAAAAGATTTGTGCGTTTTCTTTGTTTTAATAACAACATAAAAATTACCAGCATACCAAAGCGAGTCTACTACCTAAGCGGGAATACCATAATAAGTTCGAACCAAAGATTAAAACTTGTCTTTGTGTCCTGAGTGGTGTACCTTTTTAAAGCCATTCATCTTGTGATTATTGGTTTAAGTTCATTGTCGTTTTGCCTCGATATTGTTTTAATTGGATTTGTTGTTATATCTACTTTTCAAAACCATAAAACCCAAAAGATTCTTCTTTCCCCATTTTTCATAATTCCTTCCTTAACTCTGATTCCTTAGAGTTAACTCCTAGTGTATCTTGCTTCGCTCTTCTAGGTCTGTGAGCCCATTTCGTGAGCTTGTCAATATTCCAAGAAGGCGTGTCCGTAGACGGTCGGATCACGAGGATCGGTTGCTCATACTACTTCGTTATCATGGCGGAAGAGCGTCCTATGTCTTGACCTCGAGCACCCATCGATGGGTATGGAGATGCTATTGTTATCTCGACCATTGTGGTTGAAAATTTTGAACTCAAAACCGGGTTACTAAATCTTGTAACCTCAAGTCAATTCTATGGTTTTGAGAGAGATGATCCTCATGCTCATATTCGATGGTTTAACAAGATTGCATCTACCATCAAATACAAGAATGTCCCTGAGATCTTTGTCAAGCTTCTACATTCCCACATTTTCCGCGAGGACGAAGCGGATTTGGCTTGAAAACAACCCCTCAATCAATGAAACATGGGAAGACTGGTAAAGAAATTTGTGAGCGAGTTTTATCCACCTTCTAAAACCACGAGTCTTAAGCGAAATCATCAAATTCACACAAAAGTTTGATGAATCCTTGGTGAATGGTGGGATCGTTTTAAGGAGTTGCTCATGAAATGTCCTCACCACGGTTTTTCCGAGTTGATGCAACTCGATACTTTCTATAATGGAGTGAGTCAATCTGATCAAGATTCTCAATTCTCTCCGTGGAGGAAATTTCTTGAGCAAAGCGTAAAAGCTTTAGCGATAATTGAAAACAAGTCTAAAGTCCGCCTATGAAGCAAACGGTTGTTTCCCAAGTCGGTGTTGGTCCTTCTTCTTCATTAAGCGGTGAGTCATCTAGCACGATGCTAAGATTGACAAACTCACGGAAGCAATTCAAGCTTTGGTTCTCTCCACCCAAAAGAAAGTTTCTTTTCCACAAACTTCACCTCCTGCTGAAGTTAAGAAAGTGGAAGTATGTGTTACTTGCGGTGGCCCCATGCCTATTACAGCTGTATATGGCCACCGATGGTAACCCTGAAGCAAACGTGGTGAGTTCCCAATTCGAGGAGCAACCAATACCGTGCTCCATGGACCCGAACCGATCCTAACCACTACCACTGGACCACGGTTTCAACCAAAATCAAAACCGTAATCAAAATCAGAATAGAACGAACCAAGGTTTTCAAAACCAAGGTAATTTTAGTCAAAATAACGGTTTTCAAAATCAAAGTCAAAACTTCCAACACCAAGGAAATTTTAATAGAAACCAATCGGGAAATTTCAACCCAGTGTATTTTCATGGCAATAATCAAGGAAATTTCCAAAATCAAGGCCCCAATCAAACAATAGAGGCCAGAATTTTCCTACACAAAATCAAGCCATTGTTCCAACTGGACCATCATCTGATGAGTTATTGAAGCAATTCATGAAATCCCAGAGGAAATGAACAGGTTGTTGGTTAGCGGATTCGACATTAAGAAGTCTTTAAATGATCGACCCTCGGGCTCGGGTACTTTACCTAGCAACGATCGCTAATCAGGGCGATGCAAAGGCGATCACAACCCGAAGTGGTGCCATATGATGGACTGCTATTCCTACTACCTCTTCTTCTCTCCGAAGGTAGTGGAAAGTGAACTGAGGCGACAAGGACCAAGTGCAACCTACTAGCTCACAAAGTACAGCACATGTCCATTCTCAAGTTGTCCCGAAACCCAAACCAAACACGGAGTTGTTTTGAACCTCCAAAATTGAAAACCCCAAATCCAAAACGTCTATTCCTTACCCATCATGTTTAAATGAGCAAAAGCTCGCGTTTAAAAGCCGGTCATCAAATGGACAAATTTTTTCAAATTTTCCAAGAACTACATTTTGACATAAGCTTTATGCGGATGCTATCATGCAAATGCCCAAGTTTGCATCAACTCTCAAACACATGTTAAGCAACAAGGAAAAACTGTTTGAGATGGCTAAAACTCCTTTGAACGGAAGCGCTCGGCAGGTTACGTAGCTTTAAAGAAGCTTCCAGAAGCTTGGAGATCCTAGAAACTTTCTTCTACCTTGTGTTTTCGGGAATGATTGAATGCTTTGCCCTCGCCGATCTTGGTGCAAGCATCAATCTAATGCCTTATTCAGTATGGAAGAAACTTTCTCTTCCAGAACTTATTCCTACATGCATGACTCTTGAGCTTGCAGATCGTTCTATATCAAGGCTCTCTTGGCATCGCCGAGGATGTATTCGTAAAAGTAGGAAAGTTCCATTTTCCAGTTGACTTTGTGGTTGTTGATTTCGATGTCGCATCATCGGGTTCCCTCATTGTTGGACGAGGATTCCTGAGAACGGGCCGTGCTCTCATTGATGTATTTAAACAAGAAATCACATTACGTGTGGGTAATGAAGCATCACATTTAACCTTGATCAAACTTCGAGTACTCCTCAAATTATGATCTTTGAATCGGTTAATCGAGTCAATTTAATTGATATTGCTTCAGAGGAGTACTCTCAAGAATTTCTTGGTTATTTTCATAATTCGTGAGTGGGATTCCACCACATCTTCTCAACCAATTATTGCCGACTCTTCCCTCCTCTCTCACCGTTTGAGGGAGGTGACTTATTTCTAGAAGCGTCGATGAGTTTCTTTGCTAATGATGAATCGATTCCTCCGGGGAATTGATGGTGTTTATGATTAGGAGGGGGATATCCTTTATCTTGAGCAATTGTTAAATGAAGATCCATTACTCACTCCTCGAAAGAGATCATGATTGAGGAAATCAAATCGACAAACATCTCTGAAGAATTTCCGAGGTTGAACTTAAGGACCTACCTCCTCATCTCGAGTATGCATTCTTGGAGGTGATGATAAATTACCCGTCATAATTGCTAAAGACTTAGCGAGGAGGAGAAGATCTGCTCTCATAAAGATCTTGAAGTCACACAAACAAGCAATTGCTTGGAAACTCTCCGACATTAAGGGTATCAACCCCGAGTTTTGTACTCACAAAATCTTGATGGAGGATGACTTCAAACCAGATCCAACATCGAGAGAAGGGTGAATCCTAAGATTCATGAGGTTATCAAGCAAGAGGTTCTCAAACTTCTTGATGCAGGTTTAATTTACCCGATCTCGATAGTCCTTGGTCGATCCATCCACCGTGTTCCAAAAAAAGGGTGGCATTAATGTTGTCACAAATGAAGAAAACGAGTTAATTCCAACTCGATTGGTTACGGAATGGCGTGTGTGTATTGACTATCGCAAGTTAAACGAAGCCACCCGTAAAGACCATTTTCCTCTACCCTTCATGGACCAAATGCTTGAGAGATTAGCAGGAAACGAATACTATTGTTTCCTAGATGGTTTCTCAGGGTATTTTCAGATCCCCATTGATCCACGGGATCAAGAAAAGACCACATTCACCTGCCCATACGGAACTTTTGCCTACGATCGTATGCCTTTTGGCCTATGTAACTCTCGCACGTTCCAAGCGATGTATGATGGCCTTTTTCCACGACATGATCGGGGAAACAATGGAGGTGTTTATGGATGACTTCTCGGTCATTGGGGACTCATTTCAAACATGCCTCTCCCATTTAGAAAAAATGCTAAAACGGTGTGAAGACACCAATCTTTGTCTAAATTGGGAGAAAAGCCACTTTATGGTCAAAGAAGGCATAGTCCTTGGCCATAAGATTTCAAAAAACGAGATTGAGGTAGACAAAGCGAAAGTGGATGTCATTGCCAAATTACCTCATCCTACTACCGTCAAAGGTATTAGGAGTTTTTAGGTCATCTGGGTTTTTATCGCAGATTCATACAAGATTTTTCTAAAATCGCTTCTACTTATGACTCATCTCCTTGAGAAGGATGCTCCTTTTATCTTCTCACCCGAGTGCATCGAAGCTTTTGAAACATTAAAGAAAAAGCTTACGGAAGCACCATTCTAGTTGCCCCCCAATCGGATTTACCCTTTGAACTCACAAAAGCGATGCAAGTGATTTTGCTATCGGTGCAGCCCTCACGGGGCAGCGTAAAACCAAGCATTTTCGTACCTATCACTCTGCCACGAGTAAGACATGGGATCAAGCTCAAACCCATTACACCACTAAGAAAAGAATTATTAGTTGTGGTGTATGCGTTTGAAGTAGTTTCCGCCATACCTAATCTTGACCAAATCGTGTGTATACGGATCACTAAGTTTCAAATATCTCTTTGCAAAACAAGATGCAAAGCCTAGATTGCTCCGTTGGGTTCTCCTCCTACAAGAATTTGATATCATTATACGTGATAAAAAGGAGCCGAGAACACAGTGGCGATCAGTCAAACTCACCCCACAGGGTAAAGGAATCACATGTAATGGTGTCATATCAAAGCAAACATATAAACCAAAAGAAATCTCAACATAAATATTGAAATAATCCAAGTCAAAAGACTTCAATACATAGGTCCCAGTAGGAAAAAAAATAAACTCCAAATAAAATGTCTAAAGTATAAAGTCTAAATGGCATCATAATATCAAAGCTAAAATCTCTAAGGTAAGTCCACTCAACACTCATCCCAAAGCAATACCCGGCTCAATGTTTAGATACACGCGGAAGAAAGAAAAGTGCGAATTTCAAAAGCCCAGTGAACGTGATATACAAGCAAAGCGAATACTAAGCGAGAAACGAATACGAAATAAAGTGAAAGAAAACAGTGAAGTCATATTCATTTCAAAAGATAATTCATAATATACGAATAAGTTTTATAGTTAACTACCTCGAAGCCTGCACACATATGCCATATCATAAACATATCATAATCACATAAGGCAACATATTTGTAGGGGAGACCTACCAGAGTTATGAAGGACGTGCATGCACGCAAAGCATCAATCATCGATAACATATAGCATATAACAGATAATATATGGCATATAACAGATCTAGGATGCATCCATACCCCGAACAAATATTCATAATATAATTCAAATTGAGCTCATCTGAGATAATGATAAGGGGCGTGGCGTAACATCACTCATCGCCTAGTGTCATGTCGAGTGCATTTGTCGACGGACATGGAACCCCATGACTAGTTATAATTGGCTCGGGTGTCAAACTATCGAATCAAATAAGAATGTCATAACTGACATAGATCATATTTTATCAAATGTTTAATCATGTTTTCAAAATCAAAGTCTTCATATCATATAGTTTCAAAATCAAATGTTTTATGATTCAAAAATCAAAGTTCAGATAAGCAACAACTCAAATATACACATTAGGGTTCATAGCAAAGGTTTAGGAAATCCTAATATGAAAGCGAAAAAGAAAACTTATACTGAAACCTTTCTGAAAGGTGAGAATATCCGTACCTTATTCAAAGCAAAAGATCAAAAGTCGAAACAGGAAGCAAAGAATTACTCCTTCTTCACATAACCTATATACATTAATGTCGTATATATTATTAATGATTCCGAAATCGTCACAATGATCCTTTAATATTTTAGGGTTTCCATATTAAATGAGATTTAAATGTTTTAATATTAATATCGTGAATTAGGGTTTCATACGTCTTTTATTAAAGTTAGGGTTTTCTCATTCTTAAATGTCTCATTAATGTATATTAACTTACATGTTACGTCTTTTAATGACTAGTTACTTAACCTAACACGTCACAAAATAATCTTTCCTTTTATGTTTCACCGTACACGTTTATGATTTTATGTGACATATAAGTTATTAGGATTTAGTATACTTTATATGCTTTACATATTAAACTAGGGTTTATGTTCACATAACCTTTACTTAATTAATGCATCTTCAAAAACTCATATGTAACTCGAATCAAATTAGGGTTTCGGTTATTAGGGTTTTACACTAGTATTAGCTCATCTAAACATGTTACATAATCAAGTTATAATGTTTTACACCCTATTCCAAACTCATGCATGTTTCGGTCTAGGTTAACTCAACATATACACAACCCGATTCAATATCACTTATCACGTTACATGTCTCTTATTAGTTACTAGTTAAATTAATTAGGGTTTCTTGTTGTTTCGGTTCACAACTCTCGGCCACAAAAGAAAACAAGAAAAACGCGACGAAACAAAATATAACTTGACATATTCATGCAAGATACGTTAAAGGAAGACAAATAAACGATATACCTTCACTTGATTGAGCAAAATCGACACCAAGGGTTGTTTGTTATGGTTCGGCCGAATAGGGAGAAAAAGAAAAGAAAGAGCAAAATAACTAGGGTTCCAAACTTATGATTATGTATGGTATATCTAGTTGTAGTATTTGAGTTAAACTAGGAAAGTAATTGGGTTTGGATTTGGGTCCAACCGAACACCTTCACCTCGCCACCATGGGCTTGACCTTGGCTCACTTACACACAAAGAACCACGACCCCAAAATATTTCGAAACTTTAACTCTTGATGGTACAAATCAATTACGTAATATATTTTAGTTAGGGTTTTAAGTATTAGCAAGTTAATCTTTTAATTTCTTTAAGTGTTAGAAATATATTTTACGTATTTTAAATTTTTAGTTCCAAGGGTATTTTAGTCTTTATTCGATTTTAAATTTTCTGTTTTACAATTCTTCCCTTCTAAAGAAAAATTTTCGTCCTCGAAAATTGAATGAAACGAAATGAAAACGAAAATGAAAACGAAATGAGAACATACCAAACTATTCAAAGAAATGAGGGTAACTAGCGCGCATCGACTCGGTTTCCCAAGTATCCTCACGTTCAGGATGATTTTTCCAAAGAATCTTAACGAATGGAATAACTTTATTCCTCATAACTCTTTCTTGTCTTTCCAGATCGCTTCGGTTCTTGATAAAGACATATCGGATTGAATTTGATCAAAGCGGATAAGCAACAGCGTGTAACGGATGATAGTTGTATCCCCTTAGGAGAGATACATGTAAAACGTCATGAACATGCGATAAGCGAGGCGGAAGTGCTAAGCGATCTGAAACCTCTCCTATACATTCAAGAATCTCAAACGGTCCAATAAATCGAGGACTAAGCTTGCCCTTGATTCCAAAACGTTTCACACCTCTAAGCGGCGAAACTTTCAAAAACACACGATCACCAACTCGAAACTCTAAATCACGACGATGCTTGTCGGCATAACTTTTACGGCGAGACCTAGCCTCCTTCAACTTTTCTCTAGCAAATGCTACTTTCTCATTAGTGATCTCAATCATTTCCGGACCTTCGATTAGACATTCACCTACTTCATCCCAACAAATAGGTGCTCTACATTTCCTTCCATAAAGAAGTTCAAACGGTGCCGCCTTTAATTCTAGCATGCCAACTGTTGTTATAAGCAAACTCTACTAAACATAAATATTCATCCCAACTACCAGTCCATTCTAAAGCACAAGCCCTTAGCATATCCTCTAAGGTGCAGATAGTCCTCTGTACGACCATCCGTTTGAGGATGAAATCCGTACTAAAAGTTAAGTCGAGTACCCCAAGCTTTACGCAAACCTTTCGAAACGCGAAGTAAAGCGGATCTCTATCGGACACAATAGGCGTGGAGTACCATGAAGTCTAATGATCTCTTGCTGAAAAATCTCCGCCAATTTACCAATACCATAATCCTTCCTAATTGGCAAGAAATGAGCAGATTTGGTTAGTCGATCAACAACCACCCAAATCGCATCATGCTTCTTCCTAGTAAGATCCGGTAATCCAACCACAAAATCCATAGATATCTTATCCCACTTCCATGTTGGAATCTCCAATGGTTGTAACAATCCACTAGCCCTCTGATGTTCAATCTTAACCTCGACAAATCATACACTTCGACACAAGCCGCCACATCTTGCTTCATGCCGTTCCACCAAAAGTATTGCTTCAAATCCCTATACATCTTGGTAGAACCAGGATGGATAGTGAAAGGAGAACTATGAGCTTCACCATAACTTTCTCACGTACGATCATTGGGAACACAAATCCTATCTCCATACCATACAATACCGTCATTATCAACCTTAAACTCCGCCTGCTTACCTTCTTCAACATTTTGCACCACGGCCACACAAATGCGCCGTCTCATCTTCTCAGCTTCCTTAATTTGCGAGTATAAGGTTAGAGCTCCACCTTCATACTAGCCCGATATCCACCAAAACCTCGACACACAACTCAACATCCAAACTCTCTAAGTCACGCAAAAATCCTAGGCTCAATCTTGATACTTCAAGAATGCTGATTTAGGCTTCGCTAAGTCGCGTCGGCAACTACATTAGCCTTACGGATGGTGCTTGAATGTTGGTGTCATAATCCTTACGAAGTTCTAACCATCTTCTTTGTCTCATGTTAAGTTCCTTCTGAGTGAAAATATACTTGAGACTCTTATGATCGGTGAATATATCACACGCCTCTCCATACAAGTAATGTCTCCAAATCTTCAACGCAAAAACCACCGCAGCCAACTCAAGATCGTGGGTTGGGTAATTCTCCTCATAAGGTTTTAGCCGCCTCAAGCATAAGCTATTACCTTCCCATGTTGCATCAAAACACAGCATAATCCTTTCTTAGATGCATCGCCAGAGATTTGAAATCCTCCTGAACCAGTTGGAAGAGTCAAAATGGGAGCCGACACCAATCTCCGCTTCAATTCTTCAAACTCTTCTCTCGCTCATCCGCCCATACAAACTTTTCACCTTTCCTCATCAATTTGGTTAAAGGCAAAGCTAGACGAGAGAAACCTTCAACAAAACGCCTATAGTAACCAAAGAAGTCCAAGAAAACTCTCGACCTCGCCATCGTAGGTCTTGGCCATTTAGTGATAGCCTCAACTTTAGACGGATCCATGGTAATACCATCACCGATACGATATGACCAAGGAAAGCAACTTGTCTCAACCAAAATTCGCGACTTCAAAATTTGGCGCATAACTTCTTCTTCCTCAGAATCTCCAAAACTATACGGAGATGTTCTTCATGCTCTTCTTCAGACTTAGAGTAAACCAAGATGTCATCGATGAAAACAATAACGAACTTGTCGAGAAACTCATGGAAAACACGATTCATCGTGTCCATAAACACAAAGAAAGCGATTGGTCAAACCAAAAGGCATAACGAGAAATTCGTAATGACCATATCCGGTACGAAACGGTCTTAGGAACATCTTGCTCCTTCACACGAATCGATGGTAGCCGACCTCGTGTCAATCTTCAAAAGAACTTAGCTCCTTGCAGTTGATCAAACAAGTCATCTATACGCGACAAAGGATAACGGTTACGAATAGTAATACGATTGAGTTCACGATAGTCGATACATAGGCGCATGCTTCCATCCTTCTTCCTCACAAACAAGACAGGTGCACCCCATGGAGAAACACTGGGGCTTATAAATCCACTTTCTATCATCTCTTGCACCGTTCTTTCAACTCCTTCCGCTTCTGTGCCATACGATACGGAGCCTTCAAATCGTTCAAGACCAGAATTAACTCAATGCTAAACTCAACTTCGAGCGGGGAAGTCCAGGGAGTTCATCCGAAAAACGCCAAAATTCAAGCAAACAACCGAAAGATTTCCAATGTTAGGACTCTCCAAAGATGTGTCCTTAACAGATGCTAGAAAACCTTGGCACCCATGAGCAATCATGATCCGTGCCTTCATAGCGAAAATGAGCTTAACAGATTTAAGGGGTTGAGAACCATGATAAACGAATTCAGATGTTTTACGCCTCCAAAGATCACCGCTCTAGCATGGCAATGAAGCTCTATGGTAAACCAACCAATCCATGCCTAGAATGATATCAAAGTCGACCATATTGAGAGGATACAGATTTGCAAAGCTTAATACGATCATCAAAACGAAGAGGACACTTAACATATTTATGATCAATGATCACATGATTTTTCATAGGCGTAGAAATCGATAAGTGATTTGTTAACGGTTTGCTTCATATTAAGTTCTTAGCAGATGTGATAGATATAATGGAGTGTGTGCGCCAGATCAAATAAAACGAAGACAAAGAAAATCATCAATGAAAAGAGTCCGTAATGGTATCGGTTTCGCCCGCCGGTTACGAGTAGTAGCATAAACACGCCCAAGAGTAGTTGGCGGCTTGATGTAGTTTCCGTGAACCGCCGATTCTTCTTAGGGCAATCCTTAATCTTATGAGTAGTGGAACCACAACCAAAACATCCACCAGTAGCCTTGAAACACCGCCTCGATGAGCCTTTCCACAAGTAGTACAAATAGGTGGGGTGGCAAAACCTCACCGCCCTCCTCACGACTAGAAGATCCCAAGCACGACCCGATTTGTTCCTCTAGTCGCTGATCCTCGTTGTAACTGGTTATTGTTACCTTGGTTCTGACGATCACTTCCATTCCTACCAAGATTTCTATTATCTTGACCCCGACTCGTAACGCCCAGGTCAACATTCCTTCCCGACTAACCCCGCTGATCATAACTCCTATCCACATGACCTCTCGAATCATAACTCCTACCGAGTTTCCTTATAGTCATTGCCTTGATTCCTACCTTGAATCCGATCACCATCGCGATTACGCTTGTTAGAACCCGAAACCTCATGAAAGATCTCAATGTTACGAAAGCTGGCCATTGCAGCCGACACATTCTCATACTCAATATTAAGCAATGGTCCAACACCCACTTCTTCACCCCCACTTGAAGTGCTTAGCTTGACGCCTACCATCTCCAAAGAATCACTCCAACAAAACGCACCAACCTCATAAACCTACTCATGTACTCATTAGAGGTCTCATGATCAAACCGGTAGATCGCCCGATAATCCCTCTCATACCTTTGCCGCCAAAGATCGTGGAAGTAACGGTTATAGAAGATAGTCCAAACTCAGCCCAAGTACAAGTCACAAGAAAAGCGCCACCTCCTCTTGCTTGTTTCAATGCTTTCCACCAACTCAAAGCATCACCTTCCAATTTGAATGAAGCCAAACGAAGTCTTAAACTCGCCTCACAACCCAAGACTTCAAACAAATTCTCAATATGAGTGATCCATCCTCGGCCTCGTGAGGAGTAGCAGCAAGGTTAAACGAAAGAGGCTTCACTTACCAAACGCCGAGCCAAGTATGAATACCGACGGGTTGATTTCTCCACCACTACCCGGCACCATTCCGATACGAATGTTGTTGATCACCGCTCCATCATCTCGTGTAGTCAAACCAGGAAAAGAGAGTTGAGAGCATTCGCAATCGCAGATCCATGTCAAGAGCATCATCGCCCCTCCGAAGTTGCCGTTATTTACGAAGTTTGAACCATCTGAATGATATCCAAACGATTAGCAAAATGAACAAAGGTGAGATACGAAATGGAAGTACGAAGGAATCCTAAAGTCTACCCAAATCCTCACAG
Organism: Chrysanthemum makinoi; assembly: GCA_910596185.1. NCBI lineage: Eukaryota > Viridiplantae > Streptophyta > Magnoliopsida > Asterales > Asteraceae > Chrysanthemum > Chrysanthemum makinoi. The sequence goes on along the minus strand of OU343222.1, from coordinate 47,211,525 downwards.
TCAAACCCTAAACCCTAAAGTCTCAAAACCTAGGCTCCATATGTCACGTGTCCCGACTACAAGTCGAACCCTGGGCTCATGCCATAAATTGTAAAGCCCCGACCCCACAAGGGTAAAGGAATCACAAGTAATGGTGTCATATCAAAGCAAACATATAAACCAAAAGAAATCTCAACATAAATATTGAAATAATAAGTCAAAAGGATTTAGGTTCAGCGCCCAAAGAAATGTATATACAAGCAAAATCGAATACTAAACGAGAACGTAATAATGTATACATACGAAGCGAGCAATGAAAATAAAGTGAAATAAAACAGTGAAGTCATATTCATTTCAAAAGATAATTCAGAATATACGAATAAGTTTTATAGTTAACTACCTCGAAGCCCGCAGACATATGCCATATCGGAAACATATCATAATCACATAAGGCAACATATTTGTAGGGAGACCTACGAGTTATGAAGGACGTGCATGCTGCGGCATCAATCATCGAATAACATAGCATATAACGAGTATAATATATGGCATATAACGGATCTAGGATGCATCCATACGCCCGCGAACAAATATTCATAATATAATTCAAATTGAGCTCATACAGATAGATGATAAGGGACGTGAGAACATCACTCTCTACGCCCTAGATCGTCATGTGAAGTGCATTTGCGACAACGGACATGGAACCCCATGACTAGTTATAATTGGCTCGGGTGTCAAACTATCAAAAATCAAATAAGAATGTCATAACTGACATAGATCATATTTTATCAAATGTTTAATCATGTTTCAAAATCAAAGTCTTCATATCATATAGTTTCAAAATCAAATGTTTTATGATTCAAAAATCAAAGTTCGAATAAGCAAGCATACTCAAATATACACATTAGGGTTCATAGCAAAGGTTTAGAAATCCTAATATGAAAGCTAAAAGAAAACTTATCTGAAACCTTTGAAAGGTCAGAATATCCGCATACCTTAGAAAGCAAAAGATCAAAAGTCGAAACAGGAAAGCAAAGAATTACTCCTTCTTCACGAACCTATATACATTAATGTCGTATATATTATTAATGATTCTGAAATCGTCACAATGATCCTTTAATATTTTAGGGTTTCCATATTAAATGAGATTTAAATGTTTTAATATTAATATCGTAAATTAGGGTTTCATACGTCTTTTATTAAAGTTAGGGTTTTCTCATTCTTAAATGTCTCATTAATGTATATTAACTTACATGTTACGTCTTTTAATGACTGGTTACTTAACCTAACACGTCACAAAATAATCTTTCCTTTTATGTTTCACCGATACGTTTATGATTTTATGTGTCATATAAGTTATTAGGATTTAGTATACTTTATACGCTTTACATATTAAACTAGGGTTTATGTTCACATAACCTTTACTTAATTAATGCATCTTCAAAAACTCATATGTAACTCGAATCAAATTAGGGTTTCGGTTATTAGGGTTTTACACTAGTATTAGCTCATCTAAACATGTTACATAATCAAGTTATAATGTTTTACACCCTATTCCAAACTCATGCATGTTTCGGTCTAGGTTAACTCAACATATACACAACCCGATTCAATATCACTTATCACGTTACATGTCTCTTATTAGTTACTAGTTAAATTAATTAGGGTTTCTTGTTGTTTCGGTTCACAACTCTCGGCCACAAAAGAAAACAAGAAAAAGCACTTAAACAAAATATAACTTGACATATTCATGCAAGATACGTTAAAGGAAGACAAATAAACGATATACCTTCACTTGATTGAGCAAAATCGACACCAAGGGTTGTTTGTTATGGTTCGCCGAATAGGAGAAAAAGAAAAAGAAAGAGCAAAATAACTAGGGTTCCAAACTTATGATTATGTATGGTATATCTAGTTGTAGTATTTGAGTTAAACTAGGAAAGTAATTGGGTTTGGATTTGGGTCCAACCGAACACCTTCACCTCGCCACCATGGGCTTCGACCTTGGCTCACTTGAACACAAAAACCACGACCCCAAAATATTTATGAAACTTTAACTCTTCGTCGTACCAAATCAATTACGTAATATATTTTTAGTTAGGTTTTTAAGTATTCGCAAGTTAATATTTTAATTTCTTTAAGTGTTAGAAATATATTTTACGTATTTTAAATTTTTAGTTCCAAGGGTATTTTAGTCTTTATTCGGATTTTAAATTTTCAGGTTTTCTGAGATCATCTGTCCCGTCTTGAAAACCCTCACCAGGATGTGTTCGAGAAAAAGGAAATTAACGAAACATTTCCTCTCGAAACACTCAATGTGGTTTCTTTTAAGTGAGACTCTTTCTACCCCATGGTTTCTGACTTTGCAAATTACCATGCGGGTAACTTTGTGGTGAAAGGGATGTCGTCTCAACAGAAAAACAAATTCTTTAAAGATGTAAACATTACTCGGGACGACCCACTTATTCAAAATTTGCGCGATCAAGTCATCGGCGATGTGTGTATGGTGGGGAAGCCAATGACATTCTTAAGGCTTGCCATTCGGACCACATTTGGGGACATCATAGTCCCAACTACACGCCAAGAAGGTGTTTGATTCGGATTTTATTGCGATTTACAATGATGCCCAATTTATCAAAACACTCGCGGACGCTTGTCAGCGTCACGGAAATATCTCACAAAGAAATGAAATGCATAAACGCCATTCAAGTGTGTGAGATTTTTGATATCTGGGGCATTGACTTTATGGGGCCATTTCCTTCATCTCGGGGAAACAAATACATACTCGTGGCCGTTGACTATTTGTCAAAATGGGTTGAAGCTAAGGCTTTGCCTACCAACGATGCCCGAGTTGTTGTAAAATTCTTAAAATCTCTTTTTGCTAGGTTTGGAACTCCACGAGCTATAATCGAGTGATCGTGGATACGCATTTTGCAATGACCGGTTTGATAGAGTCATGCAAAAGTATGGTGTAACTCACCGTCTCTCTCTTGCGTACCACCCCAAACAAATTGGGCAGTGGAAGTTTCCAACCGAGGGATTAAAAGAAGGAAAGGACGATGAAAACCGTGCCTCTTGATCGGATAAGCTAGATGACGCACTCTGGGCCTTCCGTACAACTTATAAAACACCCATCGGTGTACTCCATACAGCTTGTGTGGGAAGGCATGTCATCTGTCGATTGAGCTTGAGCACAAGGCATACTGGGCCTTGAAACATGCCAACTTCGATATTGACGGTGGTGATCACCGAAAAGTTCAAATGAATGAATTAAATGAACTGCGTGATCAAGCATACGAGAACTCTTTGATCTACAAAGAAAAGACAAAGAAGATTCATGACTCAAAATCAAAAACCGCGTTTTCAACGTCGGTGATCGAGTCATTCTTTTCAATTCAAGATTGAAGATTTTCTCGGGAAAACTAAAATCCCGTGCGGACCATTTTACCATCACTAAAGTAGTTCCTTATGGAACCATTGAGTTATCTCAACCCGATGGTCCAAATTTTAAAGTGAATGGTCATCGATTGAGGCACTATTTTGGAGAGGACATTCCTCCTGTGGTTGTCCCGGATCTACAAACTTTCCCCATGAACCAATGAATGCGGGATCGAGTCAAGCTAGCTTCGGGAATCAAAAATGTGAGCACACTATATGGGTTTTCACAGGTATTTCGACTTCTTTCTATTTTCTACCACCCTAGTGTGGGGAGTTGCCCATTGTTGTATATAAAGTTTTCAAAAGAATCAAAAAAAAAAAAATAATGGCCGTAGTATTTCCCTTTTACGTTCTATGTTTCGGCATAACACGCCGTACTTTGAATATTGAGGGCAATATTCATTTCTAGTGTGGTGGGAATTCTCACGAATTTTATCATGTAATTATACCACCCAATTCCCCCATTTTTGGCCAAATTTTTGTTTGGAGTAAGTGTTTTGCACTTACTCAGACTTATGGTTATCAGCCATGTCTAATAAACAAAAGGATTGGCTAATCCAGAGCAAACGATCTTGGTAAAGATATCTCAAATCCGTTGTGACACCTGCAATTTACTTAGCCCAAAATTGTATGGTATTGGCCTTCACCATATCTTTAATTAATGAAAAGTTGGCTAGCCCGCAAGTTTATGGCTTGTGGTAAAGGCAGCTGGAAAACCATAATTGGTAATCAGCTCACCAAAGATATTTTATCTAAGAGTTGGCTAGTCCGAAAAGCGGCTTCGGTAAAGACAAATCAAATCCGTTGAAAGTTGGTGATTTGCTCAAAATCATTTGGTTATCATTGTACCAAGGTTCTTACTTGAACTGAAACATTTGGCTACTCCAGAAGTAATGGCTTTTGGTAAAGAGATTCAAATCCATTAAGTTTTTCTCGAAAAGATTGCTAGGGACTAGCAATAGTTTAGTGTGGGGGATTGATGAGTGTGTAAATACTAGTCATTTTTTGTCAATCTGAACGCAAAACACTTAAAACACTCCTAAATGCATCAAAATAATAAAAATATTCCAAAATTGCATTTTATATGTTTCAGATGCAAAATGTTTAAAATCGATGAAAATCGAGCTAAGTTTGCATAATTGGCGGTTTAGGTCCCACTCTCAAATCTTGTCAAAAATAGTCCCTGAGCACTTATTTTAAAAGAAAAGTCACCAAAGGTCCTTTTGAAATCATAAGTTGTAATAATTAGTCATTTGGTGAAAAATTTCAAAAGTTTTGAGAATTTACAAGTTTGGTCCTTCAAGTTTCAAAATTGGCAAAAATAGTCCTTGGAAGTTTGAAAATGTCTTTTATGGTCCTTGTACTATTGAAACTTGTCATGATTGGTCCCTTGGCATAACTTTGAAAATTTGGCGCATTGGTACCTCAAGTTTGGTAAATTGCGCTTTGGTCCTTGTATTATTAAACAAACCAAGCCTTTGGATTTTGACCCTGCATGAACCCCCGCCATATACCCATGACCCCCAATACAACCTTGAACCCTTCCCACTAATAATACCCTCGGTCAAATATGGTCAAATCCATGCCTTGTCTTACTCGCCCACCCACTCTACGCTCAACACTCAACATACCTCACCTCCAGCTCACTCTCAACTCTCCATGTCCCCTCCACCTCAACAACAAACCAAGTAACATTTAATGCTTCTTCTAGATTGCACTCAACCCCTCCACTAGCTAAAAACGTTTTCCCGCCAAAACTCATCAACGGCTAAAAAAGGCTCAAGTGATCCAATGGCTGTGATAACAAGTGGGATTTGCTCAGAAACCAAGTGGGAGCAATTTTGGTGTATAAAAAGAAGAAAGAGAAGGAGAGACAGTAGTAGTTCTTAGTTTCAAATTCCTTGTATGTCGTTTTTACTTAAATTGTCTTAATTAGTTTCTAAATCAGAACTTTAAGCTTTCTTGTATTGAACCTAAGTTGTTAAATCATTGTACTTCACTTTCAAGTATCAATTCAAAGTTTGATTCAAGTTTCATATTTTTGAGTTTCCTGTCATAAAATCAGTTCACATGTTCTTGAATTCAAGCTTAAATTAGCTCATTTATAATTAAAATAAGCTTATCTAAGCTACTTGATGATACCGTAAGCTCAAAACTCTAGTTCAAACAGACTTGGTACCGTCAACAAAAAGTCAACTTGTGAGGAAATCTTGGTTAAGCAACTATGAGAATGGAAATTGGGTAATGCAGAGTTGATTTGGGTTGGAATTGGCTTAGAATAGTGGTATCTGGTTCTAGACAAGCTGGATATAAGCTGAGGCATAAAGTGAGTTTATATTTCTACCTTTAGCTTAATCTTGAAATTCACTGATTCATTAGTTTAGATCTGTTACATCTAGCTTCTTTGATGTTGGTTAGCTTAGTTTCATCGGAGTGTGTAGCTTATTTTAATACAATAGATCATCATTAGCTTGTTTCTAATTTCTGCATATTAATATGTTTGAATCATGAGGATTTAGTACTTGTGGAATTTGTGTCCTCTTCTTTGTTAAAAAGCTTCAAATCAATCTAAAATGAATGATAGAATCTGAGAATGATGATGTTTAAGGTTGGATAAGTATCGGAGAATTAAATTTCATATCAGTCTTGGAAAGGGTGTTTGGATCTGTTAGTAAATCTAGGATAGAAGGTTAGTTATTGGTTGAAAACTGTTACATTAGTCTAAACTAGGTTAAATACAACCAACTTAGTCATTACTTGTCACCAAAACTCACTCAAAGTCAAAATCCTCCTAAACCTGTCCTAATTTCATGTCTGTTAGAAATTTGTGAGATCATAAGCTTGATTTGTGTTCAGATATCATTAGAGTAGCTTGCATCAGTTTCATTTTACTATAAAACATCATAATCAGTTCATAAATTAAGATCAAATCTCAGTTTAGTCAACTTTTCAATTCAGTGTCAAAAAGTCAAAATAGTGAAAAACTAGGTTTTCACCCAACTCGATTGATTTTTCATGAGTTCATTTCTGGTCAAAAGTAAGTGAGTTTTTGGTAGATTAAACTTCAACTAGTGGTTATTCAAAATACCATTTTAGTTAAATTTTTGGGAATTTTTATTAAGCTCAAATCAGTCTCTCTTTTGGACTTGAATTCCCGCATGCGACTCGATGTATGATGAGTGTGCACCGTGTTTTGTGCAGAACTTGTCAAAAGCTCATTTGAGCTTATCTCGGCTCATTTTGGTTTTTAAGTAGCTAGCCAGGTCTACTTTAGGTTCCAACTTCGGTTTTCGATTCAAACATTAATAAGCGGTTGCATGAGCTTGAAGTAAGCACCCAAAAGCCCATTTTTACTTGTTTGATTTGGACTCATAAGCTTATAGTTGGTTAGCTTGAGGTTAAAGTAGTTTGGAACAAGTTGTTTTCACTAGTTATAGCTTAATCTAGTTTCCGCTTTCATTTGGTAGTCTTTAGTGCTTATTTGCTTATTTTAGTAGCTTATTCATAAGCGGTTTGCCATGTACTCCCATATCTTGCACACTAGCTATTGTTTTTATATTTTTCATAGATTTAGAATATTATTTTAGATTTTTCCTGAATTTTTCAGATTTTTCTAGGTCTGTTTGCTATTTTTTCTTTATTTTAATCAGTTTTTAGTACTTTTTAATTAGCTTTTAATACAATTAAATCAGAGAAACTTCAAAAAAATAAGTTTTCATTTTTCATAGATTAAGATAAATATAAAAAGCAAAAAAAATAATTTTTCCAGATTTTTCTTAGTTAAATTTGTAATTTTTAGCAATTTAATTAGTTTTAAATAGTTTTTAATTTATAGAAAATAGAAAAATAATCAGAAAAATACAAAATTAGTTTTGAAAATTCTCTTTAGTTATTTTAGATTTTTCTAAGTCATAATTTCACTTTTCTAGCTTTATTTCATATTTTCTTATATTTTAGGGTATTATTAAATAGGTAAAAATAGTTTTTAATTAATAATAATTAAATAAATAGTCATAAAAATAATTTTCTTTTTCTCAAAATTTTCTCTTATCATTAGGTTTGTAAAAATTTGATTTTTATATTTTTAGGATTAATATTGATTCAGTTTCACATTTTCTTTTGTACGTTACGTAGTTTTTAATTTAAATTTATAAAATAAAAATCAAAAACATTATTTTAAAAATAGTGATAGCGTTTATTTAATATAATTTAGCTTTTTAATTTTCTTTCATCTTTCCTTTGTCATTTAGTATCAATCACAACCCTTTTCCCGTTCAAATTCACCCGATCACTATACGTTTGATTATTGGTCGCATGTTCGTTGGGACTTAATGACCGGGAAACACTACTCCTCTAGATCTCCATTGCATTGTTTCTGAGCTGTTTGAAGTTTATTACGGTTGACCATTCACAAGTGGTTAGCTTGTGTGATAAAACTTGCCGGTTCGGGAAGCGATCAACGATCCATACAAAAAGTTGTCAAGAGACCACTTTCCCCAAGTAGATGAATTGATGCGATGATCTCTCTTAGACTAGAGCTCACGAACCCGAATACACATATACCGGGCCAGAGAAACTTATACCATCGAGTAGCGATTAAGTCCAATAGCCAAAGAATAACCCGATGTATACTTTTCTCTCACAAAGAAAGTGTATGAAGCTCAAGAACCCGGCACCAATGCCAAAAGAGAATAACCGATAACATTGAAGAAGTAGGCGAATCACTAATTATCTCTGGGATGACTATCTCTGCGGATGTCAAATCCGGAATAAGTGATTATATCTCTGAATCATCGATTAAGCACTCAAGTGAAACAGTTGAGCGTCCCCAATGTACACAATCTTTCTCCCCTGATGATTGCGATATCATCGAAATCATCACACACTTGTGTACCTCTTTTATCACCAGAAACTAACTCTTCCATCTCTTCCCCCACATAGTTGGAATAAAACACTAAACGCCATGAGTCAAACCTTGAGTTTCTCTGCGGTAATGACATTAGTCTTCCTGGGATATCTTCAATCACTTAGAAGTATTAAGTTCATCAATGTTTACTCGCGTTTAGATGCGTGTCTCCTTCCCCCTTTTGGTTTTATGCTTGAGAATCGCCAACACATAATAAGCCCGTATACTAGAAATCTGTTGAGAAGAACACTTGAACTCTTGTGAGAATCAACTTTGCTGAAGAATATGAGCAAGTCTAATTGGGATTGAATCTGATTTCACTCTCCCCAATTAGTGCTCTCCCCTAAACCGACAATCTTTATGATGAATGCTTGGATTAAGAAGAAGTATTTAGATTGTTAAATGCAACTCGTCTTTAGTCTTCTAACATGTAGCGAGAAATGTAGAACCCATCGTAGACTTCGACCTTCTTCAAGATTGTCCAATTGGGGAATAGAAAGTTAACATCTTCTTCTCACCACATGCATTCCCGTTAACTTGTATATATCAAATCCCCTTAAATCAAATCCCTCCCAATCAAACAAAACGAAAAGATGTTCATCAAGGAAATCACCCATAACTGGAAGCACTTTGTCGTTAAATTCATCAGTCCGAGAGAAGATGTCAACCAGCGGCTCATTGAAGAAACTCCATGTAAAGATGACCCGATAAGAAGAAGCTCGGTTCTTACATGAGTTAGGAGCCGTATGATCATATATTCTCATATGTCAATCAACCATGCAGAATTATCACACTTCTTCTCCCCCTCAAGAATTGCATATGGAGATGCCATTCTTTATTAAAAGTGAATATCTTCAGTAATGTAGTCTCTTCACACTTCTCCCCTTCAAAGGTAGCATATGATGTCACCATTGTCATTATGATTGAGTAAGTGGAATAAGAAGACAATCAACAGTAGTTCGGTTCACTTGATGACTGAAGCGCTTGGAAAAAGCATGAAGCATTTGATGAGAATGGTCATAAATAAGAAGATTTCTCTTCTTCCGAAGATAAAGCGCACTGAAACGTACACTTTTTTTTTCTTTAGAGAACGAGGCTTGAACTGTTGTGTTCAAACATCATAGCCGATTGAATATCAAGGTTGAGTTACTAGAACCCGTGAGTTATGAGATATCAATCCTTTTGTTATCCATACTTTAAGCCAGTCCATGTATTGAAGGATCGGGGAAGTATCTCTGCAATTAGGTAGGACTACTGCACTAACATTACAAGCTTGATTGCATATATATGGGTTAGTGACATTAGTATCCAAACCCCTTTGGGGTTTCATGGTCAACCTTGATTTTGCTATCGGTAAACAGCTTTTCGGTAGGTATCCACCTAAGTCCAGCATCCTTAAACATTCTACCAGACGGTATCCACTTATGGCAAGGTCTAGGATTGTTGATATTCTTATGCACAGTGGAAGACTTATCGTTATTCATAGACTCCAAAGATTTAGCAGTTGGGATCCATCTAGGTGAAGTTTTTGGTTTGTTTTGCTTCATAACATGTTGAACCTTAGCCATGTTAGTAGCCTTAGTGAATTATACCTTAGCATGTGAATTAGGAAAATGTTTCTTATTCGGAAAAGACTCAGAATTTCCAGTTTCATTTTCTACATGCTTAGCATTCTTCTTCATATAACTACTCTTAGATGCAAGCCAACCCCTAGTCTTTTGAGTGTTCCTAGGTAATGGTTTACAACTACTAGAAGTGGCTTGAAATCTCGTGGAATGCATCACCCTAGGTCTTGCACCTAAAATTCCGTCTTTTCGAATCTGTGCCTTTTTCCTAGCTTCTTTTAGATAATAGTTCTTCCACTAGTCATTCATATCATATGAATTCTGGGTTTTAATGCTTGGTTTTGACCTTGTTTCGAACTATTCCTAGAGTCTTTGGGGTAGAAGTAGCTACTTTTGAGGGTTAACGGAGCTAGAAGCATTATTCTTAGGTAACTTCGGGTGAAGTGGTACCGGTTTTGACAAAACTTTTGTCGCATCAACTTGGGAGGCAAGCCTTGTCTTTAAAGATTTTGTTCTTTCAGATATAAATGCAGTAGGGTCAGCTAACAACGGACCGGTCTCTAGTGGGATGAGAAACTGGCTTCCCCAAGGTTGATGGTTTTGTAAACTTAGTGTTCACAATTTTCCCTACGGTTTTCTAAGCTCATTCTTTAAGGCAACAATGGCAAAACTCTTTTCCTGAAGTTGAGCTTTGAGATCATCAATTTTTGCTATCAAAGAGTTTGTTTGTTCCATTGACTTAGTTCTAGCTTCTTTGACAGATTCACTTAGTTCTATGTGATGCTTTCTCAAAGTCTCATTTTCCTTTAGTAATTTAGCCACATAAATTGACAGTTCATTATTTCTTGCTATAATAGAATCAATGTCTTGTGCAGTCTTGACTGAATTACTTTTCACATGCATACCAGAAATATGTTTCTTCAAAATGTTGATTGTCGAGTTTTTGGCTTGAAGCTGAGCTTTTAAATCATTTATTTCAAAAAATTCACGATATTCAAGAAATTCCGGATTTTTACATGGTTTCATAGATTGAAAACTTTCCTCCTTTCTTTGTATTGCAATTTCAAGTGAAATGCAATGTTTTTCAAGTTTTGAGAATTTGTTTGAAAGTTCATCAAAAGCCTTTTTATCAACCATATTAGTTGTTTTGAATTTATTAGTCTCAGGCTCAACCAATGAACATTTATCAGAATCATGTTTAGCATTTAGATCAGTTTGTTTAGGTACATTAGCAGATGCACTATGTTGAACAGTTAAGGGTACCTCATTACATGACACCTGTTCAATTGTCGGTCTGATATCTGCATCCACATCATGTGTAACAAGAGTCATTTGACCGTTGGCGTGTCGTTATCTATCTCGAGCCTCGTATTCAAGATGTCAATCGATCCATTATCCGGTGCTTTACCCGACTCAACACTACAATCTTTTGATTATGCCCGATATTCATTCCCCTTTATGATTACTACATCTACTTCTTGTGTGTTAGGAGTAACTGGCGGGCAACTGGTTACATCATTATTTGTTGTCTCGACATTCGCATTCAACAACACCCGATTCTTCAACCGATACATTACCCAACTCATCACAACTATCTCTCAACCGCACTGCACTCTCATCCACTTTTCATCTTTCTGAGTAACTTCCTCAATATACTTCTCCACATTATCCATAATCTGATGTAAATTCCCTTCTAATGAATGACTGAAATTGTTTGTAGATCACTTAAAGTGCAACACTGGAACTATCCTTTTGAACCTTCTTTTTGTCAAGTTGTAGCTCCAATTGTTCTAAGTTTAAGCATAATGTGCTCGTGAACGTTGATAATTCTTGACGGAAAAGTGCAGTAAATGTTCGTTCAATTCCCATAGATAGAAGTAACGTGAGGTGTGAATGAAGTTGTCGATAAGGTTAAATGCAACTTTCCTTATCCTTTGCACAAGCATTCTGTAACATTGACTGATGCATTACTGTCTTATCAGAGTCTGAACCCGGAGATATCACATCCTCATTGATTGATTCAATCATCTTTAACCGTTCAGTGTAGCAAATATTCTCATGATTGTCTACAACATCATACAATTTAAGTACTTCTGAAATCACTGGATCAAGAGTGTAAGACATGATGTGATTGAGCACGGGATTTTACAAGTCTGATTTAAACCGAGAAATAGAATATTTCGCGGGATTTTACAAAATCAAGACGAAACCGTAAGATAGTGAGAAGTATAATGTAGTAAAGGAACTAGAAGATGATAAGGAAGTGAAAATATGTTGGTGTTATGGTTGAGTTTGTGATATTCCCTAATTCTTTATATATACCCCCTGTTTCGGAAAATTAGGGTTTGAAAACACGGGTTTTGTATGTTAGGTTTAGAGACAAATCGCAGGAATTGACAAATCGCTTAGCAGACAACTCGCTTAGCAGACAACTCGCATTGTAGACAACTCGCATAGGCACACAAGTCGCTTAGCAGACAACTAACTCACTTAGCAGACAACTCGCATTGTAGTCAACTCGCATAGGCAGACAAGTCGCTTAGCAGACAACTCGCTTAGCAGACAACTCGCTTAGCAGACAACTGGCTTAGCAGACAACTCGATTAGCAGACAACTCGCATTGTAGAAAACTCGCATAGGCAGATAAGTCGCTTAGCAGACAACTCGCTTAGCGATAACAACTCGCTTAACAGACAACTCGCTTAATGGACAACTCGCGATAACGCATAACTCGCTTCAATAAGCAAGCCGATAATAGACAAGTCGCATCATACATAGGACAACTCGCATCCAAGAAATGCATAACGTGTCTCAACTCGCATCCAATAAACATTCAAAAAAAATACCACTTTTCAATCCAAAAACAACCCAACCACGATGATTCAAGCCTTCCAAATCAAAACCTAAACACTTATAATGATTCTAAATACAAAAGTACAATCAAAATCCAAACTTTAACACAAGAAATGATCCAAATGATGTAAACTACTCTAAACTCATTCAAACCCAAAAACCTTATGAAAACCACTAGAAATCCAAGAACATGAAAAATGAATGATCAAACCATGGCTCTTGATACCAATTGTTAGATATTGGTTTTCATACACACACAATCAATCACAAATAGAGTCGAATTATACAAGAGTTTAGAGAGAGAAAGTGGAAGGTGGGAGCCTTTCTAGAGAGAGAAAGTAAACAAAAGAAAGAAGGTTAGATTGAGTGAAAGGTCCAACCCTCTACCTTGAGAGGTAGAGGGTATTTATAGTTACATACTACACGTCCTCCTTCGGACTGTGGATCAGGCATACAGTGGGTAAAGACCCGTCCGTCCTCCACGGTGTTACACTAAACTAAATAACTAACTAAATAACTAGTAAATAACGTAATGTCTACGAGCTAACATATGCTAGACTATAATTGGGGTGACCGACACTTCCTTATGGAATTTCCAATTCCTAACAATGACCATATTAGAAGACATAATATTACCGTCAACATTAGACTATACTTTATTAGAACTGTATTATCACTAATTAAGGCCACCAACTTTTGGAATTGATCGTACGTAAATGACTAATTAGAAGTTACATAGTTTTGACCCGTTCCTGAAAGTGACATTGCTAGCGGCACTTTGATAGTTAAAAAGAATTCTTAAACCCCGGAGGATATCCAACAAGCTCAAAGCATCTATCTAGAGTGTCACCATTTATATTATAATGCTCGCAATATAAGTTTTAATTCCTACCAAACTTCCTACCCTGGCTATTTTTAATAACAGTTCATTCATTGGTCTTAGAAACAAAGGCAGAAGTACTTAACTCACTAGAAGAAGTGATCACAGAATGAACTGCTAATAAGATGTAATTAACATCTTTAATAACAATAAAACAAATAATTAAAGAGCAAAACACTTAAATCCTGCAATTAGGGTTTGATATCTTAACCCTAATTTTCAACTTTTGATTTAGAAAAAAAAAACAAAAAAAGATCATATATCAACTAGGTTATCAATAAAACTTCACTAAATTTACAGATCCACAAAATCTAAAAACTCTAAATTTTAAAATTTAAAATTGACGATTGATTTTATAGATTACAATACATATGTATATTAACAACACGATTTTATACTAGTATAATCAAAATCTAAACACAATATATAAAACCCTCAAAATTTAGACAAAACCCTAATTTAAAAAAATCATATTTTTAACACAAAAAACCTTTGAATCGAGCAACCTTGCTCTAATACACTACAAGAATCCTGTCGAATACCCACGGAAAATACCCACAAATGTTTATTCGTGGGTATCTACCCATAAGTTTCCCGCATGTTACCCACGCTTAGGGAGTTTAAAAGGCAATCATATTTAGTGACGAATTTCCCACAAACATACCCACAAAATCACCCACGAAATTAAAGTTCTTGGGTAATTTGTGGTTAAATTATTGGCGCTAAAACGATTCTCACGAAATACCCACAAGTTAGGTCATCGTGGGTAATTAGCGTTGGTAGTGTCGTGTGTAAATTTATTTACTCGCATTTTACACACATTTTAATTTGTGGGTATCCTTTTGTGGCTATTTTGTGGCTAGATGTATATTTATGCCTTTATTCGCTTTGTGTTTAGGTGGCTACTTTGATACTTTCTTGTTGGCAAATTTTCATGTGTAATTTGTAGGTAGGGTGAGTTCAACAAAGATTAAAAAAATCAAATATTTAAAGAATTGATAATTGTAATTTATTTTTCAAGCAAAATTAAAAAAACATATTTTTCACCTTTTTTAATAACAAAATCTTGCGATTAGTAACTTATTAAGCGATAAAAAATACACCATCGCGATGAGATTTTTTTTGGTAAAGATAGCGATGAGAAATTTTAATTTTCAATAAAATGGCATTTCAATATACTTTCATCAATCTTTCCCCCTTTTTATAGGCATTGAATATTAAACGATACGAGACCACATGTGATTTGTGCGGAGATTTAAGATTTAGTTTTTCCATCATTTAATTACGGATTCATAATCAGTGGCGCTTCAATTGAGTCTAAGTGATTCAAGAATTATAAGCAAAACTATGACTTGCATCATTTTCACTTTAAAACTATTTAAAATGCATTTAAATGAATAAAGATACATTCTAACGCAAGGCAATGCATATCAAATGTGTGATCATTGTTATTTTTCATCCTTCACATTTTTAGGATTTGTTTTCATTGGATCCCTAATTCACTACAACAAAAATAAATATTGAAATGATTTGTATGCCTAACTCTTATGCTTACTTTATGCCTAACTCTTATGCTTAGTGGGCACATGAATTGCACAATTTTTTTCTTAACTTAGTATTGATTTTGACAAATGTATCAAGATTCTTATCAGGCCTAAAATTAGGTGTGGTAAATTCAAAAGGTGAGATGAAGTGAGAAGTTAGAATTTTTGTGTGTGTGAAATTTTATAATATTATGCATGTTATTTCATATGTGCATACGAGTGAGCAATCCGACCGAATCGACCGACAAAACCGACTGGACCAACCGAAAACCGACCGGACCAAAGGACCAACGGTCCGGTTTCGGATTTTTCATTATTTCGTCCGGACCGGTCCGGTCCGGCATACAAACCGGACATTTAGCCTTTTTGGACCGGACCGACCATATTTGGTCCGGTCTCAGTCTAGGTTTTTGGCCTAACTCGGTCTCGGTCCGGTCCGGTTTTATCATTGCTCAATAAATAATAATTTGCATAGTAATATCATATTTATGTCATTTCATATTAGTATCAAGGAGGGCTGAGCAAAATCACTCAAAAACCAATCTGAACTGACAAACCGCCCTGAACAGAACTGAACCGACCTTATTTGGTTCGGTTTTCGCTTTTGTATAATTATTTCGATTTTACTCAATTCGGTTCGGGTCAGAACACACTTATTCGATTCGAAATAGCTAAACCGGCTTGACCTTATTCTGTTCAGTTTCGATTTCAATAGCTTTTACTCGGTTCGGTTCTAGGTTCACTTATTCAACTTTTCAGGTCAGGCCGGGTTTGGTCGGGTTGGGTCAAGTTTGACCCGTTGCACAGCTCTAGTATGAAGTTTCTTTTTCATTATATGTTTCTAAGATGTCATCTATATTGGTTCTTTATTATTTGACCTTATATTTGCTTTCCTATGAAATAGTTAATTTATTGTTATTCGAACACAAATTTCTTTTTACCCGTAAAGCTAAGAGCATCCGGTGTGGAGCACGTTGTGCCTCGCCGTGTCTGAGCTGGAGGCTCGCCGTGGAAGTGAAGATCGTGGGGACGGCGGAGAAGAAACCTGCAAAGGTGGGACCCAATAAATATTTGTAGCGTTTGTATGTGTGTTTCTAGTGTGTTTGTGTGTGTTTGTGTGTGTGGTTTTATTGAATAAAAAAAATAAAGTGGTAGTGGTGGGCCCAAATGAAGAGGTTGAGGTTTGTTATGAGTGAGGAGGAGGTTTGTTGTGGTTAGTTGTGGAAAAATAGGATGCTGATGTGGCGCTAAGGTGGCACGACGACGAAGTTAACCCTTGTCACGACACCTGATGCTCTAATGGTACGTAAAATGGCAGACGGAAAACATTGTTTGGGAAAATTACATTGATTTAATAATAGTTTGTCATTAATTATAAAAAGATGAAAATTAATGAATTTGACCTTTTCTATAACGGAGGGAAACTTCCCGCTCCATCAATCCAAAATGAAAATTAAATTATGTAAAATTTGATTTTTTTCTAACTTTATCATAAATTCCCACAATGACTTTAACTGCTCTCCTCTTTCACCGGAAACCACTAACCATTCTTTTGTTGAAAGGCAACATCTAATCCTTTAGATTAATTTATATTTTATAAGTACTATTATATGTTTCATCTTTGTTTTATTACTCCATCTAACATTTATATAAAAGAAGTATATCGTTTGCAGGCATTATCATATATATGGCAGAAGATGAATCGCTTAAACTTGGATATCAATGCAGGATTCTGGAACAAGACAAAGATGAATGAGAATGGTAAATTAGATTTGTATTGTATCATTTTTGAAATTAATTACATGCTTCGTATAAAGGAAACATGGTAATAATCTTAGGCCTTGCCATTTTGCAGGTGTTTTTTCTTTCATGGGATTAATTTTTATACATATTCTTTACAAGGTATGCGTTTAACTTCTGTTAGACTTGATTATTAGTATCAATTTTCATTTCTATAGTCATCATTAGTTCATTACGATAGTGAGTGTTTGGAGTTGTATCAATGTTTTTATCCAAGTAGAAATTGATATTGTCTTTTAATATATGAATGCTCCACAACAGATACCTTTTGGTTATTTACATGCTATTTCAATACTCTCAAAGACTCAAACTACTCATCTCGTCATGGAGTTTTAAATACAAAACTTGGGGCATACTGATATTTTTTCAATTATACATATAAGTATGTTATAGGTTCTTGTTAATAATTGTTAATGTAATTAGTAATGGATAGTCTATTCAATAGAAAAGTTAACAATCTCGTACTGTAATATAATGAAAGCTAATGTGTCTTGACGGTTTTAATACCTAGACCGTAAGTAATGATTTAGACACTTATTGTATATATTTCAATCTATTTCAGTAGATAATTAGTTACTCATTCAATTTAAAATTGATAATGTCAATGTGTCATCATTAACTGATAATATATCTATTTATATGTGACGATATGTAGGGCATGATGAAACTGGTGGTTTCGAGCGAAGACCAACATGTGAAACGCACAAACAGAGGACCGACACATAGACTATGATGGACCGGTGGCTACACATTGTTAGGCGCCATACTTTTGATGCTATATTGTATGAATGAATGATGGTTGAATTGGTGTTTTTAGCTTTTACATGGATGTGACAAATTGTATAAAAGTTATTTCCTGTATTTTGTTTTGAGTTACTGATAGATGTATACAAATTTATATATTAAACGACTTATATAAAACTCGTGTTTCATGTTTCCCAAGGATTTTTCCGCGACTATATCTCAGGTAAATCATATTTTAGAAACTCAAATTTGAATATTAGTTTCCCACGAACTAGTATTTTTACACACAAGTACGGTTGGGGAAAATTACCCACGGATTTCACATGATTGTATTTGTCGTTGTTTTCGTGGTCACTTATAAAATCCCACAAAAATTGTACCCACGGACTTAGCATAATCACCCACAAAAAATAGCGTGGGCACACACCCACCGACTGAAATTCTTGTGGGTATAAATTTAGCCTCGGAGGTTATACCCATGTATACGGGTTCATGGGTTTTTTGTGGGTATTAGCAAGTTACCCACGAATTTCAATCTTTTAGCCACAATTTATGTCCGTGGGTAATCGACAGATTTCTTGTAGTGATACCATGTGCAAAGTATTCAAAAACAAGGTTCAAACATCTAAATCTTATTTAACCAACTACCCTTTTATTCTTTTATCACAACACCACACAACTATAAAGATTGACTAGTGGTTTTGAGTTCGTACATTTTACAAAAGAAATAAAGAAGGAAAGAACAATAAAAAACGATTACAAAAAGGTGAAACCCTAAAAGTTATAACACACAAAGAAAATTCACATAGACTAACACAAAAATTATGAATAGGAAACCATACGGAAGGTTGTTATAGCTGGTCGCTCAACATACTTTTGTTTAATTCCAGAACAAGCACCTTGACTATTGTAGCTTAGAGGTGCACAAAAAAACCGGTTAACCGAACTGTAGCCGAATACAAACCGAAAAACCCAACCTGTCAAAACCGGTTTTGACCGGAACCAGTCCGGTTTTTATTCTAACCGCCGGTTAGGAACCGGTTCCCAGTTTTAAGAAAAACCCCGGTTTTAAGACCGTTTTTTATTAACCGAAAACCATAACCGGTTCGGTTAACGGGTTAGGAACCGGTTTTTTTTTAAAGGAGCGGGTTTTTGCAATTTTTTTGAATTTTAAAAGTTTGAATTTGAAATTTTGAAAGAGGAGCGGGAAGGAGCGGGGGCGGATATTATTGAATATTGTTCAAAAATTACCACTTTGCCATACAAATGTTAGTATAAATAGATGTGTTATGTATTTGGTTAATTACCACTTTCAAGCAATCAAAAAACACTAAAAAAAATCAAAACCGAAAGTATTTTACTAAACACTAATGGAAAGTTCTAACACCAACAACACCACCAACACCGAAGCTGGTTCAACAAGTGCAGCGACGGTTCTCAAAGTTTTACCATGCGACCGTGTAAGAGATCCATGGGAACACTACAACTACGTTCTAATGTCGGACGGTAAGAAAAAGGCTCAATGTAAACTTTTTTTGAGTATATTGTCTCCCAGTTCCAACTCGACGTTGAGGGCTCATATCAAACAAAAGTATTGCAAGGCACTCAAATCGGTTCCGGAAGCCGGTCAATCGTCCATGGCTCGAGACTGGACTATTTTTGCATACGATCATGATTTACTCCGTAAAAAATTGGCCGGTTTGGTGATTCAGCGTGGTTTGCCGTTCAACCACTATGACGACCCTTTGACGATGGAGGTGTACCATAATTATATGCAACCGTAGTACCATCATGTAAGTCGTATGACTCTAAAACGCGATGCTATGAAAATGTGGAAAACGGCTAAACAAGATTTAAAAAATACTTTTTTAAATTTAGATGCTTGTGTTAATTTAACAACCGATGTTTGGGCCGCTCCTCATAATTTGCCATTTTCGTACCTTTGTGTTACCGCACATTGGGTTGATCCCGAAAGTTGGCAAATGATGAAGCGAGTCGTAGCATTTGAAGACTTTCCGGTTCCTCACTCCGGAGAAGCTTTATACAAATTGTTGAGAAAAGTGTTTCATAAATTTAACTTGACAGAAAAAAAATTTCAATAACGTTGGATAATGCTAGTAACAACACAAATGCATTGGGTAGACTAAAAATGGAATACGAGCCACCTTGTAATGGCGATTTTTTTCATAGTCGATGTGTTGCACACATCATTAATTTGGCCGTGCAAACGGGATTAAAAGATGAGCATTTGAGTGAAATGAAAGAAAGTTTTAAAAGAATGTTAACCGATGTTTTTAAAAAGGGTAATAAAAGATATAATGCATACATTCGGTTGTGTGAAAATGCGGGGAAACCTTGGTTACAACCTAGTTGGGATGTTGAAACAAGATGGAACTCCACTTATCTTATGTTCATAAGTGGTTTAAAACAAAATGTGACTTTGCAATATTTTCATGATGAGAAATTGTCGGAAAAGGGTAAGTGTGCTCCATTTAATGCCGATCATTGGGATATTATTGAAAAACTAACCCGATTACTTGAAGTTTTTTACAACGCAACAAAAAAATTGTCGAGAGTTTATTATCCAACGGCTCATTTGGTACTCGAGCAACTATACTTGATGTCTTCACAAATTTCAGCATTTGAATTTCATGGTGGTGTTTATACAAGCATGGTTTCCGGGATGAAAGATAAGCTTTTGAAATATTTTGAAACTTTGCCACCGTTAATTATTGCGGCCGCATTAAATCAATGTTATAATTTAAGCGGGGTAGAGTTGCTTATCGACTCGATTGTGACTGATTTGGGTTGTTTCGCGTCAAACCCGAACTATGCTGATGATGCAAAAGAGTCCTTTGGCCATTCTTTTAAAAGTTTGTGGGAATATTATTTTGAAAAATATGGTAACCCACCTCCTACTGTGTCTGAGTCTTCTTCATCATCATCAAGGGTTTTAGAAGAAACCGATACTTGCTTTGCATAAAAGGATAAGAGACAATCCCAACAAACGGTCAAAAAATGATCGTTTCGCGAACAGTGAATATGAAAGATATACCACAACCGATTTTATCTCACATATTCCGCCCGAACAAGTTGAAAACTTTGATGTGTTGGCGTTTTGGAAAACAAAGGAAACAATGTTTCCCGTTCTATCCCGAATGGCTCGTGATGTACTAAGTGTACAAGCTACTTCGGTAGCTTCTGAATCCGCTTTTTCAACAAGTGGAAGGGTTTTATCAAATCTGAGAACAAGACTAACACCGGCTTCTTTGGAGATGTGTATGGGTTTGAAAGATCACTTGGACGCAATGAAGCAAGTGCAAGATAAAACTAATCTTGAAAATGCCGCAGACTTCGAAGGGGACGAGGAAGAGGCATAAGCGGGTGAAATTGAGATGCTTTCCGATGAAGAAATAAGACAAGATGCAGCTGCTCAAGAAGCTAGGGGATCCGATGAAGACTATTAGGACTTTAATGCTTACTTATTATGTTTTAAGTTTATGTATTTTCTTTGATGTATTTCCTTTAAGTTTATGTATTTCCGACGTTATAAATAAAAGTTGAAGTTTATTCAGTGTAAGTTTGTATAAACTACTGAAAAAAACGGTTAACCGGTTTTCAAAATAAAACCGGTTAACCGGGGTCCCAAACCGGTTAAACCGGTTACTTATTTTTAAAATTTTGAATTTTTGAAACGGGCGGCAAATAAAAATTTTGAATTTTCAACCGATTAACCGGTTAAAAACCGATCCGAAACCGGTCAAACCGGTCCGAATTTAAAAATTTTAAAATTTCAAAATTTGAATTTTTTTGAGCGGGAAGGCGGGTAAATTTTCAAAATTTGATTTTTTTTTTAAGTTTGCCATTGTAAGACTAGTATAAATAGATAAATTGTGTTTTTATTTCTTTGCAACTTTTATACAACTAAAATACACTCTAAAAAATAAAAATCGGAAGCATTTCACATTTTCACTAATGGCTGATGCTGATCGTGCACCACCCCCGCCACCGGTGATTGTTCGTTATTTACCGATAGACCGTGCACCAAATGTTTGGGCTCACTACCACTACGTCGAAATGTCGGATGACATGCTAAAGGCTCAATGTAAGCATTGTTTATGTTTCTTCAAACCCACTTCCAACGTGGCGTTGAGGGTTCACACACAGAAGTATTGCCGCCATGCACCTGCAGTTAATGCCTGATTCGAGACCTCGAGTCGACGTTGAGTAGCTTATCAAGTTATCGATGTTTTATGTTTATGTTATTATGTGTTATGTTTTAAGTTTATGTGTAATGTGTGATGTATCATGTATTCTCCGTTCTATTAAATAAAAGTTTTAGTTTATTAATACACGAAACAAGAAAACGATGACAAACGAAAAAAAAAAAAAAAAAATACTAGAACCGGTCAAAACCGGTTAACCGATCTAGACCGGTCCCAAACCGAGCCCAAACCGGTTTGGACCGGTTGGGTTTTTCCCTCTTCACATCTGGTTCGGAACCGAACCGGTTAACCGGCCCGACCGGTTTTTTTCCACGTTGACCCAAACCGGTTTGGGTTTGACCAGTCGTCAAACCAAACCGGTTAACCGAAATGTGCACGTCTATTGTAGCTTACATTTCAACGAATTTTATCTGCATTTCTTGATAGGCAGAATTACTAAAGAAAGTCTTGACAGAAAACTAGTGTATCTGGAGTTTGTATCAATGTGTATAATTATCGTCATACACAGTAAAAAACCATTATCAAATTCGTAAGCTAACTGAAAACTCTAATATTTTTTAGCGATATATTTGGAATTATGCAAAAGTGCATGTGATGGTCATAAACCAAATCCAAAAAGTTGACCACTAGACGATAGTCTTAGCCAAGCAAACTTCAAAACCATGATTTGAACCTATTACCTAAGACAGTATGTAGGCTTAGGCCCATATATAAAGCTTATTTTATGGGCCTTTTCAGCCCACTAATTAAGTAACTATAGTATTACTCTACATGAAAGTGTGAGTCTGTGAGACCATGACTTGTTAATTGAACAAATGATAATGACGTCAAGCGGTATTTAGAAATAATAGCGGTTATAACCTTCAGTCCATCACTTGTTTAGCACTAGTTTAACATTTGTAACAGAACAAAAAGAGCTAAAATCTATAGAGACCCCGATAGATGTCGTATATAGAGTATTAGCTAATGCAAGAGAAATGTGTATCAACCGATCGAGAAGCAAGAAAAAGTAAAAAAATAAAATTTTGATTAAGTTCACCTTTGTGATAAGAAAGATTCAACTCCAAGTTGTTTCTAATGTTCGAATCTAAGCAGTTTTAGTTATCTATGGCTTTAAGTACTAAGGTACACTAGATCCAATACCAGATTGACTTTCAGTATGCATGCAGTTAACCTCTTTTACGATCCGGTTCAGTTTAGATTTGACCATGTGCTAAACATTCACACTATTTATTTATTTGGCACTAGCTTGCTTCTATCTTTCCCCAGGGTGAAACGAGTCAAGTTGAGCCCGAGCCTGCCAGAGCTCGAGCTCAGCTAGTTTATAATTTAGAAAGCTCGAGCTCAAGCTCAGCTTGATTCGAGCCTTATGATTTGAGCTCGAGCTCAGCTCGTGGTATGAAATATAAAGCTTGAGCTCGGCTCGTTTGTGACATGCCTATAAAAATGCTTGGCTTCTTGAGATTGCGTGTTCGAGTTCATTTATATAGAGCTCGTTTATTTGTTATGAGCTTGTTATTATACATACACACAATGTACTAAAGCTCGTTTAGACTTGCGAGCCTAGTCGAGCTTGTATATAAAGCTCGGGCTCGAGATCGTTTATCAATTGAGCTTTAATTTAGGCTCGAGCTCGGGCTCGTTTATGCCCGACTTGTTCGAGCTTTTTATCGATTCTGATTCCAAAGTTTTACGAATGGCTCGGCTCGTTTCCACCACTCTGTCCGCTAGTAATTATTTAATAACTCGAAAATGTGATATATATCAAGTGTTACCGACCAAGGAGGTAATATATTACGTAGTAGTACAAAATGAAACCATAGTTCTAATAAGCATATCTATACTTATTGACATTCTTGATCAAAGGAAAATCATCTAATCCGAACGAACAATATTAGAAATTGCATCCTCAAAGGGAACATATGTAAACCTGATGTGTCGAATGGAGATAAATAGTAGATAACACCTGTCAGTTAATCACGGCTCTGCTTTTCTTGGCGAGATGAAAAGTGACATTGTAAGCTCAACCACACTTGGACTTTGCCCCACATTTTAGCAACCAAACAAGAAAAACTATCCCTAATTATTGAAAGGCCGGAGATTAACTTAGGGAGGTAGTGTTCAAAGTCTACCAATGTTGGGAATGTGTGCACATTTCGATTCAACAAAGGTTGTAGGGGACCATATCTAAGTGTTGATGAATGTTCTTGGTTTGATGCATTTATACATTTTTTATAACCCAAACTTTGAATTTAGAGACAGCTACGACTTTAGGATATGGTTAAAGTTCTTGGGTATGCCTTTTTAGTTAAATTTAATTATCATATTAGAGCACAAAGTAAAGTAGGAACAGATAACACGTTATTGGTATGTCACATAAGTGATACATCATCCATTTTCAATAACACACCAATAACTAAAATACCCCTCTTTCATAACATACTAATAACATCACCTGTAGATTCCACAAAATACCCTACCAACTATACACACTCACAAAAAAAAAAAAAAAAAAAAAAAAAAAAAAAGGGAAAAAACGCACAAAAGAGTGCATTTGGCATGTGCCATTTCAGTGGCTCAAAACCCTTTGGCACAAGTTTGGCATGTTGGCCGGTATGGTTGGCTCACGATTGGCACGAAAGAAAGGGACGGATGGTATGTTATTTGCAACCATACCGTGTGCTCTTATTTTATTCATATATGATAACTCTGATCGCTTGCATACGCGCACTTGCCGGAGGTGTTTCTGAAAGCAGTTTCTTTATCCTCGGGTAAGGGTATGACTGTCTGCATTTCATCTCTCTCATACCTGCTCTGACGGAATTGGGTATTGTTGTTGTTGATAACTCCGTTATATTTAATCTTTATGAGAACACTGTATATATATTTTAATAATCTTGTTAACTAAGAGACTAAGTACGCAGCACATGAGTTGTAAGTAACATGATTTTGTGGTCTAAAAAACTAGTGTTTAGTTTTGGATGAATTTTTTACAGTGTGACAAACTGAATTTTAAAATGTATTGGAGGTAATTGCTCAAATATGCAGACCAAAGTGCTTTATATAATGAAAGTGGAGAGGGTCTTAGAATTGTGTCGAAGGTTATTTTAATACATCAACTTTAATTTGATCCTTAACAAGGACTGCCCTTTCGGCCATACAAATCATTAGCCACCAAGTTGGGAGGGAAAGTATTTGCGCACGGATTCAAAATATATATATAAAGCTATTAAAAATTAGAGAGAGAGAACCACTGAGGGTGGTGGACTATTAAAAAATATATATATAACTAAGTGAAAGATATATAGGGAGAGATTAAACCACTCACGTCAACTTTCTGAAAAAAGATAACCTAATGATAAAAGCTTTGTGACTTATACCATTAAAATGTGAGATTTTAGGTTCAATTCTTGTTTAGGTGTAATTATGCAAAAAATTTTGAAGCAGTCACGTCAACCTTTTGAAAAAGGAGGACTATACCCAGTTCGAATATGTGTGACGATGGGTTCAAATCTTGTAGATTAGTCGGTCAAAAGTTCAAAAACTATTATTACTAAAAAATATAAAAATAAAGAGAGTATGATGGAGTGTAATTCGTTTAAATGTAATTCTTTTAACGGCATATGTTGGAAAAGTAGTTTTGCAAAATAAGTTTTTGCAAATTTTGGACACTATTCAATATATGTATATGTTATATATATTTATATTTCTTGATAGCTTTGCGTTCTCCTCGACGAGAGCTTCGCAACGAGCTAAAGTATGTCCAAAATGGAGTTAATATGAATGAGATATCGTGTCTCAAAGTGAGGCACGTAAAACACAAAATATGGAAAAATGGGAGTATCCCACATCGCCCAAAACAAGAAGTAAAACCTTGTTTATATAGAAATCTTGATATGAACCTTCAAAATGATTTGTTGGTTTTACTCCAACACCTACGCGCGCGCGCAGGGGGGGGGTGCAGATTTCTGGGCCAAAATGAGTTCGAAGCTTCTGAACTCATGCGCGACCTGCGGACACGAATGCAGCTCCGAAGCCTCGCATACGTGCGTAATAAGGAATAGATTGAAACTTGGTGACAAAGTTTGTGTGTAATTAAGATATATGCAAATCGTTTTTATTAGTTAACAGATTATGCATATCAGTTTATTGGCAGATATCTTGTCTTGGTGAACAAGATAGGTTTAGCCTATATAATAAACAAAGTTTGTGTGTAATTAAGATATATGCAAATCGTTTTTATTAGTTAACAGATTATGCATATAAGTTTATTGGCAGATATCTTGTCTTGGTG
This sequence comes from Chrysanthemum makinoi, assembly GCA_910596185.1. Taxonomy (NCBI): domain Eukaryota; kingdom Viridiplantae; phylum Streptophyta; class Magnoliopsida; order Asterales; family Asteraceae; genus Chrysanthemum; species Chrysanthemum makinoi. The sequence goes on along the minus strand of OU343222.1, from coordinate 47,185,293 downwards.
AACAAGATAGGTTTAGCCTATGTAATAAACGCCTTCTCATAAACGTTCCAGCAATCTTTTCGATCAGAAACGCTCAAGCTTTCCGTGATCTTTCAGGCAAGTTGTTTAGTCCGGCTGTGCAACAGCTACGTACGTTGTACCCTGGGAAACAGACGGCGAATCTGTTTTAAGGGAATCGTATCCAATACGAGCCTCGTGCAATTCTTTTAATGCTTTCGTTTTAATTACGTTGAATAATACCGTCACTTTCCTCTGCTTCTACCCCATTCTGTCTGTTATTTAATTTACTGTTATTTTGTTTCTGTTAATTTATTTATTGGTATTGTAATCTGGTTTTCATATATAAAGTGTACACCGTTTCCCACAGCATAATATACTAAACAAGCACAATAACAAGAAGCTTGTTAAAAAAAACAAGACATATTTTAGTATGGCTATATCATAGGATCGAGTAGTTCCGGTAAGAGCAAGTAGTGAATCTTAACATAGTTGTACTTGTATATGCAATTATAAAGTGTAAAGTCAATCTCTTCTTTTATTACACTACAAGATTCGGAGGAACGGGTGACGACACTTTTGGTAACGACATTTTGCTCTCGCTATACGACAAAAACACCTCATTCCTAACATTGACTTTCTCCTCGGTAGAAGCCGAAAAATTAAGTTGCCAATAGGCCCGTTTGGTGGAGTGTTAGCGTTTTTTAGATTGAAACGTTTAAACTTTAAAGCAAATTTAAAGGTTAAAAACTCGTTGCCAAATAAGCTTAAAAATTAAACATCAGATGCTTCAAAAAGCTCGTAGCCAAGCACAACTGATGCATGTTTTACTGACCAGGTTTTAATATTTATAATGTCTCGTTATACCTATGGTCTACCCTAATGCACTAACGGGCAGTGTACCCGGTCGTGGGTAGTGTAGTATTCGGTAAAACCGAGGTCGTCCCAAAAGCTATTTGTGTTGGATTAATACTAAGTTTAGGTGTCACATATTTTAAGATGATTTAATTAATTAACTAATAAACCAAATAAAGGCAAAGGTGTAATCAATAGAGGAGAGTGGTGCTAACCTAGTTATTCATCCTAGCTAGTAATGTCTACGTCTAATTACTTTCAATTACTTCAGGTGGGGCAAAGTCGAGAGGACAGCATTTGGTCAGTTCGCCCTAACCTATCAGCAAAGATTCCACCACTAGAGAAGTCAGGTGTCCCCTCATAAGTCCACTTGTTCCTGGTCCCCTAAGTCGAGTCATTAAGTTTCGCTACATGCTAGATTTATAATAGTGAGTGCCTGGGCGCTAGCATCTTAGACACTTACCCCCTAATTCTTAAGTTCATCTAAATGGTAGGTGATCAGCTGGTCAAATCGCACAAGTAGAAAGGGTCGCCAGTTGGTCATATCTTACCCTTCGCGTCTCAGTCTACTCACTTAGGGTCAGTTGGTCATATCTCCTAAGCAACTAGCTTCTACCGCTATTCAAAACTACCGAAACAAGGGTAGCTACAAATAAACTATGCATGCATACACTTAGAAATAAATATACGGAAGTAATGTAAACGTAAACAAAACAATTAAGGAATCATAACTAGGCCAGCACCAAGAGGTGCTTAGCCGCTCATATTAACCATACAAATTAATTCAATATTTAATGTTACGAAATACATGAATCGAAAGTAAAGAAAAGATAAAATGCTAATGCTTATCGTAGGGGAGTGATTTCTCCCTTGGTGATAGCTCCGTATGCTCCTCTAGACCTGCCTTTGGCTTCTCCACACGTTCTTTGTTTGTGGAGTGTGAAATGGGATGCCTTGAAATGCGGGAAATCGTGGGGTATTTATAGGCCATATCTTGGTTACGGCGTAACTAATAAAATAGTTACGCCGTAATCATCTAATTCTTCGTAAATTGCACTAGATCTGCTGGTTACGGCGTAACCTTAGAAGTGGTTACGCCGTATCTTCAATAATTCTTGGTTACATCGTAGTTTATGCACGAGTTACGGTGTAATTATCAGCGGCGCGGATCCTCATTTGACTTAATATAGTTACGTCGTAATCTTTTGGGAGAGTTACGCCGTAATCTTCTGATAAGTTGGCTTTCTGAGTTACGCTTTAGTTACGGCGTAATGTGAGAGATGAGTTACGCCGTAACTTCTTCAAAGTGAGCATACTATGATAGATCTTTAATATTTCTCAAATTCCGCGTCTCTTTAGCTCCAATGCTCGTAATTTACCTGAAAGTGGAATATAATGGAAAACAAATGTAAATCCATATAAATGATATAAATTACAAGCATTATCTGGGAAAATTGACACTTAATATTCAGGATAATTTGATGTTATCAAATATCCCCCCACTTGAACTCTACTTGCCCTCAAGTAGACCTTATTAGATAGATTCCTAAAGAGACATCTCTCATAACCTGGAAAATATAAGTTTACAAATCCCTTATGATAGAATAAAACAAAGCCAAACACCTCACGAAATGGGAACGAAACACTCAAATCTCTCAACTATTCTAAGTGTCAATTTCGGGGTGATCACTCAATCGCACAGTCATAGCATGTATTCTATCATAAGCTTGGCGGTTACACAAATCTCCACCACTAGAGTTAAGGGCTAAACAATTTTCGAAGGCAATATGGGTAGACACGACAAAGGTTAAGGTGACTCGTCATTACTAACATGTAACGGCGAAGTAGACAAAATCAATGATATATGACCAAATCCATGGCTAAGACACCAAAGATTGCTCGCTACATCACCTAGACACGCTTCATGACTAAAGGGTAGGATAAGACATGGGATATATAAATGGTGTAAAATAAAAATCAAGCAGATAGTCTAAATCTATAACCAAGTCATCACCACTTACCGTCCGCCCAAAGTTCAAGCTTTGAAGTTAAGAAACCGGATCATGAAATACTAGGTAGTTGTGTCATTAGAGGATGATGGGCACACTATCTTTTTTTCAACTGTTGGCGCAATTACCAACTACAATCTTCTCATGTGACCGAGGTGGCCTCCTCGATACTAAGTCTATATAAAGCTCATAACATAGTGCTTATAACATCGCACTTTACAATAAACTAAATAACATAATTTTATTTATTTATTTATTTATTTATTATTTTTTTTTAAACATAAATATAACTACTAAACATAACATCCCCCCACTTGAGATGAACAATGGAAATTCGGGGGGTCTTCAATGATCTTTAAGAATATGTCGTCGACGAAAGCGTGATTCCCGAACCTTTTCACTTGAACCTTGAACTTAAGCAAATGATGACTTCCCAATTACAAATAAAGACTACAGGGTAGGCTAAGGTGTATAGGTGTAACGAAACAATATATAGGGTTAAGAAAATGAAAGGAATGGCTCAGATGGGTGTATCTAGGGGTATCTTGCACTAAAGGTGAGTGCAACAAAATGGTTTCACATGGGGGTCGAGAAGTCGAGGTGACTAATCGATAGATACGCAATGGTAGGCTATTTGGGTGATAATCCTATAATACTGCCTTCTTAAACTGAAAAGTCCAAATACATCGAGCTAACTCAACATACCTCATCTATGGTCTCGAAATGATGCAAAGGCCAAGTTCTAAAGTTTACAAGCTACCGGCACACTCATAATTTGGTGGATTTGGGGTAAAATATTGGAAACGGATAAGGCTAATCTCACCATATAATATCAAGGGTTGCATGTGCTCGGATAAGGTCTAATCTAGTTAGGTTTAAGAAAAACATGTCAAAATTTTAAAAATGGCATAATTTTTCAAAATAAACTAGAAAAGCGAGGGCAAAATAAAGTTCAAGAGACAATTCTACTCCCGTCCCCCCCACTTGAATTGTACAAAGTCCATTTTGTACTAAGCGTTAAATAAAGGTGAAGAGAAGAGTAGAATTAGAGCGAGAACTTCCCTGAAATTTGCTCCGAAAAGAATGAAGGCCCACGAAAAAGAGTCGTGCCTTCGTATAAGCATCCACTAGCAAACTTCAATCCCTGAAATCACACTACCGACAAGCATAATTCTAAAAAGAAAAAAATGAAAATGAAAAACAAACCTAACTCACTTTCGTAGGAAACACGGTTGCATTTAGCATATGCAACAAGCCTTTTAAACCACTTGGTGTCCCAAGTGGACGAGTGAAGTCTCGTGAGGGTTTACAGGGAACACACCCACGAAGTTCATTTAAAATACTAATACAAGGTTATTGTGTTTAAAATGAAAGAAGTAATGCAGATGATAGTTACGTCGTAACTTTAGAAGGAGTTACGCCGTAACTAGGCAAAACCTGGCATACGCTGCAAGAGTGTAGCTACGGCGTAACCACTGAGATGGGATTACGCCGTAATTAGTAGTGCATCCGAAATTCTGCTGCAAGGGGTTCGTTACGGCGTAACTCATCTCAGATTTACGCCGTAACTATAGTCAGATCAGCATGCTGCAGTAGCAATCACTCTTCGTTTCCTACAAAAAATGGTTAAAAACACAAAACCCAACAGAAATGGAAATAAAATAAAAGAAAGGGATAATTCGGGTTGTCTCCCGAAAGAGTACTTTTCTTTATTTACGAGTCTTTAAGTTAGACTCAGAGCCTCGGGGCTTTATGGTGGCCTTTGGCCAACTTCCTCTACTAGTAGGCGGCAATCATTCATCCATTTGATAAAAACCTTTTTTCTTGCAGTGTTACTGATGCTACATGTTCCAAATTTTTAAGAGAGCCATTCACTAAACGATATACATGACTTTCTCCAGTCGTCACCTTCAGCTATATCGTAATTGCATTTCAGTTGTTTTACCAATCTCGTATTGGTTTCTGAGTCTCCAAATCTTATCTTGTACCAATCTTCAAATGCTAATTTCCCAAATTTAATATCATGTCTTTCAGCCTCGTGAGGGCATATCCATTCATCCGCCTTTCCCTCACAAAGTTCACGAAAAAGGTTACACGAGGGCCATGTTGTCATTGATTCGTTATCCTTGGTTAATATCGGGTTGCAGTAATGTTTGTTTGGAATTGGAGCTTCCTTGACCTGGACAGTCTTTTCCTGTTTCTGCTTGCAACTATCAACATTTTCTCCACTATTATTAGTACTAGGATCATAACATAAAGGTGGATCGAGTGATTGAACATTAACAACATCAACTTTATTTGAAACTTCTAATTTTGGGTTTAAATGCTCTTTCATGCTGAAAGTTATTCGTTCATTTTCAGTTCCCAAAGAAATTTGTTTTTCAAAAACCTTAATTTGAGCCCGACAAGTGGCCAGAAAAGGTCTTCCAACAATTAAGTTGTAAGTCTCCCGTTTTTCCATGTCAATAACCACAAAATCAGTGGGAAAAAGGAATTTTCCAATTTTAAGGAGCACATTATTAACTACTCCCCTTGGTACAGCCTTAGAGGAATCAGCCATTTCTATCATCATTGTTGTTTCTTTTAAATTGGTAAGTTTTATTTTATCAAACAAAGTGGTAGAAATAAGGTTTACCCCAGCCCCCAAATCAGCTAATGCGGGAATTTTAAGATTACCGATAGTGCATGGAAGAAGAAAACTTTCCTGGTATTTTTGCTTCTCAGGAAGTTGGCTTGGCAGGTCCTCGTCGTCTTCCGATTTATCTTCTTTTAGGTAGTTAATCCCGGACAGATCATTGGTGATAGAGGAGGTGCACTGCTCTTTCTTTGGCTTATCTTGCGCAAATATGGCTTTGCAGGCAATGGCTTTGGCATTACTGGTCTCAAGGTTTTTAGCTAATTGCCCAATTTGTGTTTCGAGGTTTTTAATTGCCGCATCTTGGTTTTGGAAGTTCATGTTGGTGTCTTCTTTTACCTTGACCATCCATTCCTTGAGTCTATCTCCCTTTTTTGTAGATTTCTCGATGTGCCTATGCATTATTTCTTCAAGGCTTGGTCTAGGAGGATTGTTGTTGACTCTTGTGTAGAATCCTGGGGACTTTTCTCGGTATCTGGGCCCGTTACCATTGTATCCGTTGAAAGGGCTCCCACTTCCATATTTTATTTCTTCGATCATTTTAACTTCCTCGTTGGAGGGACATTCCTTAGTAGGGGGAGCTCCATTGTGTCCAATTCGTTCCACTTGTATGGAATGCACATTTTCCTTGAGCTTCTTCATGTCTCTTCCGAGACTTTCTACTTTGTTGTTTATTGCTGTAAGGCCTTCCATATTTACATTATTACTTCGATTGCTTCCCCCATTGTGCCATTTGTGAGAGTGGTCAACCATCTTTTGAATAGTTTCCAAAGCCAATGTTGGAGTCATCCCAGGAATCGGCCCTTGAGAATCGATCATTTGCCTTGAGGAGATGTTCAGTCCTTTATAAAAGATGTTCACCTTTTGTTGGCTGTTGAGGTCGTGAGTAGGGCATTTGTATAATAATTCGTTATACCTTTGACATGCTTGGTACAATGTTTCATCACCCTCTTGCTTGAAGTTATGGATTTCTTCTACTTGCTTAGCAGTCCTGGATGGAGGACAGTATCTCTAAAGGAAATACTTTTTTAGGATAGGCCAGGTGTTGACTGTTCCGACAGGTAATCGATCAACCCACCTTTTAGCAGCTCCAGTAAAATAAATAGGGAACACCCCTAACATGACAACATCGTTTGAGACTCTAGGAATTTTGAATAGGCTGACAATGTATTCCACGTTGTCTATATGCTCATGAGCATCATCGGAAATGCTTCCAGAGAAAGGATTTGCACGCAATTCCCTCATAAATTGAGGTTTGATTTCGATTGAGGATCTTCTGCGATGGCTGGCCTAACAATCACTGGTCCTTGTTCTTCTCTTGTTAACGCCAAATATTCCTCGAGAGTGAGGTTATCAATGTTAACGACTTCCATGGTACCTGAAAACTTGAAAAGAGATCGTGAGAATTAGAGAAATTTTAAAACAAAACAAAACTAAAAGACTTAATAGCAATCCTAATATAACTCCCCGGCAGCGGCGCCAAAAACATGATGCAGGTTATACTGACCAGGTTTTAATATTTATAATATCTCGTTATACCTATGGTCTACCCTAATGCACTAACGGGCAGTGTACCCGGTCGTGTGTAGTGTAGTATTCGGTAAAATCGAGGTCGTCCCAAGAGCTATGTGTATTGGATTAATACTAAGTTTAAGTGTCACAGATTTTAAGATGATTTAATTAATTAACTAATAAAGCAAATAAAGGCAAAGGTGTAATCAATAGAGGAGAGTGGTGCTAACCTAGTTATTCATCCTAGCTAGTAATGTCTATATCTAATTACTTCTAATTACTTCAGGTGGGGTCAAAGTCGAGAGGACAGCATTTGGTCAGTTCGCCCTAACCTATCAGCAAAGATGCCACCACTGGAGAAGTCAGGTGTCCCCTCATAAGTCCAGTTGTTCTTGGTCCCCTAAGCCGATTCATTAAGTTCCGCTACATGCTAGACTTATAATACTAAGTGCCCGGACGCTAGCATCTTAGACACTCACCCCTAATTCTTAAGTTCATCCAAACGGTAGGTGATCAGTTGGTCAAATCGCACAAGTAGAAAGGGTCGTCAGTTGGTCATATCTTACCCTTCCCGTCTCAGTCTACTCACTTAGGGTCAGTTGGTCATATCTCCTAAGCAACTAGCATCTACCGTCATTCAAAACTACCGAAACAAGGGTAGCTACCAATAAACTATACATGCATACACTTAGAAATAATTATACGGTAGTAATGTAAACGTAAACAAAACAATTAAGGAATCATAACTAGGCCAGCACCAAGAGGTGCTTAGCCGCTCATATTAACCATACAAAACAATTCAATATTTAATGTTACGAAATACATGAATCAAAAGTAAAGAAAAGATAAAATGCTAATGCTTATCGTAGGGGAGTGATTTCTCCCTTGGAGATAGCTCTGTATGCTCCTCTAGACCTGCCTTTGGCTTCTCCCCACGTTCTTTGGTTGTGGTGTGTGAAATGGGATGCCTTGAAATGCTGGAAATCGTGGGTATTTATAGGCTAGATCTTGGTTACGGCGTAACTATTAGTTACGCCGTAATCGTCTAATTCTTCGTAAATTGCACGATATTTGCTGGTTACGGCGTAACCTTAGAAGTGGTTACGCCGTATCTTCAATAATTCTTGGTTACGTCGTAGTTTATGCACGAGTTACGGTGTAATTATCAGCGGCGCGGATCCTCATTTGACCTAATATAGTTACGTCGTAATCTTTTGGGAGAGTTACGCCGTAATCTTCTGATAAGTTGGCTTTCTGAGTCACGCTTTAGTTACGGCGTAATGTGAGAGATGAGTTACGCTGTAACTTCATTAAAGTGAGCATACTATGATAAATCTTTAATAATTCTCCAATTCCGCGCTCTTTAGCTCCAATGCTCGTAATTTACCTAAAAGTGGAATATAATGGAAAACACGCATAAATCCATATAAATGATATAAATTACCAGCATTATCGGGGGAAATTGACAGTTAATATTCTGGATAATTTGATGTTATCAACAACCTACATACACGTATGTGTGTAAATATAAAGCTACGTAAGAACGTGCCCAAGTGTGTGGATATACATAATGTTGGTTTGTGGGAGTCTGAAACACACGTAAACACTAAAAGTGTGTGAGCCTATGGGGGCACACACGATAAACATGAGAATACGTGTTGAACGTATACATACTTGAATATATAACCCGAATATACATGCATGTGCTTGACCCGTTTTACCCATGGGCCTTTTCTAGTGCTAATGTGGTTCATTTTGGTTGGTTGCCTTGGGCCTAGATTATCGAACCGATCAGGCATGCAAGAGATTGGCTTGGGCTTGTTGCTTGTTGATCAAGCAAAGACCCATGACTAAGGGCAGTTTGTTTTGCTATATAAACAAACACACCCCACATTCATCTATACGAATTACATATATCCCTAAACCGATTCACAAAAGTTGTAACCACCGGTAAATTTTACCTCGTATTAAACTAATATAATATTCTAACGAAAGAATACTTATCCATTTTCTACATCCAAATTTTTTTTTAGAAACGATATTCTTTTATTTGATCACAAAAACAAGCCAATGTGATGAGCCTCACATCTTTAAACATAAACATCTTTATATGTAAAACTATAAAGTTTTTCAACTTTTATTCACCACTCTACGTTATTTCGTTAACGTAAAATTATTAAACTTTCAAGTTAAACGCTAACCATTTATTTGAGCTTACATGAAACCCTAATTTATTATAACTACGCTTTTTCATAAATGCTAAAGTACAACATTCTATACCTAGAGTACAAGTCATTAAAACACGGAACCTAGCTTCCATTACAAGCCCTAATGATTTTATGTACATGATATATTTTCAAAATATTAATGTACAAGTCTTTTAAGCATGGGTACAAGTCCTTAATGCATAAAGGTTACTTATATATAAGCTACAATTCATTATAAACCTTAGTGTACTTAATTTTAAGCACATTGTACAACCCTTTCAAGCACAAGTCTTAAATATATATTTCATTTTTAGTAAAGTACAATAAAACAATGCAAATGTATACACCATAGTGCACTAGACTTAAGTCTTTATTTTTATTAATTACATGCATATTGACCTAAACTAGCTTTTACCTAAAATAAATTAACAACTTAACTAAGTACTTTTACCATTTATACAATAGGTACAAACTAAAAAGCCCTAAGTACTACCCCATTATGCATAACGCCCCCCATTTACCCTAGTTAAACTTGAACTAATTTAGTTACTACTTAGTTACCAAGTGCAACTTGTAAAGATCCTAACCACAACTAAGTTACTTGTATATAAATTTTACACATCATCTTGTTACCATAAACTTTTACCTTAGTCAAATTTGGTGGGTAAAACTCTTGGCTAGAGTTTTACCACACCTATCCATGTCCCTTTGAATTCACATAAGCCTCCCATGTGTATTAGAACACATCACCATGTCTCTTCCATTGTGAGACATGGTGACTTAAGAACTTGGGAAACCATGCATGCAAATGCCTATAAATAACGCCTACCTCCTTTCCACTTGAGTTCCATGCAAACACACATAAGATACCATATTACCCACATAACCTACGCCCCATATAACCCATCTAATACTCACAAACAATCTGAAATTAGGACCCTAGTTAGTGTTAAGGAAGGATAAACTAGAGCTTGTAAGGTGTGAAGAATACTTGGTAACATTAGCAGCTAGTAGGAGTTTATTTGAGACACGCAACTCACAAACTTGTAAGTACACTCACACCCTTTTCTTTAGTCATTTTAAACATGCAATAAAACATATAAGCAACTATGGATTAGTGTTATGTGGAAAAAACAAAGTAAAAACCATGTTTTATGTTCTTTCTGTAAACTTTCTGTAATTGTAAGCACCCATAGATAAACAACTAAATGGAATGCGTTTTACTTAAATACTAGAACATGTTAGGAGTCTATTTAACAAGCAAAATAAAAATCTAATCTAATTAACTACACCCTATAGGTTTATACTAAATAAAGTGCATGTTTTAGATTTCCCCTACTGAAAATTGCGCCAAAACAGGCCTTACCCCCCTAACTTGCCCCGCATTTATCTACTTCATGCTAGAGGTATTAGGGTCAAGCAAGGTACCGTTGTAAAGCCCACCTAGGATACTACAAAACGCCCCCATGACCCGGTTAAAAAGCCAAGTCGTTATCTTTAAAAACAGCCATCATTTTGGGCAAAAGTCATAAACACCAAAAAGTCTTTTACAACAAATATATGGGAAAACATGGGATTTTTGATAAATTTGGTTAGGAACTGTATTAAAAACATTAGAAATGGGTAAATCAATATTTCACAAGGTCGCATGCAAAAGATATAGCTTAAAACTGAAATTTTCATAAAACGCGTCGTGGCCAAGTGGCCATATTCGTGGACTTGTATCTTTCTAACCAAAGACGACTAGGACATGAGGCTTATGTCATTTAAGAGAGCTTACAGAATAGTGTTTAAAGGGCCAAATTCGATGTAGAAACACTAGCTTGCCTCGTGTAAAATCTGCCATCTTTTGGCCCCGTTATTGCCCAAAAACAACAAAAAGCACATGACCCCCTTACTTTGGAAAATCATTGCGACCAAACCGTAAGAGCTTAAGACCTCTAGTTTGAGCCATTAGAAAGACCACCAGAATAACTCTTGAAAGGATCAAGAACGTAGTAAAAACCTATTAAGGCCACGCTTTTATTCACCCGTACTTTTATCCATTTAGGCAAAAAACTAGTAAATTTCTCTTATAAAATCTTAAGCATAAAAATTGTAATTTTTGTAAAATAAAGTTCCTTTGGACTAATAATGTAATTTTTGTGAATTTAGTCATATAAGGGCTGATTTTGTCAATAACCCATAGTTGAGGGTTTAAAGTGTCATTTTTGAAAATACAAGGGTAAAAACTGTAAATATTTAAAATTGTAAAGTATAACATTTTGGAAACATAAATTATTTAACAACTTTGGTTTTGATAAAAACTTATTATTAATCATTTGAGCCATAACAATAAGTATGATAAGTATATTTAATTTTTGTAGAGACTTCATGTTATCTATAGAACATTTCCGTCGCATAAACTTGAATACGAATACTAAATACATGATATACTAAATCAGGTCGAGAGTCGGAGCAGTTTGTTCATATTATCTAATTTGTTTTCCATCCAGACTACAATAACACTGAGGTGAGTTCATAGTCCCACTTTTACATAATTGTTTTCAAAACTTGTGGGGAGATACATGCTACAAAAACCGAACACAAGTATTTTTCTGTATGCTATCCTGATTGATATTGCCTAAGTACCTACTGTTGCCACTAAAAGTCCCTCATATCATGAACCATTAATCACTTGCGAGTGAACGCGAATATCGTGAATAGATCTATTGGCAGTTGACGCCCCATTTGTGTTAGCCGGATAGGTAACCAAATGCACGTTATTTGAGAATACTAGGAGAATGGCAAACTCCTATTGGAGGGCATTGTTGCTCACATCATCATTATGATGTTTGTAACTCACGTCCTTATTATGACGCCGTACTGTTAAGGTTTGCGTGTCATGAGACTTAGGGCAATATACTGTACTGAAATATTACTGATTTTATTAATGTTTATCTTGTGTTCAACTGATTATTATACAAACACTATGGATTCACTCAACCTTTGTGTTGACATTTTTAGCATGTTTATCTCAGGTTCATAATTTACGAGGATGGCATGGAAAGGCACGGATACTCAAGAAGGCTATATTATCATTCGATAACTTATTTAATAAACTGTAAAACCACTGGGACCTCATTTTGTAAACTCTGATATTTATATAAATCGAATGATAAATCTTTTAAAATGATACAATTAGAGTTCGTTTTCTGTTATTGTAACTGTTGAGCCATGAAGTAACACCCAGTTTGAATTCCGCTGCGTATCACGAAATTGGGGGTGTTACAGATTGGTATCAGAGCTGCAGTTATAGAGAAACGGATCTAGTTGAGGTCCGAACTATAACTATTTTTACAAAGAAAACATTTTATAGCCTTTCGCTCTCCGTGCCTTCCATCCTCCAGGTAATTATGTGACTTTTAGACAATTTATGCTATACAAACACTTTAGTATACTGATATATATCTCTAATCACTTTACACAAAATAAACAAACTTGCATATGTCTACTCTAAGGCATTATGACTTAATCACATTTCCCCGAGCATGTGCCTACTTTTATATTTTTCAAATTTATGAAACCTTCTCAAGACATTGTAACCAATTACAATGGTCTTTCCTACTTACCTTATTTACACTGAATATATATACTCACCAACTATTTTGAGTATTATTGCAACTTTCCTAGATATTCTTACTTCCATCTCTAAATGATGAGTGAAAGCACTCTTTCTGTACTCCGAAAATACCCGAATCTCCTTAGTTAAGTACGAATGTTAAATCAGAAATTCTTAAGTAGGATGACTTACAATGTCTTTATTTAAATGGATTGGGACGCCTTTTTATTTAAATAAAGAAATTGTGGATCGCCGAACCATGAGTTTGTATTTCTTTATTTACATTGTTTGGGACGCCTCTCTATGTAAATAATGAATTATAGATAAGTGGGCTTATTTGTATCTGAAATGATATAAGTACAACTCGAGGATAACAAAAATTCACAAAGATATATGGAAAACACAAATAACGTAAATTTTTATTACATTAGAATCCATAAATATTAATACATAATGATATAATTAGCATCGGTAGTGCTAATGTTACAAAAATCACCAAATAAGGTATGGTATCGCCAAATGGTTGATCCGCCAAGCTAATAAAAAAGACGACTACACCTATGAGAGCGAGAATCATGACTGGATGCAGTATCCTGATTATTCTGTATAACAAATATAAATGAGTTATTAAGCATGGTAAATGAAATAACAAGAGACTTAGCTCAATATATAAAACGCTTCCTTTTTATAACAAGAATTGGGCATCAACATATTAGTAAAACAAACAAACACAACCCACATTTAGATTAAAAGGGCCTCGGCCTAGATTACATAAACAAACACACCATTAAGTGTATTGGGTTTCAACCCAATAACCAACACAAGACCACAACTTAATACTAACGTGTACGATTACAAAATAACACAAATTAAACAACAATTTATTTCAAACATTTCTAACATAATTACCCCCATAATTTATCCACGCCGATGGCTAGGATCACTAGTGGTACGAGGATCACTAAGATCACAGCCAAGAACACATAATCTTCATCCGTAACGTTGGCTAAATAGATAGCCGCGACAAAAACATATACGAGTGCAATGACGGTAATAAAGTGCGGCATTTTGAAAGTATGATATGAGAAATGTAGGTGGAAAATTTAGTATGAAGGAATGAGGATTAAAATGGGGTATTTATAAAAAGAAAAGTGACCGTTGGGGGTACTATTCCTGACCGTTGGGGGTACTATTCCTGACCGTTGGGGGTACTATTCCTGACCGTTGGGGGATACTATTCATGACCGTTAAAAATCATTGTTCACCTTACTAAGGAACAAACTAATTTATCATCTACAAAAGCTGAAGTTCAATAACTTTCTCTACATTCATCAATTTCTCACCCGAAATTTTACTTATTAAAAGACAGTTTTCGATGTTAATAATTTGATTTTCATAAATCATTATGAACCATGTTATTTTCAAAATTTATTACTAAAACATGATCACCCTTTTAAAATAACAATCTTCATTCAAAATAAATTTTCTTAAGTTTATATGACCTTTAGAATAATGTTATTCACATGTAAAAACAATCAATTTTAACATATAAGCTTTCACAAGCGAAACCACATTTCATCCTCATTACTTCAACATTTAACACGGACTGAATCTCATGACGAGATTCAATTTAAGGGGGTGACACTGTAACCACCGGTAAATTTCACCTCGTATTAAACTAATATAATATTCTAACGAAAGAATACTTATCCATTTTCTACATCCAAATTTTTTTTTAGAAACGATATTCTTTTATTTGATCACAAAAACAAGCCAATGTGATGAGCCTCACATCTTTAAACATAAACATCTTTATATGTAAAACTATAAAGGTTTTCAACTTTTATTCACCACTCTACGTTATTTCGTTAACGTAAAATTATTAAACTTTCAAGTTAAACGCTAACCATTTATTTGAGCTTACATGAAACCCTAATTTATTATAACTACGCTTTTTCATAAATGCTAAAGTACAACATTCTATACCTAGAGTACAAGTCATTAAAACACGGAACCTAGCTTCCATTACAAGCCCTAATGATTTTATGTACATGATATATTTTCAAAATATTAATGTACAAGTCTTTTAAGCATGGGTTAAAGTCCTTAATGCATAAAGGTTACTTATATATAAGCTACAATTCATTATAAACCTTAGTGTACTTAATTTTAAGCACATTGTACAACCCTTTCAAGCACAAGTCTTAAATATATATTTCATTTTTAGTAAAGTACAATAAAACAATGCAAATGTATACACCATAGTGCACTAGACTTAAGTCTTTATTTTTATTAATTACATGCATATTGACCAAAACTAGCTTTTACCTAAAATAAATTAACAACTTAACTAAGTACTTTTACCATTTATACAATAGGTACAAACTAAAAAGCCCTAAGTACTACCCCATTATGCATAACGCCCCCCCATTTACCCTAGTTAAACTTGAACTAATTTAGTTACTACTTAGTTACCAAGTGCAACTTGTAAAGATCCTAACCACAACTAAGTTACTTGTATATAAATTTTACACATCATCTTGTTACCATAAACTTTTACCTTAGTCAAATTTGGTGGTTAAAACTCTTGGCTAGAATTTTACCACACCTATCCATGTCCCTTTGAATTCACATAAGCCTCCCATGTGTATTAGAACACATCACCATGTCTCTTCCATTGTGAGACATGGTGACTTAAGAACTTGGGAAACCATGCATGCAAATGCCTATAAATAACGCCTACCTCCTTTCCACTTGAGTTCCATGCAAACACACATAAGATACCATATTACCCACATAACCTACGCCCCATATAACCCCTCTAATACTCACAAACAATCTGAAATTAGGACCCTAGTTAGTGTTAAGGAAGGATAAACTAGAGCTTGTAAGGTGTGAAGAATACTTGGTAACATTAGCAGCTAGTAGGAGTTTATTTGAGACACGCAACTCACAAACTTGTAAGTACACTCACACCCTTTTCTTTAGTCATTTTAAACATGCAATAAAACATATAAGCAACTATGGATTAGTGTTATGTGGAAAAAAACAAAGTAAAAACCATGTTTTATGTTCTTTCTGTAAACTCTGTAATTGTAAGCACCCATAGATAAACACCTAAATGGAATGCGTTTTACTTAAATACTAGAACATGTTAGGAGTCTATTTAACAAGCAAAATAAACATCTAATCTAATTAACTACACCCTATAGGTTTATACTAAATAAAGTGCATGTTTTAGATTTCCCCTACTGAAAATTGCGCCAAAACAGGCCTTACCCCCTAACTTGCCCCACATTTATCTACTTCATGCTAGAGGTATTAGGGCAAGCAAGGTACCGTTGTAAAGCCCACCTGGGATACTACAAAACGCCCCCATGACCCGGTTAAAAAGCCAAGTCGTTATCTTTAAAAACAGCCATCATTTTGGGCAAAAGTCATAAACACCAAAAAGTCTTTTACAACAAATATATGGGAAAACATGGGATTTTTGATAAATTTGGTTAGGAACTGTATTAAAAACATTAGAAATGGGTAAAACAATATTTCACAAGGTCGCATGCAAAAGATATAGCTTAAAACTGAAATTTTCATAAAACGCGTCGTGGCCGAGTGGCCATATTCGTGGACTTGTATCTTTCTAACCAAAGACGACTAGGACATGAGGCTTATGCCATTTAAGAGAGCTTACATAATAGTGTTTAAAGGGCCAAATTCGATGTAGAAACACTAGCTTTCCTCGTGTAAAATCTGCCATCTTTTGGCCCCGTTATTGCCCAAAAACAACAAAAAGCACATGACCCCCTTACTTTGGAAAATCATTGCGACCAAACCGTAAGAGCTTAAGACCTCTAGTTTGAGCCATTAGAAAGACCACCAGAATAACTCTTGAAAGGATCAAGAACGTAGTAAAAACCTATTAAGGCCACGCTTTTATTCACCCGTACTTTTATCCATTTAGGCAAAAAACTAGTAAATTTCTCTTATAAAATCTTAAGCATAAAAATTGTAATTTTTGTAAAATAAAGTTCCTTTGGACTAATAATGTAATTTTTGTGAATTTAGTCATATAAGGGCTGATTTTGTCAATAACCCATAGTTGAGGGTTTAAAGTGTCATTTTTGAAAATACAAGGGTAAAAACTGTAAATATTTAAAATTGTAAAGTATAACATTTTGGAAACATAAATTATTTAACAACTTTGGTTTTGATAAAAACTTATTATTAATCATTTGAGCCATAACAATAAGTATGATAAGCATATTTAATTTTTGTAGAGACTTCATGTTATCTATAGAACATTTCCGTCGCATAAACTTGAATACGAATACTAAATACATGAAATACTTAATCAGGTCGAGAGTCGGAGCAGTTTGTTCATATTATCTAATTTGTTTTCCATCCAGACTACAATAACACTGAGGTGAGTTCATAGTCCCACTTTTACATAATTGTTTTCAAAACTTGTGGGGAGATACATGCTACAAAAACCGAACACAAGTCTTTTTCTGTATGCTATCCTGATTGATATTGCCTAAGTACCTACTGTTGCCACTAAAAGTCCCTCATATCATGAACCATTAATCACTTGCGAGTGAACGCGAATATCGTGAATAGATCTATTGGCAGTTGACGCCCCATTTGTGTTAGCCGGATAGGTAACCAAATGCACGTTATTTGAGAATACTAGGAGAATGGCAAACTCCTACTGGAGGGCATTGTTGCTCACATCATCATTATGATGTTTGTAACTCACGTCATTATTATGACGCCGTACTGTTAAGGTTTGCGTGTCATGAGACTTAGGGCAATATACTGTACTGAAATATTACTGATTTTATTAATGCTTATCTTGTGTTCAACTGATTATTATACAAACACTATGGATTCACTCAACCTTTGTGTTGACATTTTTAGCATGTTTATCTCAGGTTCATAATTTACGAGGATGGCATGGAAAGGCACGGATACTCAAGAAGGCTATATTATCATTCGATAACTTATTTAATAAACTGTAAAACCACTGGGACCTCATTTTGTAAACTCTGATATTTATATAAATCGAATGATAAATCTTTTAAAATGATACAATTAGAGTTTGTTTTCTGTTATTGTAACTGTTGAGCCATGAAGTAACACCCAGTTTGAATTCCGCTGCGTATCACGAAATTGGGGGTGTTACAAAAGTTCCTTGCTCCATATATCTAATCGGATTCCCTAGAATCGATTAGGTTTTTGCTAAAACCTAAAACTTGCTTAATCGTTTAGATCCAAGTGTTTAGTGTTTGATTACTTTGGTGACAACTTGTTCAAGTTCCTGGTCGAATTGATACTGTAACAAGTTCCTTGGTTTTCTGGTCGTGATACTTCTCAGACAGCAAAGGGATTGATATCGGATTGCTTTATCTGATATCGGGTGACAAAGGACTTCTCGGAAAGAAGTTGTAGATCGGGCAGAAAAGAAAGAGAATTGTTTCTTGGGGTTTTCTTGTTCGTGATATTCAAGTGTTTTCAAGGGTTGACTGTGTATACGTTCTCGACTAGCTCTTTATCGAACGTATTCGGTTTTCGTGTTTGTGTGTGATACTCGTAGAGGTATATAATTTTGATACTAGGGTTTCTTTTGGTTTTCTTGTTCGTTTCACTTGAGTTCAATATTCGCCAAGGTTTAGTTTCTCTATTTACCTTTTATTCGTTATTGTTTATTAAATACGTGTTAACCTAATTGCTTTAACTAGATCCAATTCCGCTGCGTACTCGTTTGCGTTACTTGGCTAACTTATTTCTAAAATCACAACAGTGGCATCACGAGTCAACTCGTTTTGTGATTCTGGGTTACACGTTTTTTTTTTTAATAAACATGTTTAAAAGGCTGCATGAAACTAATTTAGTTATTCGTTTTATTTTTGTTTTGACAACTATATACAATACTTGTCAATTATTAATAAAAATAACAAGACACACACAAATTAAATTAAATTGTTAATTAGAATTAATTAATTGTTAATTAGAATTATAATGATAATTAGAATTACATATTGGTTATTAAATACATAAAATAGCGTAATTCTTTGTTAATTAAGATTGCCATGCTTTTTATGTGTTTTCCAGCCACAATACCCACTCAATTGCTTTTTGTGATGTATGGAGCGATCTAGGTTTCGTACCTAGTGACGGTCTTATAGTTCTCCTTTTGGGGAAGACTCGCGAGAGAACTCGGAACAATATGTGTTTATATATTGATGTTTATGCTTATATGTTTGTGATTCCATTATGTGCATTATTGTTACTTGTTTTGACACCTAATTGTATGCAATATGGAATAATACATATCGTAACCATAACATTAATATTGGTCTTTATTTACACGCCTAAATATCATGCTCATTGTGACCTGCTATTTGATTCTTGGAAAAATGTTTTTTGTAAAATAAAGTGACCTAGACTATTAAAACAATTTTTCATGAATTTAAAAACTAGACGCTATGGACACTTGGGATGTACGGCTCACCCACTAGAACAAACTATAAAGGGGGTTTAAAGAGGTGCGCATAGTCACACCGAAAGGATTTCCGGTTATTGCTTCAGCGTTGACCTGATCCTCTGCCTCTCTGTGCGTTCGATTGGAGCTACGATGAACCATGATGATCACTACCTTGTCATTACCAAAAGTTGTTAAAACTAGTGTTACGAAGTTGTTTTGCATGCTTCTTTGTGCATGACTTTTATCACATTTATGTGCATACCTATTTATTAATTTTAAGTCTATGTCATCCAACTATGAACACGTGCATTTGGATTGACTTCTCTGGTCATACCTCAGGGCCTTTCCAACCCATGGTGATTATTTCGCTTAGGTCATACCTTTGGTTATTTTTTCACGTTCATACTTGGTCGACTTTTTTCGAGTTGGCTTGGTCAAACCTTGAACCCGAGGCAAAAGATGAGAACTAAACATGATTTTGTCATTATTACTTGATACTAATGCCTTAAACAGTATTATAAAGTCTAAGAGTTGCATTATGCAATTAACGCTCGTCGCTTACCTCTTGTCCTATTTTTTTACGCATTGGTCAGACCTCTGGTAATTAAGTGGGAGTGCAAGATGGATCTTAGTCTTATTAGTAATTAATTGGGTAGTTAATTCTTTTAAGAATGTAATTATCGAAAATACTAATTATTTGAACTTTTCAAAATTGTAGATGACTACTTCAGTCGGAAACAGTTTGGTACTCAGGAGTTTCTTTGAGAAACAAAAACTCACTGGACTTAACTTCATTGATTGGTATCGCTAGCTTCGCATTATACTATCAGCTGAAGATAAGGAAACTTATTTGGAGCATCCTATACCTGCAACCCCTTTTGCTACTCCTGGCCACCCTATCCATGTTGAGGCCCTTGCAGCTCACACTGCTTTGGTCAAAGGATCAAAGGATATAGCTGCCTTCATGCTCATGACCATGGAGTTAGAGATCCAACGAAATCTAACTCATCTTGGTGCTTATGACATGCTTCAGGAGTTGAAGTTTATGTTCTCCCAACAGGCCGAGCAAGAGCTTCTACAAACTGCACGTGAATTTCATACTTGCAAGTAGGAAGAGGGTCAATCGGTTAGCTCATATGTTCTAGAGATGAAGAGTTACATTGAAAATTTAGAACGTCTTGGTCACCCAGTTACTCTGAACTATGGAGTTAGTTTGATCCTAATCGGTCTTTCTAAAGAGTACATTCCGTTTGTGCAGAACTTTAGTATGCACAACATGGGGAAGATCAAATGAATTACATGCTATGCTTAAGCAACATGAGCAGACGTTGCCAAAGAAAGATGTTGCACCTGCACTCCATCATGTACGTGCGGGGAAGGTCCAGAAAAACCAAAAGAAAAATAAATCGTTTAAGGCTGCTAATGGGAATCGTGAAAATGGAAACAGCAAGTTTGGTTATGCTACTAAGTATAAGCCATACAATGCTTCTATTTCCAAACCCAAGATTCCCCAAGAAGGATAATCCAGCAAAGGACGCTACCTGTCACCAGTGTGGTGAGACAGAACATTGGAGAAGGAATTGTCCCCAGTATCTCACCGAGTTGATGAAAAAGAAGAAACAGTCTCTTGCAGCTAGTTCTTTAGGTATTTTCACTATAGAACTCTACTCTTTTTCTAATATATCCTTAGTATATGACACTGGTTGTGGTACTCACATCTGTAATAATACTCAGGGTCTCAGGGGAAGTAGGAAGCTGAAGCCAGGAGATTTAAGTTTGTACGTGGGCAATGGTCAATGGGCAGGAGTTGAAGCAATTGGAGTTTTTCATTTATGTCTCCCTAGCGGATTAGTTATTGTCTTAAATGATTGTCACTATGCTCCCTCTATTACTAGAGGAATTATTTCAGTTTCTCGTTTGTATGACGATGGTTTTATTAACCGTTTTGAATCGAATAATGCAATTTTAGTTTCTAAGAATAACGTTTTTTATTTTACTGCTATTCCTCGTAATGGTATTTATGAAATTGATATGTCTTGTTCAAATACAAATGAAAGTTCTATATTTGCTGTAAGCAATAAAAGAGCCAAATCTAACTTGGACTCTGCTCTCTTGTGGCATGGTCGTCCTGGACACATTAGCAAGAAACACATGGAGAAGTTGCAACACGATGGACTTCTCAACTCATCTGACATTAAGTCACTTGAAAAGTGTGTTTCATGCATGTCTCGTAAGATGGCAAGAAAACCCTATAAACATCAAGTGGATAGGGCTAAAGATCTACTTGGACTAATACACTCAGATGTATGTGGCCCATTTAGAATTACATCAAAACAAGGAGCAAATTACTTCGTGACTTTCACTGACGACTATAGTTAGTATGGTTATGTTTACTTGCTAAAACATAAACATGAAGTGTTTGAAACATTTATGGTGTTTCAAAAGGAAGTAGAAAACCAACTCGGGAAGACCATAAAATCACTACGTTCTGATCGTGGAGGTGAATATATGAGTCAATAGTTTTTGGATCATCTGAAGGAGCATGGGATTATTGCCCATCGAACTCCTCCTTATACTCCACAACACAATGGTGTATCTGAGAGGAGAAATCGAACCCTGCTTGATATGGTGCGTTCAATGATGAAACAAACTACTCTTCCAAAGTCCTTTTGGAATTATTCCCTTGAGTCTGCTGCACGCATTCTCAATATGGTTCCAACTAAGAAGTTTGAAAAGACACCATATGAAGTATGGCATGAGCAAGCCCCTAAGTTGTCTTACTTAAAAGTCTGGGGTTGTGAGGCACTTGTTAAGCGTGATACACTTACCAAACCTAACAAATTTAAACCTAGAGTTGTTAAGTGTATCTTTGTAGGATATCCTAAGGAAACTATAGGATATTCTTTCTATCTTCCATCTGAGAACAAAGTTATTGTTGCTTGAAATGCTGAGTTCTTTGAGAATGATCTTATTAATCTTGAAGCAAGTGGGAGTTTGGAAGATCTTGAAATAATTCAAGATGAAGATACAAATCCTTCTTTAGACACTAGCATTCATCATGATGAGGATGATCAAGAAATTGAAGAACCTCAAAGTGATATTGTTCCCATTCGAAAGTCCACTAGGAAACGCCGTGCTCCTGACCGTATGTATTTATACATTGACGCTGAGGAACATGAGTTAGGGGATCTTGGTGAACCCAATAACTATAAAGTTGCGTTGCTGGATCCTGAATCCAAGAAATGGCTAGATTCAATGAATGTGGAAATACAATCCATGAAAGACAATGATGCCTGGGTTTTAGTTGAGCTTCCTCCTAACTGCAAGACAGTTGGTAGCAAGTGGCTTTTCAAGAAGAAAACCGACATGAATGGTAAGGTATACACCTTTAAAGTTCGTCTTGTAGCAAAGGGCTTCACTCAAACCTATGGGATTGATTATGAAGAAACCTTTTCTCCTGTAGCAGACATTAGAGCTATAAGGATTCTCATAGCTATAGCTGCATTCTATGACTTTGAGATATGGCAAATGGATGTCAAAACCGCCTTCCTCAAAGGACATCTTTACGAAGAGGTCTATATAGGGCAAGGGTTTTGTTGATCCTAAATACACTAGTACAAAAACGGTATTTGGTCACGCATGGTCGAAATGGAACGGCCACACATTCGCATATTTGTGTGGCTGAAGGTACGAAAATTCACAACATTTACTAATTAGTCACACATTAAAATTTTGATTGTGTGACCATTACAACTGTATCGCCACACAATTGAACATTGTGTGGCTAAAGGTATCTGGTGATTTTGTTTCAGATCATTTAGCCACATATGAATTTGGAACGCTGACAAAATGCTAAAAATCTGATGCTAGTCACATAGTAATTCTTGTGTGTTCAAAATCATAGAGTCAAGCTTTGTCACACATTATTTAAGGGTGACTGATATGTTTTGCCAACTCTTTAGCCACATCTGAAATTGGAACAAGTGACAAATGAAAAGTAAGGTTGAAGCATTAGTCAATGACATACATATAAACAAAGGACAAATATATGTCATTAATACTTGAACACCGCGGACTAAAAAGCCATATATGGTCATGACTAAAATGTTTTGTCACACATTCGCTAAGTGTACAAAATCCAAAGCATATTATGGTCGAAATGGAACGGCCACATTCGCATATTTGTGTGGGCAAGGTACGAAAATTGAAAATATTTACTAATTAGTCACACATGAAAATTTTGATTGTGTGACCATTAGAACTGTATCGCCACACAATTGAACATTGTGTGGCTAAAGGTATCTGGTGATTTTGTTTTAGATCATTTAGCCACATATGAATTTGGAACGCTGCGGACAAATACAAGTAACCTTTATGCATTAGTCACATGAAGTAATTTTTTGTGTGTCTAAATCATAGAGTCAAGTTTTGTCACACATTATTTAAGGGTGACTGATATGTTTTGCCAACTCTTTAGCCACATCTGAAATTGGAACAAGTGACAAATGAAAAGTAAGGTTGAAGCATTAGTCACGATATACATATAAACAGTGACAAATATATGTCACACACTTTGAACACCGCGGACCAAAAGCCATATATGGTCACACTAAATGTTTTGTCACACATTCGCGTTGTAGCCAAAATCCAAGACATATGTTCACGTAAGTTAATAAGTGTGTTTAAAGTTTAGTTTGTGTTAGCTTGCCAAAAGCTAATCTATAAAGTCACATTTGCTACTAACACCGTGACCAAATGCCATATATGGTCACGCTAAACGCTTTGTCACACATATTATTTAAGTGTAGCCAAAATCCAAGACATATGGTCAATGAACTTAATATGTGGCCATTGGATGATCAATAGTCACTCAAAATACACGTTTCGTCACTTTAAACACCATATGGTCACACTTATTAACACTTTTAGCCACTTTATGGTTAATTGTTATGACTAAATACCCAAAACAAACAAGCTTTGTATGACTAAATGTTAGAAAAGGCCACACAAACATAAAATTCATGTGGCCATTGGATGATCAATAGTCACACAAAATACACCTTTCTTCACTTGAAACACCATATGGTCACACTTATTAACACTTTTAGCCACTTTATGATTAATTGTATGTGACTAAATACCCAAAACAAACATGCTTTGTGTGACTAAATGTTACAAAAGGCCACACAAACATAAAATTCAAGTGGCCATTGGAGGATCAATAGTCACACAAAAGACATATTTCTTCACCTTAAACACCATATGGTCACACTTATTAACACTTTTGGCCACTTTATGCTTAATTGTATGTGACAAATAACCAAAAGAAACATGCTTTGTGACTAATGTTAGAAATGGCTACACAAAAAGAAATTTGATGTGGCCATTGGATTATCAATAGTCACAAAAAAAAACTATTATGTTTTTCATATAAACTAACTAACTACTAATACTAAACAGACTTAGCTTATGTCCGCTGTGACTTAACCTTGTAATCGCAAAATTTTAACCACTAAAACTAACCTACCAGACTTAACTTAGTACTGGCAGCTTTAACCACTAAAGTTTTCTGTTTATAAGTAGACCACAACACAAAATATATATATATATATTTTGGTGCAAAGATGAACTTGTATTAATCAAGGAAACTTTGTAAAATGAAAAATCAACACACACCGATATTCAATATCCTATATAATCGTTTATAAGTCCTGATAACAAAACAAACCGCCATATCATACAACCATGGATAGATGACAACCAACACAAAATTCCATCACAAAGAACACCTTTTAATGCACCAAGATGAACCATACACTTCCGCAGATAGGCTATACCAAGTAGTTTACATTCCATCTCATGAATGGCTTCAACTACTTGGGAACACACACCCTAAATGAAGCCAACCAAATCCTACACAATCCTAAAATCTGCTTATAAACATGTCTACCAATAACAACCGATAACGCCTCGGAATTACGCTTAACACATGCTAAATACCGGAATTATAACCGGAAACGGAAGACACCGGCTTGGTCGCCGATGACAAAGTCAACAAGATTGAATCTCACCATTTTGTTTGTTCCCACCACACCTCAACAATCTCTCCATATGGCGCTTATGGTAACGTGGTTCTGCTTCTAGGCCTATCGCCGTGGTGTTGCGATTCACGCTCACATAAAACTCCATGTCTTCCGGTATCTCAAGAATGCGCTTATGGTACTTCCACATGTGATTTTGCTTCAGAACTTATGGTATGTTCTCATTAAAAAGAACAATATAGTATGCTAATCAAAAGTATGTCCATGTGTTGAAGCATATATTAGTTTTTGAAGCGTGCATAATGACCTAAATGGTCCGATTTGTATCATTACTTACCAAATGACTCCCCGTCCAGACATATAAAGATGGGCGCCGTAAAAACAATCCCTTTCACTTTCATGCTCAGACATTCATTCCATGCACATATGTGTTTCATAATACTATCCGCAATTGGAATTTAATAATAATGGTAATTAATAATTTAAAAGCTATTATATGGAAAGGTTTATTTTTAAAATAAAATCATAGATTATGTCTACACTTTGATTAACATACCTTCATCTACGGGGTTTCTAATGAACGGTCTTGTACGATTCAGCTCCATACGCTTAACAAGTTCAACGCATCATCAATCCATTTTCAAAGAAATGGCATCAAGGAAAGAGTATTGTTTAGAGATTTGTGAAAACAACTCTGTGCCAAAGAAACGTGTTTTCATCGTGAACCAATACATTCCATCCGCGCTCACCAAACTCATGCACGTCCGTTTTCCTCCAAGATTTCAATTTGACGGTGAGTGATAGCCGCTACGGCACGCCAAAGAACAAGAACGCCAAATTGGTTATGTCAAGATTGTCCCAAAATTGCAAGGAATGACCTAACGAATGCTTTAGTTTAAAGAAAACATTAGCGGTCAAACAATTAAAATAATCCCCATTTTCAACAAACTTATACAATGTATTGATTAACATTTTTCTCTTACCAGAGGTTGTGCAGGATATTCATCCAACGTAACCGTGCACCTATTGTCTCAGTAACCTAGAAGAGCCGTGATCGTATCCGTGGCATTCGTGGCTCTGATCGTTGTACACCGTTACATAATAAATTTCTTCCCCGACAAATGAAATGGAATGTGGCCACATTGATGTATTGGCTGATCAATAAAAGCTTGCCACCGGACCCTTGCAAAGTAATGCACTTAACCAATCCAGAAACCTTATGTTTGGTTCCCCATTGTGGATTAGGTATATCCAGCGCTATTGGGGTACAAAGTGTTTCAAACAAAGCAAAGAAGCATCTTAAATTTTAAAAGTAAGCACGTATATCAATTTGATGGTTACATTGATAAATTTATAACCTTAAGTAAGCATTTTAAGTACAACTTACCTGCAATGTCCTAATGTTTATGCGGTTTGCCTCCACCAACAATTGGATGCTCATTCTATTTTAAAACCACAATCGCCTTAATGGTCAATAAGGTTATCACATATGCATAACATTCAACTAATACAAGTCTTAGATGATCAATACATCTTTATCATTAAGGTGTCAAACAAAAAATGATTGAAGATGTACTACTACATATTTAACTATGTTTCAAAAATCAATAATCATATAGTCCTTTTAGAGTAAAATCGTATTTTTTACGCTTAATCATCTTACCCCATACGTTTATTAAAATCTAGTAACAAATCCATAATCTACCCAACATACCATACGCCATTGCTTCATCCAATGTTTAAACCTAAGCTCCGATAATTAATTACATAAGGTGTAGTGCTTTACCAAATCATATAAAAGCTATACTAACCTAGATTAAACATATGTTTACAAGTTGTCTAATTAGCTATTTAACAAATAGTCGCTACGCTTTTCCCACAATCCACATATATCTATGATTTTTTTATTCAAATCATCCTATATTTACATGTCACACAATATTCTAAAGAATCAAATAGCATATAGTTCTAATAAAACGGCTGTTACATTATGATCAAAGAATACTATATTTTTTAGGATATGTTAAACATTGCAAAAAAATACCAAACATGCATTTGTATCCATCAACATATCAGAAACATGCATATCAATCACTTTACATTTGGAGTTCATGGTTAAAAAACAAAAGAAAAAAACCAATGTGTAACATTACCGTTGATGCGTTGTTGTGTTGAAGAAGACAGACTTGAATATTTTTCTTTGACTATGTGATTAAGTGTAGCCGTAATATATCACGGTTCTCAAACCGCAATGATTACTACTAGTATTAATTAAGGGAAGGATTTTTGTTTTATTTTTTAGCTTGTATTATAGGAGCATTGCATATATACCCACTAAAACTCAAAAAGTTGCATATTTCTCCATAATACAAGTTTTTAATGCATGATGTACAATGCAACTTAAGCATGTTTTGGGTATATATGCAAATATGTAAGTTTTAGTGGAACAATTACGCACCAAAACGTACATTTGAAAAAGTTCGCAACTATTTTATGACCTAAACCCTTGATTATATACATACAAAATATTTGGTAGAATCACCTTAAAAATTAAGTACCTTAACATACAAATAAATAATATTACATTACATACGATGTCGAATCTCGCAAATAAATACATATATCGAATACAATATTGGTTAATCGAATATACAATGTAGCTATTGAATCATCGCAAGCTGCATCAACGCTTGCAATGTTTTGTATACGATGTTTCCCATCCTTGAATGTCACGCTCAATCGTGATGATAAAAACCCTGTGGAATCCAAGTAACAAAAAAAGTTAAACGTTGTAATAAAGTATATAATTGTAGGTACTTTTTAAATAAGAAACATACTATTTAATAACTTAGCACTACAAGATAACTTATCACCTATAAAGTATTAACTTAGCATTGCCAAGATTAACTTAGCACTGACAAGATAACTTAGCTCGGCCAATATTAACTTAGCACTACCGTATGCAAATAGTAATAAATTTGGCTTTACTTGCATGCTATTTGTGTTAGATACCAAGCTTCGAATCAATATGAAATCTGCAGAAACAGTAGTGATTCTGTGTATTTTTTTTCATGCAAATGGTAGTCAATGTGTAATTATATGTTATACATGTGCCTATCACTATGCAAAACATATAGCCTACTTTTCCTATTTAAGAGAGTCTACAACTATGCAAAACATATAGCCTTACTTTTCATAACTTGTAATAAAGAAGGAAGAAAACACAATGTCTAGACACCCTAAGTGTGATCACCAGAAAGCGTAATAATTCAATAACCGTCCGAGATGCTAGTGTTGTATTGTCGCTAAGTTACAGTCGACATTCACATGTCACAACAAATGAATGTCCTATGCGTTAGCTTGGTGAGTGTTACTCGTGAGAGGCTTACTTTTATTCAAGAGTTAGAAATAGTTGGGAACATTTATGCCCGTAAAAACTACTATAATATCTAAGAGAAATTGTGCAAGAGATGAAGAAAAGCTCATGCAAATGAGCATTTTAGAAATTGATTGGCTAAATTTTCAAGAATCATGATGTGTTCATTCGAAACTTAAGGGCTTAATGGATTGGTAAGTGTTTGCATAAATGGGGAAGCCGTTGTTGGTCATGATGTCTTGTTTATGTTGGTCTGGATTTGTAGTTATGTAATTTGTCTTGAATTTTATTTTGAATGTTGTTGTAATATTTGGTTTTAGCCTTTGGCGTAATAAAGATATTTTATCAAATAAAAGCCGTGTTTGTGTTAACTAATTTAACGATGCTTACCTTTTAATGGTTTTGCATTCCATGATTCACCTCAAACAACATCCTCATCAATAGTTCAGATTAACTGCTGAAATGCCTCGCTTATGGAGTCTGCTACCGCGTGCAATTAAACGATGAGTAACATTTCCATATAATGATCTAAATTTTCAAAGCAACTTTGTGGCACTTCAATCAAAGTATTATTATTCATGTCAAATTCCACCATTGTACTACTTTACTATATACACGATGTTTAACATTTCGAGAATCATGATTCATTGGGACGGTGTATGATAGGACTAATGATTATATATAGCTTCTAAATGTAAACTATATATACACGTGACGCCAACGGACACCACCACAATGAAACATGATTGACCTGAAGAAATTTACCAACTTCATTAAAGTACAAGGTTGTGTTAATATTATGCATATAAAATAAAACGGTCACAAACATGCACATAATCGCCTATACACTTTATGAATTCACATTCACAAATTAATTGAATTTGTCAAGATATGGGCAACGTTTAAAACTACCCGTAATAATTGATCAAAGCATTGATGGTCATGGTAAGCTTAACATACAGATAATCCATTAGTCACAAAATACAGGCTATCCAGGCAAATCAAACAAATTTTGACTCATTTTTTGCACATAATAGTGAGGTCAGATAAATCAATAGTTTCAAAATATAGAATTGCCATGCCAAGACACGGAAAATCATATCATTTGATTGATATCATCACGCCTCTATCAAAAGTAAGACACCTATGTTATAAGCAAAGCGGGAGATACATCTTATACTTGAGCCGCCCACTGAAATCCTATTGCCATGTCTACTTAAATGGATGCAAAGATTTGCACCAAAACCTATTGCTATGATCGCGGACATAGGAATGGGTTTTCGAGGGAAGCTCAAAGTACCAAAGGTGTGTCAATAAATAATTATCTATTCTACAACATTAATCAAACTCCTTTCGAAACTTCTATCAAGTCCTTTGTCGTTTCAACTCCTTTTGTGCAATCGGGCCGCACTGTGCAAATTGCTGATTGTTGAAAAACAAAAAGGAACAAGATGGGAACTTAGAAAGGGTTTGATTGTTGAAAAATAAAAGCAAATGTCAATAATATGTTATAAGAAAGCAAGTGGAAAGATAGCTTTAGTACTTTGAACGCCCACTGAATCCCATTGCCATGTCTACGTAAATGGTCAGTAAAGATTTGCACCAAACCTCAAGTAAGCATGACAAGGACATAGGAATGGTTTTTCTAGGGAAGCTCAAAGTACCAAGTGTAAATAATTATCGATTCTACGAAAGTGTATGTGTTGAATGGGATAATGAAGGAGTGTGGCTTGCCATGAACAATACACACTATATCATTATCGCAATCAACACACCTCATAGAAGAAAACACAATCAAATTTTCGATCCCATCGTCCTTTCTTTGTCGCTCCAACTCCCTTTGTACAATTGCCCCGCACTGTGCAAATTGCTAGATTGTTGAAAACAAAAGGAACAAAAGATGGGATCTCGTAAGGGGTTTGATTGTGTTTTTAAGATCATAAAAAAGTGTTTTCCTAAAAAGAAGCATAGTTAACCCTTCTGAGTCCCCATACATTAACATTTAACTATGCTTTTATATTTACTAAATCAGCATACCTTATTGACTATTATGTGATCACAACAACAACAACAACAACAACAAACCCAATCCGCTGTGGTACGGGGAGGTAAAATGTAGACACATCCTACCCCTACACCGTGGTAAACCTGTAGAGTGATCAAGCCAACGAGACCTCCTCCAAAGTGCATAAAAGCAGTTAAAGGATAGAGAAAGCATACGACAAAAACAAAAGGTACAGCTTAGGGTAAAAAGAAAGCAAGCAAAACAAAGAAGGCAAGAAAAGAAACACGACAAGCACCAAAAGACCAACGCAGTGGAGCAAGACAAAGCAGCAAAACCTAAGGAGCAATAAAGAGCAACGCGAACCACGACGGCCTAAGATACTAAGCAAAGCAAAAAGAGGCCACAAACAAAACACGAAGGAGGCAAAAGGACACCTAAAAGCCAAACTAGCACCACTACCGCAAATCCTAATTCTATCCCTCCACCCCTTTCTATCTCGATCATGTCCTCGGCCAAACGGCTCCATCATGTCAAGCTTAAGTCTATCCTCCCACCAAATTTTGCTTCACAGCCTCATTGACTAATAATCTCATTCTTCAGCCTACTAATCTCATTCTTCAAGGCCCCTATTCTTCACGCATCTATACCGCATGTATAACACGTAATCAAGTATTACCTCAACTAATGATCCATAAATCATCAAACAACTACCTTTCCTATGCAAATGACTAATACCCTGACTAACATCCTAAACTAACATAACACAATATCATCTATAAATCAATAAACATCCTAAATAACAAACTAGCAAAGAAATTATAACATTTATACCCGAGATATTAGGCTCAATCGGAAGAGAATCAAGCCCTTTATAATAGCTCTCAAGAGTATTTCATTAACTAACATTTATTTTGATTGATTTTATGCTGATTGAAAACCCTAAATCAAGTATTAATTAGAATCTAACCGTGGTTTTGACCGAAAGTGTAAGAGAGATAAATGTGTGAAATACCGAAAGTCAAACACACACTACTTGACCATTTTCTAATAAAAGTAAATAAATAAATAAAACTAACTTATTTCTTCAAGTTAATAAAGCATTAAAACCTAAAATTAACCATTGTACTGATCATTGATCATTGATCATTTACATATAATTACGCTTATAATTATATAAACAAAGTAGCAGCCTAGCAAGCATCCATACAACCATCAACTATACATCATCAAAACACAACAAAAAACTTCCAAAGCTTCCTATTCTCCATCTTCGTGACACATCAACTTCATCCAAATCTTCCAAGAACTCTTCCTTCTCGCATTGCATTCATGACATAGCACCAAAGTCGAGCCAAAGAAATCAATCTTCCTTCGATCCTTCAATCAGATCTCACGAAGGGCAATTCACCAGCTTGCCGCAAATAAAGATTGAAACGAGTAAACAATCTACAAATTTCATCGATTGTCTCTTCTTTTTGGCAACAGCTTCCCTATGTCGCTCTCTTCTCCCATCCGCCGATCAACTTTTTCTCCTCTCGCTATGTCTTGCAATATCAACAACCTGAAGCATCACTGAGCTTGCCGGATTCGCTGGCGGCTTATTTCATCGATATTAGGTGTGGAAGACATTTTGTGTGTTTAAGGTTAAAATTATTGATAGTTGTGTGTTTAGGGTTAAAATGATTGATACTTGTGTGTTGATTTTATGGTTAGGTAAGTATAAAAAACACTTAAGAGGCATCGGAAAATTTATTTTTGGGTGTTATCAGAGCCCTTTCATATTCTTCCATGCATAAATGTGATATTCAATAGTTAAAAAAAAGTGATATGCGGGAGTATTTAGGAAGATATCTAATATTGCAATTTAAACCCTTCATTTTTTCATCGGATCTAAACCAGCCCCTATATACTAGGGGTGTTCACGGGCGTTCGCTCGGTTCGGTTAGAGATTTTAACCATCCATCACGGCGGTAGTTCATTTTACTATCCAAAACCAACTGCATTTTAGCGGGTAATCGGACATGTCTCCTCGAATGAGCGTTACCCGCTGTTCTAGTCAATGTTAACCATTCAAAAAATTAATCGAATCGACCTTAACAATAACATAAATTAGAACGTAATATGTCATTTTAGTAAAATTAAATAACAATAAAGATATTAGAATAATAGTAATGTTGTTGTGTCAAGAATAGCAACATTCAAATTACCATATCTAACAAAATAACTAATACAATTATTTGACGCTTATAGATTATGCATCACATTAATCATATGTAATCCATGGACGCTAGTAAATGATCAAATTAGATAAGTAAAAATGCATTATATGATAAAAGTAGTGCAATAATATAGTTAATACTTGTACATTTTTATGAATGGTTTGTTAAAACTACATGTATATTATAATGCTGTTCGTTCAAAACCACCGATAACTAAAAGTAAAACCAAAACCGAACCGCATGCGGGTTTTTTCTGCTTCGGTTTTCTCGATTTCAGCTTTTCCGTTATCGTTTTAGCGTTTCGATTGACCGATCGGGTTCTGTCACGGTTTCTGCTTGAACACCCTACTATATACATGCTTTAAATTTAAATTAATGACTAAACATGTCTAAAAGGTTTATTATCTCAACTTTCTTAAAATTTATGTCAACTGCAATACATCGAACAAAATCAAAGTTAGTCATCTTTACAATGTAGCACATTGACAAAAATCAAAGTTAGTCATCATTACTATGTAGTCATCCCACTAGAACTCAAGAAGACTAATCTTGCTTTATAGACACTACAACTTTGGCAAACAATGAATGCGGTGGTTATTAATTGCATAACCATGCAATTTCATAACAAAACCCACGTAAACATTACCCACAAGGTTACAAACAACATTACGCAACAAGAATTTAGTCTCGACCTATGCGTAATCAAATTACTTACCGCGCAAAGACCATGACGATAACAACTCAACAAGAATTTACCTCCGACCTATTATGTAATCAAAAATTACTACACGCTTTTGTCCTGTTTTAATATCGCTGCACGCCTTTGTCCCTTTAATATGTTTTTATACGCTCGCTTTTTGTTTATGTGTTTTCGCCCTGCGGTTTACACGCTTTCGCTAGTTTTTCATGTTTCCGGCCCCGCTTGAATACGCTTTCATCCTGCTTTACATATTAACGTACATTTTCAAATGTTTCATACATTTTCATATGTTATACATTGTTGGCCCAATTTACCCTTCGCTTTCATCCGCTTTTACCCATTTTCGATGTTTTAAGAATTTTTCAACCGCTTTCAGGTGTTTCTTACACTGTTACGCAGATTCAGACGCTTATACACGCTTCTTCTCGCTTTAATATCGCCACCGCTTTCTACGCCTTTGTCCCTTTTAATCGGTTTTAATGCCTCGCTTTGTTTATCGGTTTTCGTCCGTTTGCACGCTACCGGTTTTTTCATCTTTAGTCCGCTTGTATAACTTTTTACACACATTCGCCGATTCCACCGCTTTGCACGCTGTCCGATTTACTGCTTTCATCCGCTACCCATTTTCGTATGTTTTAAGAATTTTCAACCGCTTTCATAGGTTTTCTTACACTTTACAATGCATTCGCACATTTATACACGCTACGCTTTTAATACGCTACTGCTTTCTTAAGTCTTTGTCCCTTTTAATCTGCTTTATATGCTCCCGCTTTTTTGTTTACAGTTTTCGTCCCCTGTTTGCACGCTACCGGTTTTTTTCATCTTTTAGTCCGCTTTGTATAACTTTTTTACACACATTCGGCCGATTCCAAATTGCTTTGCACGCTGTCCGATTTACCTCGCTTTCATCCATTTTACCCATTTTCGATGTTTTAAGAATTTTTCAACCGCTTTCATAGGTTTTCACACTTACGACTGGTGACGCTTATACACGCTGCCCTGTTTTAATATCGCTATTTCATTTTCTTACGCCTTTGTCCCTTTTACCCGTTTTTATATGCTCCCGCTTTTGTTTATTGTGTTTTCGTCCGTTTCAACGCTACTGTTTTTTCATCTTTTACCTCGCTTGTATAAGTTTTACACACATTCGTCCGCTTTCCAAATTGCTGCACGCCCCATTTACTCAAACACTATGTTTGTAGGTTGCTAATTATGGAAGCCATGGCTTAAAATCTAAATAATTTTGTGTCAACTCAAGAAGTTTAACTTAATTATCCATTTTCGGTTTAAAACCATATGTGTCAACCCAAGAATCGAGCTTAATTTCGGTCAACCTCAAGAAGCTTAACTTAATTCATAATCGGTTTTCGTTCGCTTTGGTTTTATTATTATAGTTCGTTCGCTTCGTTTTCGTGTTGACCAAAATAAAAATATAACCGATTAACTAAACAAACCCGATAACCGAAAGGATCAACACCCCTAATTTATAGTCATAGTTTAAAAGAAGGAGGACTTAGTTTGCCGTTTTTAAACATTAGGTCCTTAGAGATTGGTGGATCTTAGGGATGACAGGAGGTCATGAGGTCTAAGTCAAGTAGGTTGAATGATCTCATTACTCAATCTTAGGAGGAAATCGATACCAAGGAAGAACAAATTCAAGCGATGAATGGTTGAAGGGTTTCTCGCTATGGAATGGGATGTTTTCTTTGCTCTAGTGTCATCCGCTTATGTCTAATGTCTAACGTCTAATGTCTTGGTTTAATGGGATGGTATGTAGATATATTAACAATGGAATATGTATGGATCTTTTGATGGTTTATCCATACAAATGCTAAATATGTTTGTTAATATAAGTAATGTGTTCGCTAGTTTGTTTCATCTTTTTTTTTCATGTTGTTTTGAATTTAGGAATTGGTTGTGGTGTTTAAGTTCATATTCGCGACCGGTAGAATGTATTATTGTAGGATTAGGATGTTCAATTTTTAGATTGTTGTCAATTTTTATGACTGATTATGAAGTTTAGAATCGAGGCGCTTGTTCATGACAATTATTTTGGATTGAACCACTAGATTTAGGGTGTTTTTGTTGTTGTTTTTGCTTTAAGTTAATTGCATTTACATGTTTTCTTGATTTTTTTGACTGCTTGAGGATGTTAGAGCTTATCTAATTGCTTATAAATAGCTTATTTATAGGCTTAAAGTAAGGTCTTAGGGCTGCTTGATGTATCAACAGCTCTTGGTTTGATTGCCTATTTTTGTGCTTAATTGTTTATCCGAATCGCTATTAGTTATCTGCTTAATTAGTTGCTTTAAGTCCATTTTTAGCTTTTGATTGTTCATTTGTATGCCCATGTGGTGATTTTAGTGTATTCTGCAGCTTATATGTGTCTTGACACAGCTGGTTTGAAGTAATATGGGTGTTTGGGACTGTGGGTAAGCACCATTTCTGTCAGGGATGTTTTTGGTTTCAAAAATTGTTTGATTTTTCAAAAATTAGATTTTCTAATTCATATTTAAATTGCAGCCAAAAATTAAATATTTAAATGCTATATTATAAATTTGGAGCCACATTTTAAATTATCAAATTAAATTTTAGCCAAAATTTTTAAAATTACTTTGAAAATTATGGTTTCCTTAATTGAAAACTGCCCCATCATTAGCCCTATTTTACTCCAATAAATCACCTTCAAGCAAAACAACCAGAACTTCAATTTTACACCATTATTTACCAATTAAGTTTACTAATTTTCTTTAACACATTACTTCGGACGAATCATGGCAACTCAAATCAATTATCCGATGATTTGGTTTATTCTCGATCGTGAAAATGAAAACACTTTAGAATATGAATCGAGACGATTCGTGATGAGGGTGAGGATGCCGGAAACAACCATTCAAATGCTAATGTTGTTAAGAGGGCATAACTAGGTTAGCTAAGTTTCAGGAATATGGAAAAACAGACGGAATAAAGGTCTGTAACCTTCGAAAAATCGATAGGTTATCGTGAAAACAGAGCGCTTGTTTTCAGGTTTTTGGGTGATTTGGTTCGTAGCATATAGGTGTCGTGGATTCTAACTCGGAGGAAGGTTGATTCAAAGAGATAAAATGTGGGATCGAAATCAATGTACACATATACTTTTTTAACTAGTAGTGGCTTGGTCGTCGAGATACAAGGTGTTAATAAGTTTATCTCTGATTTCAAAGATGTGCAACTAATTAACAACAATTTGTTAATCTTTGCAAATATATTTTGATGTTGACTTGACGGTCGAAAAGTCGATAATGAATCGCCTTGGTCAACTTCTAAGGAATTTCATAATGAAATTGATACAAAACTACATATTGCCCAACCAAAATACCCTTTCAAAACTAAATGAAGTCCCGCCAAAGTATAGTGCAATTATAAAAGTTTAAGATTGGGTTAATTTTGTAAACTACACAACAAATGAGGAATACAAGGTGTTAATTATTCATTTTTATTCAAGTTCAAATATCTTTCACCTTTTCATATGTTTCCATATGTATTAGTTGTATACTATCAAAGATTACTACATCTAAACGCCGATGATTTTGTGTTGCGGTGAGATCAACAAAGCTAAAGTGTCGCTGCTCCAAGTCCGCTTATGATCATACAATGGGACGAGGTGGATAATACCGCAGTGATAGAAAAAATGGTAACAGTAAACATTTGCACATTTGCATTTAATAGCATCATACTTTCGCTTATATTCGCTATCTTACATTTGTATGTATTTGATGTTTATAAGATCGAGAGTAAAGAAATTGAACGAGATGAAGAACCACCGCGCGGTACTGTGGGTTGAAAGGAAGGGTGAAAAGACGAGAATATCAATGCATGATGATATCATATTAGGGGAGAAAAATTTGTAAGTTTGACCGCAAATTTTATTATTATGTTTGTTTAGTTATGTTATGATTGCTATCAGATACTTAAAACGTTAGTTATAAGTTAATACGTGTAGTGTTTAGTTAATACTTTTAGTTAATATCGCTATCAGATACTTAAAACTGTTAGTTATAAGTTAATACTGGTAGTGTTTTAGTTAATACTTTTAGTTACAAGTTAATACTGGTAGAATTAAATAACCTATTTCCCATATTGTGCAAGCAGAAGAAACGGACGACAAGATCAAACAAGGAATCTTAGCTTTGATCATGGCACTGATGCCATGATGCTTGTATTAGGTAAGGAAAAGGGAGGATATGGAGAGCTGAGGTGGAGTAACCTACAAGAGGTATTTTGATTCGCTTCAATCGCATACAAGCATCCGATGAAAGAGTGGTGTTACTTCAAAGTGAACTTGATAATGAGAGGCGCCAACGTCAAAAAAAGAGGCGGTAATACAGATTGATGAAACAATTGGTCGCATAAAAGGGGGGTACAGTAAATAACTTCAACTCCATTGACACAAAAGGAAGTAAGACATAAGAAAGTAACATTCCATCTTTTTTACCCTTTTAAATATTGCCGCAGCCTTCTTAAACAATTTATATTTCGTGTGTCCCGGTGAACATTAATCTTTTAAATATAAAGGCTGATGAGGATGCCTGAACACGTAAGCGTCGGATTGAGAAAAATGCAGCATTGAGAAGTCTAATGGACTTGCAACTTTAGAAAAGGAAATGGAAATAAGTGTAAGTAATAAATCATCCCCCTTGTATTTTTGAATTCTACATACATGTATTATTTACCATGTATATATATAGAAACCTAACCACGCGATCTAAGAAATCGACTAGATCAAAACTAAAGGATTCTTCACGCCAACTTTCCTAATCACAAGAAAATGAGCCTCCATTAATAGTACTACCACAAGTATGTATTTAAACATTTTCATATGTTCTTTAGTTTAATTAATTATTGATACATATATACATGCAACAAATTATCTTTTTAGGTAATTAAGTGCATCGTGGCACTTAAAGAAATCAACTATTATTGCGGAGGGTAACGTGTACAAAACCGATGGAAAACAAATGCTTCATAACAAACCACTCCCAAAGGATTGCTACAGAGTGTCTATGAAAAATATTTAGTGGATGCAAAGATGTACACGGATGTAGGAAGTAACGGTTTCAAAACAGCTTAAGGATGCAAAGGTGGTTTTATGCATGGCCAAAGGATCAAGTGGTTTTCGATGAAAAGGTACATAGATGCATGTGTTTTATAAACCTACATATATCATTCTTCATATTTAATTCAAGGTTTGATACACCCGCTTTTGTTTCCCATGTAACACCACCAAGTACCATAAAAACTGATTGGTGAGAAAGTAACCGCACCTAAATTACAAACGTAAGCGCCACGCCTCTAGTGATGTCATGCAAAAGGAAGCTAAGAAGATCAAGAGTCGGTCGTAAATTATTGAGAATTTTATTATGTACTTACATTACAATTTTATATACATTCCAATTTTATTGTATTTGAATATATTTTGAAAATATTTTTATATATTTGAATTTGTTTTGATATATA
This sequence comes from Chrysanthemum makinoi, assembly GCA_910596185.1. Taxonomy (NCBI): domain Eukaryota; kingdom Viridiplantae; phylum Streptophyta; class Magnoliopsida; order Asterales; family Asteraceae; genus Chrysanthemum; species Chrysanthemum makinoi. Next base: position 47,146,156 of record OU343222.1, on the reverse strand, counting down.
TTGATTTCTTATATGTGACTAAAAGATTCATATAGTCACAATTATTACAATTTTTTATCACAGTTTGCTTAATTCGATGCGTGACTAAATGTTAGAAAGGGCCACACAAACATAAAATTAATGTGGCCATTGGATGAGCAATAGTCACACAAAACACACATTTCTTCACTTAAAACACCATATGGTCACACTTATTAACACTTTTGGCCATTTTATGCTTAATTTGTATGTGACTAAATACCCAAAAGAAACATGCTTTGTGTGACTAAATGTTAGAAAAGGCCACACAAACATAAAATTTGTTAGGTCACTAGTTTTACAAACACAAGTTATATAGAAAGGAGATGAGGCGATTGAACAAGTTATCACACACACACACGTATAATAATGCGGTTAAGGCAAAGAGAGGCGTGAATGAAAAGAACTTGAACAACCAACCTTCAAATGAAGGTTATTACATGGTTTATATAGGCAAGGAGCTAGGGCAACACTCCCTCTCCTTCCTATTACTTATCAAGCTTGGGCCTAAGCTTTTGGGCCTTCTACATAAGCTTGACCTTAAACAAACATAAAGGCCATAATAAAGCTACCTATTACATATGAAATATAAATACTTGAAATATCATAGGAGTGATTCCAACAATCTCCCCCTCAAGTATATATGAATGTAAACGGTGAAGGCATTGATGTAATAGTAGCAATGACGCCTTCCCCGACATTCTTCTTCTTGTGAGAAGAATTGCCTTGATTCAACAATCTCCCCAAAGGTAGAGATAGTTATCTTTGAACGCTATGCTTTGACGTCATCTTTAACTTTGTTCTTGATCATTGTTCTTCTTGTGGTGAAAGTGATAGTATGTTGTTGTTCCGATGACGTCATTTCTCGTGTCCTTCATCGCTTTCCGTTGTTCCACGTCATTCTTCAACATGCTCACACGCCTTTTGACGTTGGAATTCAATCACACACCGATGAAGTTCTTTAAGTTTTAACTTTGTAGATTCTTTGGTTTGACGAAGAATCATTCTATCGTTGTGTTGCATTGAAATAGAACTTCCATTAGTGATGATGTTGGCGTGAGCATGAGAAGAATCAAAGACGATCATCCCGCCCCAGAGCTTCCATAAGAAGAAAACATTTCAAACGGTTAGTAATAAGCGGTTTCCTATGACTACAAGTTTGAACTTCGAGAGGTCAACAAGATAGTGTGAGGACACAACTCTAATTTACAAAGGCCGCTCCTGAACCGAGTCCCACAAGTGAGATAACCGACAAAATCAAGTACATCTACAGCTGATGAGCCGAGGTACACCGGCATCACCTCACGACCAGACCGCTGAGACCACTCAAGCTTAAATCCACTCGGGAGTTGCCGGTTAATTGGCCATGGCCGCTTGATGTTGACCCGGCGTGATTTCCATTCAATCACCGAGGATCACAAATGTGAACCTCTCATAAATGTTCTCGATTGATGGCTAAGATCCGTGAAGGACTCGATATGAACCACAGATAACCTTATAGTTGATCATCAAGTGATTAAATGTCAAGTGTACCTAAGAGATCTTTTGATGAATCTCGCGGTTCTAGACTCAATAGTGCTTTGGTTTTCCCGAGCGGAGACTAGTGGAGAGGGTCTCCTTCTTCAATACCAAAGAATCTCTAGAGAAAGCCGATAGTTTACGTAGGGTTCCTCAGAGAATGAAACAAGCTCGTGGAGAGAAACTTGAGGGATAAGAAGGTTTAGCAGCATGTGTCATCGGGTCCATGATTTTTAATCTTCAATACCGCTTCACTCAAGTGACAACCAAGAGTATATGAATTGAACCCGTGTCCGCCCTAAGTTGAATAACTGAGGGCTATTTCTTTTCACCCTTTTCTTTGCATTTCCTTTTTAATTCTTCAACTCCTTCTTTCTCCGATTCTCATTTTCTCCTTTTATAATCATACCTAAGGACTTCTAAATACTAACTATTTGTGGTGTCCTGGGGTAGATCCCTCCCGCTCTGGCGGATCATAGGACTAAGTTATCCTAACCTTACCCTTATAACTCCATGACTAACCTATGTTTGCCATTAAAACCATCAGATGAAAAAAATGTTCTCAAAGGGTTGTTAATGAAAAAAACATGTTTGAACCATTGTGAGAGATGATGTTTTGCATAAATACTCCCTCTCCACATGTGCTTAATAGTTTTAATGGTTAAATGCACAAAGGAGGAAAGAGCCGCGACTTTTGAATTGATCCACTAAAGATAGACAATCCCCCGTGAGACACGGTTACGTTGCATAGTTAAAGAGTTACATTGTCATCTTTTAGGTGACAACTAGCTCTAATAACTACCTTGAAGGTGTAGACAAACCTTGGAAGGTTGTCAAACCCGTCGAGTTCATGTTTATCAAAAGTTTCTCGAATGGTACATTCTACTCGCAAGTCCTTTATAGACACGCTACATCACTAGCTTAACTAGCTTGAAATTATTACCCGCCCAAGACAAGTCTTTCGAAGTTACTAAATGCTTAGTATCACAATTCGTTGGTTAAGTCCGAGGTAACACGATTCATTTGCATTTTGTACAACATATTTCTTATCACATATTTTCTTCCCCTCAAAAATGGCATATTAAAGTGTTATTTTTGAAACGTTTGAGAATAAATATGACCATTTCGAAAGTGTCAAGGGAAGAATGACCATCAGAACAATTTTGAACAAAGTTTCAAATACTCCCCTCAACAAGTGATATAAACGGTTGAGGTTTTGAAAATCTTAAGGGGAAGTACTTGTTCTTTTGAGCAAAACCTTTGAAAATTGAAATGTTTGATAGGTTTTACTCAAAAGTAAGAAGCTTTCGCCTTTATAAGGATGTGGCACCGAGGCGCATCACGGTCCTTTCGACCATTACGTTGTATAATCGTTATGTGTGCACAAGCCATTAGACATATTAAATCATACATCCAAAATTATATGAAGGAAACAATTCAAGGGGTACCAGAAGGCAAAGTGATGTTCCTGTGAGTGCGCAGGCGCTGAAAGCCGGTGATGTTTCCCGGTCGACCACCAACATAGCTCTCCAATCGTCTGAATCGATCCCTTCAACAACCGCTCATCAATCATGGTGATGATCCTTCACATCCTCCTTTCCCCGAGAATTCCAAATAGCCATTTAGACCCAACTTTCAGCGCGATATCCTTCAACTCGTGACGCTAACCGCCCCTAACCAGCTTCAAAGTATGATCCCCGACTAAGATCACTACACGCCATTGGGCTTTGAAGTTCAATGCGTAAACAACCAAAGGTTTGCCGATGAGCGATATTGAGGTAGCCGATTGAGATCGGAAGAGTAAGCTTGGAGGAGTGAGGTTGACACGCGCCTCGATAAGATTCAACAACCATCCGATATCTTCAACACGTTCTTTGATCACGATGCGCCTAATGAAGATGAGAACTGACTTGATAAATTCACGTTGAACTTCGGCCGAGAATTGTCTCATAATGCACTCGTACTTTGGCAAGGTACATGTCTTCGATGTCGCTTGAGGGACAAGTTCTCAAAGTCGCCTGAATTCATAGTCCTCGTTTCATCTTGTCGCTGACTATGATATTCTTAAAGAATGTGTAGTCCCACTTAGACTTGAGATCAATGTGTTTGATGGCCACCATGTCCTTAGAACTATATTAATCGCATGTTGAGACTTCCAACCAGCAAAATAGATTCCGCCGCTCGTGCCAATGATGAATCCCACAATGCATCTTATCGTGATGTCTTGACGCTGTCGAAAAACAAGTGATTTGCACGCCTCGATAGCTATGCGCTTTGAGTAAATAGTCACTGGAATGGAAGAGTCAATGATGTAGCGCGATTTTCGCCAACCATCGCTACTGTAAGAGAAAATCCGTGTCTCTCGTAAAGAAGTATCTAAGGGAATTTGTGGTTCGTCTGTTTGGCCAATGGTCGGTAGGGGTTTGGTCCAATCGGTGTAGTATGGAGGGTTGTTCCTTTGTGTGAAGTCAATGTTTGCTTCCGGATTGAGCCAATCCATGTCGTTAGACATAGCTCGAGCGATGTTCTCAAGATGATATTCGACCTCGACGGCGCCTGCAGCTGTTCTTAGAAGTTGGAATGCACCATTCTTGATTCGCTTCAATTCAGATTTCGTCATTTTCTTCACATGGAACTTTTCTGCAAAAGTTTTATGCGGCTCCAATGTAGAACCGCCTACCAATTTGACCTTCATCGTAGTAGGTTTGATTGACAAGTGTGGAGAACCATTCAAACTTCGTTTTATCGCATCTAGCCATGAGACTAACTCCAGCCGAAGTTGTCTTCTTCTTCTTTTGGAAGGCCTTGATGATGATATACCGTTTCTCGCACTTGTTCGGGTGGGTTGTTGTTCGGCTCAGATCTTCTTTCATCGCCACCACCGTATACTCAAAGTAATCACCTATTTTATGAGTCGTGGGTGGTAACCTGAATCGCCCCAGGTTTATTAGTAGAAGACCGAGGTGGAGGAGACTTTGTTGAGTTAAGTTCGCGGTGGGTGTGGCATAGAGGTAGATTTACCGCATCGCTCGACGCTTAGGTGCGTAATCCTTATCCTTATCATCGCCATCTCGTCAAGTTATTGACGGCCGAATTCTTGCATGATGATCCGAGTTGAAAATCAAGTAGAGTTTCAAAAATTTAGCTTCATCCGGGTAAACGCTCCGTGACGCTTTGACATTTGTATCACAAGTTTGCATTAACTTTATTCGTGAGAGATCACTCTTTGGCCATTGTATTTTAACCAATGCTACGATGTTGGGGTGAGTTGCCTAGAAAATATTTCTCTACACACCGACAAGGTCGAAGAAACTTGTGAGTATGATCTCTTTGCTGTCTTTCCAGCTTCCTTTTAGGACTTTAGGAACGATATCCCGGAAGGTACTTGTTAGTGTAACCTTCATCATTTCGCTCAGCCTTCTTTAACGATGACTCTTCATGAACTTCGAACAAATTCCATTTCTTTCCATCTTGTCATGCTCGCCATACATATGCCGTATGTGATCGCTGAAAGAAATTTAGCTTGAGAGCACGCTTTTTCTTCTCGAATTTGTTTGACAGCCTTTGTGAACTGCTTATGAGCTTGAGAAATCCAAGATCGAGGTGGTTTCTCACGATTGGATGATGATTTTGTTGATCTTTTGATGGTGGTGGTGATGAGTGAGATGAAGAATCTGATGAGGAGGGGACATGAGGAGATTCGGGGTCCTTTGGAGGTGCAGTAGTATCCTCCTTGGAACGAAGTTGGACCGGTGAGAAGAAAGTCATCATAATCTTCTTCGCCATCATGTCCAGCTTTTAGCCTTTTCTTCCGCTCTGCTCCTAGCTTCTTCATCATTATCTCTTTCTCACTATATTCTTTTCTCGTTCCTCAATGTTAAGATTAGTAGACCTTCACAAGCGCTTGTTGTTGTCAAGAGTGGTGGCACTGCATCCCCTTATCGGGTTGATTAACCGCATCAAGACCTCGGTGAAGAGTGGGATAAAGACCACTCGATCCTCCGGCCACCCATTTGATCTTTGCAAATTCTTAGCTTTTTGAATTTGTCTAACTAATTTAAACTTCTTCCTGTAGGATTGATCCAGCTGCTCTTCTTCTTCTTCAGAGCTTTCATCATGAGACTCAAGTACGTGAGTCTTTCCTTTTCCATACCCGCTATTGACTTGTAGATTTAGCTAGCCGGAGGAGGGATATTTGCGTATTCGAGAAGGTAATCTCTTCATCCGTCGCACCTTCAGAGCTTTCGGCCCACAAGCTTTCTTTGCGGTTCGGTTTGGGAATGGGATGGGAGCACTTCCTTAGATGGAACAACTTTTGAAGGAGGGTTCCTCTGGGAACTTCCTTGACTCACAAAGATTTGCCGTGATTTCCCGCACTTCCTTTTGGTTCTTCCTTACGTGTTCCGAAGATTTTTCGCCGAGATGACCAACTTTGCCTTGTCAATCGCTTCCGTGATACCTTTGTACGCTTCGAAGCTTTCTCGACATCTTCGCTAAGGAAATTGCAGCACGCCACTTTGTTTCTTGTAGACGCTTTCCTTGATTCTAATGAGATAGAATGGGTTCCGCCAACATGTCGCGGATTGTCGGGTCATCGGTTTCCCTGGGAATGTCGATGAAGTCCGTGCTCTCCGGATCAACAATTTAGTATATCCGATGTAGGGAATCTTTGAGCCAAGTTTGTTGAGAAATGACATCATGTCATCCCAAATCGAGCTTCGATAGCTTATATGTTTCTGTTGACCACCTGCATTATTTGCAGCTCCATGAGCTTAGGGTGCTTCATAGTCACGCCACGCACCGTAAAACAGACTTGGTGATGATCATGTAGAGAGTTCTCGGTTGAGGAATACTCTAAGCTCTACGGAGAATGCTTGGTGATTATCCCAGAGCCTCGCCATAACCGATATTGATTAAGAATTGGAGAGTGAGCTCTTCAGGTGTGTGGCATATAGTTTGGTTGGATCGACATCGTGAATTAGAGAATGTTCTTTAAGTCTCCGCAGTGTAATGGTGACTTGTTTGGATTCGAGTCACCGCCACAAATAGCTTGTCTTTTGACCCTTTCCATAGTGTTCCGTGAATGTTGGATGTAGATCTCAGAACAATTTGCAGAGTGGAAAGCATGTTCGATACTGATGAGTCCTCGTATCAATAGCAATTAAACATGAAGATTGAGCATGTGAGGGGTGTCAAAGTCAACCCTAAGGTTGTTCTTTCCAATCTTTCTGGATAACAACCTACGGAAGATATCGACAATTGTAGAACTTCGATGCATCCACATTCATTTGTTGACCATGTCGTGATCGGAAATAACATTAGCCAAAGAGACCAACATATCGAAGAGACATAATGTTAGTCAACGAAGTCTTATTGTCTAGTTATTGAATGCGATTAATGATGATTGTTGAGTCCTAAGTCACTTGTTTGTCCAATAGTCCAAATGACGATGGTAAAATGTTGCAGGAGTTAGTTAACTTTAATTTTAAAAGTTTATGTTATCACTTATTGTTCACAACGTATCAAACGATTAAGTTTATTAGTGACATTATTGGATGCATTGGCGTTATGATAAGTTTTTTAACAAGTTTGTACACGTAACAATTCATAATGAAGGTCAATCAAGGCATAGGCATAGAATTGGCAAAGTTAAAGTAAACAGGTAATGACATATGCGTAAGCGAAAGCTTATGCGTAGGATCTTAACGGCGTGAAATGTGCAGCATAGGAAAGGGGACCTTATGCGTAGAGCTGTAGGGCGTATTTATACCTTCAGCGTAAGGCTGCGTAAGAGTGAACCTTATCGCATAGAGGTCACTGTTTACGCATCCTTCCGGAGACGTGTAGTCCCATTGTAGAACCTTGCGCGTAATAGTTATGCGTGGGATTTATTCTACGCATAACATGTCTGGCGTGAGGGTAATCCTTATGTGTGAGATTCAATTGACCTTGATTAAATTTTAAGCAAAGCACGAAATAAATTCATTAACTCATCAATATTAACACAAAAATTCATTTTAACAACAAATCATGGCATGAACATTAGTTAAACAGTTATGAGTAGAAAGTCATCGCGTGGGTCAAAACCCAGGTTATGAATTATTATAATTTCTAGCCATGGGATTTGCACCAAACAATTTCTGGTAGTTCTAAGATGTTTGTGAGTCTATAACCAAGTTATAACATCTAAATTGGAGAATCAAAATGCCCAAACTTATGAACTTTAAACCCTAATTCCAAATTTTTAATCATTTAGAGTTTCCGGGTGGTTATAGAGCTTGGAAATCATCAATTCATCATCATATAAACATTACACAACAACCTTTTAAACAAAACAACATTTGTAAACACCCAAATCGACTCATAAACCCTAATATTCAAAAACCCATCAATTCGTGTTTACGGGTTGGATTTTGAGGGTAAAAATATCCTTGTTGTTTAAAACACATTTTGACACTTCTTTTCAACCAAAAACACTCACATGATTGTGTGTTCATACATCGTATAACACATAATCACGCATAATAACACTCGTTCCGTTAGGATTTGCTTGAAATTCAAAACCGCCAAAACGTATTATCGTTAAGATCATGAAAACACTTACAAAATGATGATCTAAAAGCAATTTCTTGAGCGATTTCTATCGTAGGATGTTTTAGGTTAAAGTGTATGATAAATGTGAAGTTAAAAGGTAGGTGGGAGGTGTTTTTATTAAAATAACTTTAACATTTTGACAGTTTTGGTCCCTCCACCTTTTCCTTTTTCAAACAAAGCCATTTAACTTCCATTTTGTTTCCAAACAAAGATTTTAAGAAAGAAATTTGACGACACTCCCCCTCGACTTAAGAAAAATGATGAAAGGTTATTAATTTTAGTCAGAGTGTCATTGAACGAAAAATTTACCACCATTGATAAAGAACAGAGATATATGATAACATGCAAAGTACACAGATGTTTTGAAGCAGTTAAATATTTGTATTCTCCCCTCAACACTTGATCGAAATACTGAATTTTGAAAGATTAAAGTGTTGTGGAAAAATGTACTTGCCATGTTGAAAGAAAAGTATATAGAAGAATATTTTTGTTTTTATCAGGTTTTATATTTTTGTATTTTGTTTTTGAAAAATTTATTTACACGAAAAGATATTTTTGGTTTGACAGGTTTTAAAACTTTTTAGGAGGTCATCAAATTCCTCTTGAGTCAAACACCTCATACCAATCCGGTGGACCAACTCATTAAACCTAGCGGCGGGGCAAGGCTTTGGTGAGAAGATCACGCCAATGGGATTACGTACCCACAAAATATAATTCAACGATTACCACTTCCGCGTGATCCTTGATGAAATGATATCGAAGATCGATGTGCTTTGATTTCGAGTGCTGAACTGAGTTGCACGAGATCGCAATGGCACTCCGATTGTCGCAGTACATCGGGATTCTGTCAAATACGTAACCATAGTCTTTGAGTTGTGTTCTCATCCAAATGACTTGAGCACAACACGTCGACATGGCTACATATTCTGCTTCGGTTGAGGACAGCGATGTACAATCCTACCTTCCGATTGCCATGACACTAATTTATCACCAAGAAATTGTAAAGCTCCTGAAGTACTTTTCCGTGAGTCTAAGCATCTGCGTGGTCGGCGTCTGAAAAAGCCGATTAGTTCTAAACCGAATCCTTCGATACGCAGATCCCCAGTTAATGGTTCCCTTGATGTATCGGAGGATTCTTTTAGCCTCAGAGAGGTGGGTTTCAGTTGGTCGCGACTGATAACGAGAGCAAAGATATACGGAAAAGACAATATCAGGTCTGCTAGCTGTTAGATACATGAGAGACCCAATAATACTACGGTATTTTGTAGGGTCCACCAATTTCCCATGTAAATCAGCGTCTAGCTTCTTGGTATGAGCCATTGGTGTGGCATAGGTGTCACGAGTTTTCATTCCAAATTTGTTTAACAATTCAAGGGCATATTTGGACAGACTCAGGAAAATACCACGGGGTGATTGATGAACTTGCAGTCCGAGAAGAACGTGAGTTCACCCATCATGGACATTTCAAAATTTTTCTTCATTAGTTTTGCAAAGCGATTGAAAACTTTATTATGATAGACCCAAAATGATGTCATCCAAATAAATTTGAACAATTAAGATATGTGCCCCGTGATATTGTATAAAAAGAGTTGGGTCAACCGAACCTTTGGTGAAATTATTAGCAATGAGGAAGGATGATAGCTTATCGTACCATGCCAGAGGAGCTTGTTTGAGACCATACAGAGCTTTGTTCAGTTTGTAGATGTTATTCGGAAACTCGGATCAACAAATCCATCTGTTGGATGACAAAACCGTTTCTTTAAGTTTTCCATTGAGAAATGCAGTTTTGACATCCATCTGATAGACCGTCATATTCATATGAGCCGCGAACGCGAAAAATATCCGAACAGCCTCAAGACGAGCGACCGGAGCAAAAGATTCTTCAAAGTCTATTCCCTTTTCCTGACGATAACCCTTAGCAACTAGACGTGACTTGTTTCGGATTACGTTTCCTTCACCATCCAATTTGTTTTTCCAAATCCATTTGAGACCAATGACGTAGACCCTGTTGGTCTTTCAACCAGTTCCCATACTTCAAGACGTTTGAATTGGTTGAGTTCTTCTTGCATGGATTCAATCCAGTTTGTCTTTTATCATTGCGTCTTTGATGTTTTAAGGTTCGATTGGCGACATGATGAGTGCATAAATGCAATGTTCACCATCTCGTGTGAAGACGTTGTCTTGTAACGATTGGTTGATTCGGGTTGCCAATAATATTTTCCAGAGGATGGTCTTTTGTCCATCTATGTGTGGAGGTTGATGTTGGTATACATTGTGCAGATTTTGAGGATTCAAATGGCTTGTTGATGATTCCGCGACATCCGTTTGCAGCAGTCTCATTTGCAAAACGGTTTGAAGAACGCATTTGGATCAAAATCTGCAGGTGGGGGTACTTCACTCAGAACATCATCAGCCGGTTCATCATTGTTGGAAGCGGTTTGTTCAACTGTTGTGTTGGAGTCAACTGGTGGTACTTCTTCAACCGTAGTTGTTGTAGCAGGTGTATCAGTATAAGAGTATTATCGTGCTTAGCACGAACAGCGGATACACCTGGAGCACGTTCATCAATATCGTCACTGAATAGCAGAGCAAATAACCTTTCCATTTGTTGACGAGTAAGCTGGGGGCTTTGTTCACCTGATGATGGGGTTTGGGGAAAGTTTAAGCGGTTGTGACCGGGTTAAGCTGTATACTCAAAGCCATTTCCGTGATTTCATCAAAATGAGCATGAATCGTTTCCATAACCTCCTTTGTTCGACGATTCAGATTCGGAAACCTTTACAATTATCACAGTATCCGATAAAGACTCCAATGTCAGCTTTGGCTTTGAGCTTTCCAAAGTCATCACGATCATTATTCGAATAGCAAAGAGATCCAAATACATGAAAGTGTTTGAGATTCGGTTTTCTGTTGTGGACAAGCTCAAAGGTGTTTTGTTGTGGCGTTTTGTAATCATAGAACGGTTTTGAGTATAACATCAGTAGATACGACAGCTTCTGCCCATAAGTAATCCGGAAGTTTAGCATTGATTAACATTGTTCTGCAGCTTCCCTAACGCGATTTCGTCTTTCAACAACTCCGTTTTGTTCTGCTGTACGTGCAATAGATGTATGATGCTGAATTCCCACTTTCTCATAAAATTCACGAAGAGTTTGGTTAACAAATTCAGTGCCTCTTGTCTCTGTTCATTACGATTTGTCGAACGGTTTTTCGTAGCTGAACTTGTATTTTCGTGAGAAAGGTGATGATCATTTGTGGAGCTTGATCTTTGCTTCGAAGAAAGTAGAACCAAGTCCAGCGTGAATAGTCATCAACAATTACTAAGATGTAGCGTTTGCCATTGATCGTTTGCACGCGCATCGGGCCACACAAATCCATGTAAAGAAGATGAAGCACATGCTGAGAGCTGTGTTCTACCTTTGAAGGAAATTGAGCACGAGTGCTCTTGCCTTGTTCACAAGCTGAGCAAAGGTGATCTTTTGAATACCGAAAACTTGGGAGTCCTTCAACTAGTTTGTGTCGAGCAAGGTTGGTGATGGTTTGAAAGTTTAGATGTGAGAGACGACGGTGCCATAGCCAGGATTTTGTTGATGTTTCCTTTGAAAGTAAGCAGATGGGAGATGATGCAACCATGTCTTGCATAGAGATAGTGTAAAGACTGGAATTGCGCGATCCAGACATTAGGTCGTTTCCTTGTAGATCACGAATGAAACAAGTTTTCTCCCTAAAAGCAACCTCCAAATCTCCATCACAAAACTGACCTACGGAAAACAGATTGTGACCGAGGCCTTCCACATAATAAACCCTGCTTATTTCAATGTTCCCATTAATGTAGTCTCCGTAGCCCATGATAGCTGCGAAGTGATCATTCCCGAACCTGACAGTGCCAATGAACTTTGCAATAAAGTTTGATAACGGTTTAAGGTTGCCTGTCATGTGTCGGGAACATCCGCTATCAACAATCCGGAGAATGATCTGTATCACCTGCATTACACACAGACGACACAGATGGAATAAAAGTAGATGTGGAACCCGAAATGTTAGAGGGTTCCGTAGCAGGTATAGTAGATATACACACATCAATAGCTTTAGGTATCCACTTAAATCCTAGTGTGTTATATATCCATTTCTGCCATCTCCACTAGTATTTGCTTTAGTCTTAGTGAATGCACTAGGTGGTACTACATTCCCTAGGAGGTAAAACTGGAGCTACAGGGACAGCAAAGCGTTTCTTAGAATCTAAAGCTGGCGGTCTACCAAGCACAGACTTAGAAAGATTAGTGGGCCTAGAGGTATTCGGTTCTTAGGATTCCTTAAACGAGAGATGATAGCTTTAGCAACACATTTATCATGAAAATCAGAATTCATACTTTTACGACAAATAACACAAGGTGCATCAGACTGAATATCAAAAATACTTAACGGTTTAGCATTCGTTACATCACTATTTCTATTACATGTGCCAGACGCAATATCTATAGTGGAAGCAACGTGAGTCTTATTCATAGTCCTAGGGTGTTCTTCTACGTTAGCATTCCTGATTGATCTTTTCTTAGGTCGTAACTTCCTATTCTTCGATGTAGTGCTCCTAGGCTGTGAAGTACGGACGTTTGGAAAAGACGCAACTAGTCCTGTTTCAGTAGAAGGAAGCACGTTAGCAACTCGTGATTTGGCAGCAGTGATTCTAGGTTCATGATTACTAAGTGTTACGGGGGCTATTCTCTGAATCACGGTAGGCGGAAGTTGTTCATACTTTCCTAACATTTCTCTTAACTTAAAGATAGTGTGAATCAGATCTTGATTTTCAGAACGAATATTTCCAGCAAAATGCATAACTTCTTTAGTGTGTGCAAGATAATGATCAAGTTCATTTGATGCTTCATCACGAGTCTTTTTGAGTAAATCAAATATGACACCATATTCTTTTTTGACTTTTACAAGTTCTTGTTCATATTTTGAGATTTGACACTTAAAAGACACGTTTTGATCATCCAGTTGCTCAATTTTAGGATCAGAAGATTGTGCACACAACTGGGTGATTTTGTGTTGAAAAGCAAGTTGTTGATCGTGAATATCTTTTTGACACCAATTAAGACGACGTATTGCATTTGAAAGTTCGTTTGACAATCGTTTGTTTTCAACTGTTAAGGACTCGATCTGAAGCACATTATCAGTGTTCTCAACATTTACCACAGAATCAACAGAATCAGCAGAGATATAATCAAATGCATATGACAAAGAATTCAATAACACAGCATTATGGACATCACACAGATGACATCTTCCAAGAGTCGATCAACATCTTTTCTCAACGGTAGTTTTTTTTTTTCGTTTAGTGTTAGAAATAGATGTTTCTGTTTTCCCTCGAAACGACCTTCATTAATCCAAGTTCCTTATGAAAGTGACTTTCCCAAGACAATGCACAACTTTTCAAATTTTTAACATTTGGTAAAAGATTTTTCTGAAAAATGTCTCTTTGGTCTCGCTAGAGCGATTGAAAGTGTTGAATTTTGATTTCAGAATGATATTCTATCTCATGTTGTAAAGTTTTGAGGTCAGCCATGAAAAGGTCAAAATATCGAAGAATTTTGATTTTCAGGTTTTGTGTGTACTTCACTGATGGAAGGTAAAGGACCATAAGTTTGTGCATAATCTGGTTTGGGATTAACATTAGAAGACTCAGGTGTTTTGATGATTACCCTTGGTGTGTTAGAAGAATCCATTGGTGTGACGAAAGTGACCGCTTTTGAATAGTTAAAAGGTTTGTTGTAAACAACTTTTTCTAATTTTGATCGACTCTCGTCTTCTGCATCTAATTCCTCTTGACGATGATATTCAACAACACTCATAACAGAATTATCAATTTTATATTCTGCACTGGAAACTTCAGGATTTGGTTTGAATGCTTTGGTTGAAAGCTTAGGTTTGTAATCAGCAAGATTCGGTCCATATCCATTTGGATTGGGTTTTAAAGTAAACTTTTCAATGGCTGTGACCGACTCGCCATGTTTGTAAACAACAGTTTTAAACTCTTTAAGTTTGTTTTTCAAGCCGATGATTTCTTCAAGATGATCATCTATTCGTTTCGTTGAATGCTTTTTGTATGCAGAGAACTGTTTTTGACAAGTTAACAACTCAGCCTTAGCTTTTTGATTTTCCAAGGTGAGAGCGTTAATTTGCTTTTTATGTTCATGTTTCAGTTGTTCTATTTCGGACAACAAAGCATTCTTTTAAGACGGCTAGATCACGCATCTGTCTTTCTAAATATTTTTTCGTTTGATGAAGATTTGGCAAAGGCGCTTCAAAACCGTTTTCACGTTTTTCTTGAGTTTTGAAAAAGTTGAGTTGTTGTTGTAAACATTCAAAATCCTTGGTTAACATTGCATTTTTGCTTTTCAAGTCCTGATTAATGGCATGACATTTTTCCACTATGGTTTGATGGTCTTGTATTAAACGAGCAAAATCTGGAGGAGGCAAATGTTCGGCGTGTTCAACGTGAGTCTCAACATGATCATTACTGAGATCCTCAAGTATAACCACGGAGTCAATTTGATTATCAAGGAAAACCGTTTGGTCATCTTGATCGTCAAATATAACTACGGGGTCTAGTTGAAAATCATCGGAATGAGATGTGGATGGCGCATTTTGAACATTCTGAGCCTTGCCGGATTCAGATGTTGGCGGAGATAGTAGATCAGAGATGAAATTGGTTTGATCGGGTACCTGAGACAAGCCATCAGTGTCATACACTGGGCCTGTGTCACTTATGTGTAACTCATGCATATTAGCCATCAACATCACAGCTGCATTGGCCTGCAAGTCCTCCATATCATCATCTGAGTTTGCATTTGCCATAAAACTCTGTTCTTTGTCTATGAGAGATCCACCAGCTTCATCCTTAGGAGCCAAAAGAAGAGCCTCTTTGAAATAAGCACTGCCCCTAGTCCTTGGCTTTGGGCATGCATTAGCCAGTGTCCCTTCTCATTGCAGCGTTGTAGCAATCGAAGACCATTCAATCCATTCTGAGCATTTCCCTGTTCCACCACTTGAGCTCGATTGTTATTCCTACCCACAGCATTAAACCCTTGACCACCGCCCATCTGATGACCATAACCACGATTCTGAAATTCAACTCGTCCATTGTTCACAACAGCTTGATTCCTTGTGTTAGATGAGGATCGAATACGATTGTTGGACTTGTTGGTATAACGGCTAAAGGTATTAGCAATCATAGCAAATCCTTGTTGCAGTGCTTCAAACGGATCGGATTCCTCATTAGCTTCACTTACAATTGCTTGAACATTGTTGTTGTTGTATGGAACCAATTGAGTTTGTTGAGATTGAGGCTGTCAAGGATCATGTGGTGTGATTGTAGCAGTTGGTTGAGTTGCTGGTTGAGGAGAATAACTATTTTGAGCATATAAGGCAAGTTGTTGATTTTCCGAATGTGTCGGTGGAGCAATTTGAGCACGGAGAATCCTTTCCCTATCAACTTCCTTTTCATGAGGCTTCAAGTAATCGTACAACAATCCATAGAGAATGATGCAAATTTTTTGCTTGACGGAGAAAAATGACATACTTCTCCCATTCAGGACCAAGACTACTCAGGAACTTAGTATTCACCTCAATTCTTGGCATGATGATGTTGTGTTTATCCAAATCATTGATGATGTCTCAAAAACGATGATGATAGGACTCTAATGTCTCTCCAGATTCAATCATGAAGTGTTCATAAGCCAAGTAAATTTTGGATTCCAAATCCTCCTTGATTGAGTACGAGATCCTTCCATAAGATGATGAATATGATCCCACATTTCCTTTGCAGTCTTTTGAGCATCAACACTGCGAAGAATTGGGTTAGGTAATCCTAAGAGGATGTATTGCATTGCAAGTTCATCAGCTTCATAGTGTAGAAGTTCTTGAGGATTAAAGTCTGCAACAGTAGCAATGTTTGTTTGTTCATCTCTTGGTGCAATAGCATTTGGATCTCCGGGTACAATGACAGTAGGCATCTCAAATGGACCTTCCAAGATAACCTTCTTTAAGAACTTTCCATGTGGCTTCTTCAGATCACAAAACCTAAAGAACCTTATCACCCATTGATCGTAGTTTCCTGGAGTGAGCATTGAGGTCTATCAAGTGGTCCAGCCTCATGAATTGATTGTTGGCTACTTAAAGCTTCACACATCTTTGCAAACCAAGTGGGTTCCTTCATAGTGTTCCTGGATGGATGTTGATTGAGTTCGTTTGTGTAGGGTTGAACTTGAAGACTTGGTGGTGGTTGAACCATTTGAGGTTGTGGAATTGCGGCAAGTTGTAGAGTATGTTGTTGATTAAATTGTTGTGGATAAATTGCTTGTTGTTGATTCCATTGTTGATGTTGTGGAGTTAGTTGTTGTTGATGTTGAGAATAAGTGTAAGGGAAATAGTTAGAGTATAGTGGTTGTGACATGTTGATAAACGTGTGTTGGTAAAAATGGATCTTTGTAGTCGAATGAACCTTTGTTGATGAAGTATCCTTAGGCGTAGAAATCACAATAGCCAAGTAGCACTTAGCGTAAAACACCAAAGTTACGCGTAACAATCAAGAGTTACGCGTAGATTTAGCTTACAGCTAAGTATGGAAAAGATTCTAAAGTTATGCGTAGACACAAAGATAGGCGTAGAAACTTATGCGTAGGATTACCTTATGCGTAAGACTAGGCTTAGGCGTAAGATGAATCTTATGCGTAGGATTTTTACGCGTAAGCTTTATGCTTATGCGTAATTTTAGGGTTTTATCCCAAGTGATCTTTTACACTTCACGGTGCAAAAGATATCCAAAGTCGACGTATTTTCAGACTTATCCAAGTAAGAAAACACGGAGTAAAACCACGAATCGAAGATCAAACCAAGGATAAAGTTACGCGTAAGATTAGGGTTTTCTTACGCGTAGACTTACTCGTAAAATGATTTCGCCCAAATGTGTTTCTAAACCCGATTTTTGTTGTGATGAAATAGCTTCAATAACACCAAAAGACACAAAAGTGTGAAACTTGACGATCCAAAGCTCTTAAAACAGTTATGCGTAGAACGATACCCACGAACAAAAACAAGCTTAAAACTTAAATCCACGCGTAAAGTTTGAAACTTTTTGCCAAAAACAGTTATTTTAACACCTTAAAACATTGAAAGTACAAGAATCTTGGATTAAAAAGTGAAAAAATCAAGTTTTTAAGCGAGCCAAAGTTTTGACCACGTTTACGCGTAAGAATGAAAACAAGAACTTCAAAAACAAAAGTGTTCACCCTACTATTTGGCGATTGATACCACTGATAGGTCACTAGTTTTACAAACACAAGTAATATACAAAGAGATAAAGGCGATTGAACAAGAAATCAAACACACACACACGATAATATGAGACGGTTACGCGTAGGAGTATGTGAAAGAAATAACTTGAACAACCAACCCTCAAGTGAGGGTTATTACATAGTATTTATAGGCAAGGAGCTAGGGCAACACTCCTACTCCTTCCTTTTCTCCTATGGGCTTGAGCCTAAGCTCATGGGCCTTCTACATAAGCTTAAGGCTAATAACAAACATAAAGGCCATAATAAAGCTACCTATTACATATGAGTAACTAACAATTGAATAAAGGTTTAGGAGTGATTCCAACATAGGGGCTGGTTTAGATCCAATGAAAAAATGAAGGGTTTAAATTGCAATATTAGATATCTTCCTAAATACTCCTGCACACTTTTTTTTGAACTATTGCATATCACATTTATGCATGCAAGAATATGAAGGCTACAGTAACACCCAAAAAAAAATTTCCATGCCTCTTGAGTGTTTTTTTGTGATTATTTGTGCAAATTGTGAGGTACATTGTAATTATTTTATACTTACCTACCATTAAATCAACACAAGTATCAATAATTTTAACCATAACACACACTATCAATAATTTTAACTCTAAACACACAAAATGTCTTCCACACCTAATATCTGAATGAAAGCCGCCACTGAATCCGGCAAGCTCAGCATGCTTTCATTTGTTGATATTGCAGACTAGCAGAGGAGAAAAAGTTTATCGAGCGGATGGGAAAGAGAGCAGCATTCTGAGGGAACTGTTTGCCAAAAAGAACAGACAATCGATGAGGATGGTAGATTGTTTACTCGTTTCAATGCTGTTGCAGCAACTGGTGAGTTTGCCCTTCGTGAGATACAGTTGAAGGATCGAAGAAAGATTGATTTGCTGGCTCAGCTTTTGGTGCTATGTCGTCGGAGTCTGTCGGAGAAGGAGGAGTTCTTGGAAGATTTGGATGAAGTTTATGAGTCTGAAGATGGAGAATAGGAAGCTTTGGAAGTTTTTTTTGTGGTTTTTGATGATGTTAGTTGATGGTTGTATGGATGCTTGCTATTGACTGCTACTTTGTTTATATAATTATAACTGTAATTATATGTAAATGAT
Organism: Chrysanthemum makinoi; assembly: GCA_910596185.1. NCBI lineage: Eukaryota > Viridiplantae > Streptophyta > Magnoliopsida > Asterales > Asteraceae > Chrysanthemum > Chrysanthemum makinoi. The sequence goes on along the minus strand of OU343222.1, from coordinate 47,127,573 downwards.
CAATGATCAGTACAATGGTTAATTTTAGGTTTTAATGCTTATTACTTGAAGAAATAAGTTAGTTTTATTTTTATTTATTTACTTTTATAGAAAAATGGTCACGTAGTGTGTGTTTGACTTTCAGTATTTCACACATTTATCTCTCTTACACTCGGTCAAAACACACAGTTAGATTCTAATTAATAGCAGATTTAGGGTTTTCATCAAACGCAAAATCAATCAAAATAAATTTTAGTCAATGAAATACTCTTGAGGGCTATTATAAAGGCTTGATTTCACTTCCGATTGAGCCCTATATCTCAGGTATAAATCTTATAATTTACTGCTAGTTTGTTAGTTTAGGATGTTTATTGATTTATCGATGATATTGTGTTATGTTAGTTTAGGATGTTTAGTACGGGTATTAGTCCATTTGCATAGGAAAAGTAGTTGTTTGATGATTTATGGATCATTAGTTGAGTATACGATTACGTGTTATACATGCAGTATGGTACGTGAAAATGAGACGCGAAGATGAGATTAGTAGACGCAAGAATGGATTAGTCGTCATGAGCAGCGTAGCAAATTTCGGTGGGAGGATAGACTTAAGCTTGACATGATGGAGCTTCGTTTGACCGAGGACATGATCTCAGATAGGAAGGGGTGGAGGGATAGAATTAGGATTTGCGGGTAGTGGTGCTAGGTTGGCTTTTAGGTTTCCCCTTTTGCCTCCTTGCGTGTTTTGTTTTGTGGCCTCTTTTTTGCTTTGCCGTAGTCTTATGCCCCGTGCGTGGTTTGCGTTCGGTCTTTTGGTGCTTCGTATTTTTTTGCCTTAGCTTTATGCCTCATGTGCTACTTTGATTTGCTCTGTGTTGCCCCCTTTTGTTGGCCTGCTTTTGGTCTGCCTGGGCTTTTTGGTTTTATGTCTGTTCCGCTTTGCTATTGGCGTATTTACGACGTGCTTGTGCGTGTTTCTTTTTCCTGTATGCCCTGTTTGCTTGTTTGCTTGCTTTCTTTTTACTACGCTATTGCCTTTTGTTTTTGTCGTATGCTTTCTCTATCCTTTCGCACTATCACACATGCACTTAAAAACACAATCAAACACAATCAAACCCTTTCTGAGTTCCCATACTGTTCCTTTTGTTTTTTCAACAATCTAGCAATTTTCCTGGTGCAAGCAATTGCACAAAGGGAGTTGAAACGAAAAAAGGACCAGTAGGGGATCTCAGAAAGGGTTTGATTGTGTTTCTTTTTTATGAAAAATATTTTATTTATTATCTTAAACCACCCATCTACGAAGTAATGTGTCCATAATGTGACCGAGTTCCCTAACACCGTTTGTTTGCTTGATATTGATCCCATTTTTTTGGTTCTCTTTTGTGCCGTAAAATGTCATCAATATCAAGCACACCAATGGTTTTAGGGAACTTGGTGTGACTAAGAATGGAACCAATACATCGTTAAAAGATGCGCCCGTGATAATTGAGGTGGTTTGATTGGCGATAATGATATATTGTGTATTGTTCATAGGCAGCCCACACTCCTTCATTATCCCATTCAACACATACACTTTTGTAGAATCGATAATTATTTACAGTTGGTACTTTGAGCTTCCCCTCGAAAACCCATTCCTATGTCACTGTCATAGCACAGGTTTGGTGCAAATCTTTGCAGCCATTTCATAGACATGGCAATGGGATTTCGAGTGAAGCGTTCAAAGTACTAAGTTGTCTCCACTTGCTTGCTTATAACATATTGACATTTAACTTTTTTGACCATTTCCTTTGCATGTATACCTCTATTTTGTTCATAAGTGTCTTACTTTGATAGAGGCTATGATGATATATCTTAATAAATCAATCAGATGATGTGATTTTCTGTGTCTTGGCGTGGCAATTCTATATTTTATACTATTGCAACCATGGCGGTTATATCCTGATGTTTTTGAAACTATTGATTTATACAGATCTGAGCCTCACTATTATGTACAAAAATGAGTCAAAATTTGTTTGACTGTATGGTAGATGGTTTGCCTGTATACACGATCTTATTCCCTAGTTTCAACATTAAAATTTTAACCATTGCACTTAAAAGTCTTTTCATCGCTGGATAGGCTTTTTGTCTTTTCATCGCTGTAAAATTAACTTTTTGTAGAATCGATAATTATTTATTCGGCACACCTTTGGTACTTTGAGCTTCCCCTCAAAAACCCATTCCATGTCACTGTCATACAATAGTTTTGGTGCAAATCTTTGCAGCCATTTCGTAGACATGGCAATGGGATTTCGAGTGGACGCTCAAAGTACTCAGATGTCTCCCTTGCTTGCTTATAACATAGGTGTCTTACTTTGATAGCGGCTGTGATGATATCAATCAATGATGATTTTCCGTGTCTTGGCGTGACAATTCTATATTTTGAAACTATTGATTTATACAGATCTGAGCCTCACTATTATGTGCAAAAAATGAGTCAAAATTTGTTTGATTGTATGGTAGATGGGTTCCCTGGATAGCCTGTATTTTGTGACTAATGGATTATCTGTATGTTAAGCTTACCATGACCATCAATGCTTTGATCAATTATGACGGGTAGTTTTAAACTTGAGATTGCCCATATCTTGACCTGGTTTATAGCATTGTATAGACGATTATGTCGCATGTTTGTGACCTTTTTATTTTATATGCATAATATTATCACAACCTTGTACTTTAATGAAGTTGGTAAATTTCTTCGGTCAATCATGTTTTCATTGTGGCTGGCGTCCGTTGGCGTCACGTGTATATATAGTTTTCTGTTAGAAAGCTATATATAATCATTGGTCCCTATCATACACCCTTCCCAATGAATCATGATTGGCTCGAAGATGTTAAGCATCTGTGTATATAGTCGTAGTAAAATGGGCTGGAATTTGACATCGAATAAGAATGGACTGGAAGAAGTTAATACTGGCAGTGCTAAGTTAATACTGACAGTGCTAAGTTAATACTGGTAGTGCTAAGTTATTGAATAGTATGTTTCTTATTTAAAAAGTACCTACAATTATATACTTTATTACAACGTTAACTTTTTTTGTTACTTGGATCCACCAGGTTTTTTATCATAACAGTGAACGTGACATTCAAGGACGGGAAACATCGTACAAAAACATTGCAAACGTTGATGCACTGGCAGTGATTCAATTGCTACATTGTATATTCGATTAACCAATATTGTATTCGACATATGTATTTTTTGCGAGAATTTATGATATCGCGTATGTTATGTGATATTATTTATTTGTATGTTAAGGTACTTAATTTTTAAGGTGATTCTATCAAATATTTTGTATGTATATAATCAAGGGTTTAGGTCATAAAATAGTTGCGTACTTTTTTCAAATGTACCGTTTTGGTACGTAATTGTTCCACTAAAACTTACATATTTGCATATATACCCAAACATGCTTAAGTTGCATTGTACATCATGCATTAAAAACTTGTATTATGGAGAATATGCAACTTTTTTGAGTTTAGTGGGTATATATGCAATGCTCCCATAATACAAGCTAAAAAAATAAAACAAAAATCCTTCCCTTAATTAATAGTAATCATTGCAGTTTTGAGAACCGTGATATATTACGGCTACACTTAATCACATAGTCAAAGCAAAATATTCAAGTCTATCTTCTTCAGCACAACAACCGCATCATCAGGTAATGTTACACATTTTTTTTTTTAACCATGAACTGCAAATGTAAAGTGATTGATATGCATGTTTCTGATATGTTGATGGATACAAATGCATGTTTGGTATTTTTTTTGCAATGTTTAACATATCCTAAAGAATATAGTAGCCTTGATCATAATGTAACAGCCGTTTTATTAGAACTATATGCGATTTGATTCTTTAAAATATTGTGTGACATGTAAATATAGGATGATTTGAATAAAAAAAATCATGGATATCTGTGGATTGTGGAAAAACGTAGCAGCTATTTGTTAAATAGCTAATTAGACAACTTGTAAACATATGTTCAATCTAGGTTAGTATAGCTTTTATATGATTTGGTAAAGCACTACACCTTATGTAATTAGTTATCTGAGCTTAGGTTTAAACATTGGATGAAGCAATGGCGTATGGTATGTTGGGGAATATGGATTTCTTACTGATTTAACAAACATGGGGTAAGATGATTAAACGTAAAAAAATACAGATTTTTACTCTAAAAGGACTATATGATTATTGATTTTTGAAACATAGTTAAATATGTAGTAGTACATCTTCAATCATTTTTTGTTTGACACCTTAATGATAAAGATGTATTGATCATCTAAGACTTGTATTAGTTGAATGTTTGCCTAATGTGATAACCTTATTCACCATTAAGACGATTGTGGTTTTAAAATAGAATGAGCATCCAATTGTTGGGGAGGCAAACCGCCAAACATTAGGACATTGCAGGTAAGTTGTACCTAAAATGCTTACTTAAGGTTATAAATTTATCAATGTAACCATCAAATTGATATACGTGCTTACTTTTAAATTTAAGATGCTTCTGCTTTGTTTTATGAAACACTGTACCCCAAGAAGCGCTGGATATACCTAATCCAAATAGGGAACCAACATAAGGTTTACTGGAAATTGGTTCGTTGTCGCATTACTTTGCAAGGGTCCGAGTGGCAAGCTTTTATTGATCAAAGCCAATACATCAATGTGGCCACATTCCATTTCATTCGTCAGGAAGAAGATGAGGGATTTTAGTTTATCACAAGTTAGGCGTAAAGAGATAAGGTTCAGAGAGAGAAAGTGGGAGAGGATGGGAACTTTAGAGAGACAAAGAAAAATGTATTATGAAAGCTCCAACCCTTTGCCTTGGAGGGCAAAGGGTATTTATAGGGTACAAACATGAGACGCCTCTATAAGGCTGTGGATCAGGCATACAGTGGGTAAAGACCCGTCCGTCCTCCACGGTGTTACAAAGTAAACTAAATACTATCATAGACTTACTATGACTACGAGCTTTCTAACGAGCATACATACTTGAGGTGACCGACACTTTAAGTACTGGATTTACTAAATCCTAACAATCTCCCTCTAAGGGAGGTCACCTCAACTTACAATGATTGCAAACTGATATAACATTTCGTTGTTCTTGGTTTCTTTGATTAAGCACTTTTGTTCTTTAGCTCGTAGTCTTTGATTCAGCATGTTCTGCATGTTTTGAAATTTCGAGTGGAGGTCTTAAACTGATCCACGTGATGTTAGAGTATTTGAACCAGCATTGAGATTATCAGCACCCATAATCTCTGACTCTTCCATTGTGGTGTTGATAGTAATGATGTTGTGTGACCTTTGGACCGACATGCTCACATTCTGGATCATGATATCTTCTTATCAGAGTAACGGAAGCTTTTAGCTGATTCATGATATTTGCAGTAGCGTAGCAGAAGCATGGAGTGAAAATATCAGAGTCATTGATGCACTAATCATGGTTTCTTTAAAGATGAATGTATTGTGTGAGCATGTGGCTATGGATTGACCGCATCATTCTGATCAGCTGCAAACGTCGGGAATACATGCATACAACAGTTAGCAATAAAGCGCATGAAAGTGTCTTTGATCACTTTCGTTGAATTGAGGTACACGGCCCACGGTTCCCCGTTGATCAATAAAAGTACTGCCTGTGATTAGGTACAATTCCGAAGAATTTCCTTGACAGGGTTTCGCAGCTGCTCTAGCTGTTCTCAAACCGGAACGTCTCAAAGAAAACAACACGGAGTGAGTGAACCAGCGAATTAGGAATCACTGATTGATGAAAAGTTATTTGAAAACAATCGTGTATTACTTAATGGAAAGTGTTTTGCAATACAACGAAGGTTTTATTGAAAATCAATTATCAATCATAAACACCTTTTATTTTGAAGTTTGGTACATAGTCCGATGTGCTAAAGAAAAGAGTTTTTAAGCACAACGACCGGTTTTTCAAAGGTATCCGTCAATCATAACCTGAACCAGGATTGATTCAAAAGATTGAATCTCTCCATTTTTCTGTCCCGTTTGTCACATGGTCGATCTATTGGATAAATCTCACATGCCACCTACCAGGAGCTTGTTTGATGTTGGCTCCAGAAGGCTTTCCATCTTCATCGTGAATATGATTGCATATCACTTAGATGTTCTGCAATACCTCAAGGATAATGCGAGGACTCTTAAGATATAATCTCTCTTTCACATTGTGTGGAACCGAGAGTCTTCATTGAAGTGTCCTAATGAGATTATAGATGATCTCGTGGCACTAGACTCTTGTGCATATTGGTTCCTATGCCAGAGACTAGGAGAGGGTCTCCTTCTGTCATATCAACAATCTCTTAAGAGAAAGTCGATAGATTATGTCGGTTCCCCGTGAGAATGAAACAAGTCCTTTTAAGAGGAACTTGATGTTTGAAAAGTTGAAGTGTAGTGCGTCACTGGGTCCATGACGTCTTGTCTTCAATACCGATGTTACCTTGGTAACCACCAGTAGCAAATGAATTGAACCCGGTTTCTGCCCTAAGGTTGAATTATTGGAGGGCTATTTCTTTTCACCCTTTTCACATTCAATTCTTTTTCATTCTTCAACCCCTTCAGTGCTTACCGAGACTTCATTACTAGAACCTTGTTGGGTTTATTCCAGTACTAGCTCTATCTCAGTCCGCACTCTTTCCATTTCTGACTTTTCTCCTTTTCTCAATGATGAGTGTCTAAATACTCATCATTTTTGTACCAATTAAACTGTAAAAACATCTGAAAACACTCAGAAATGCATCAAAATGATAAAAATATCACAAATAAGTGTTTTATGTGTTTTAAATGCAAAAATATCAAAATCTGGTGAAAAACGTATCGAGTTTGCATAATTGGCAGTTTTAGTCCCCCAAGTTTCAAAAGTTGTCAAAAAATCCCTGGTAATCAAAATAAAGAAAAAAATATCATTTTAAGTCCTTAGGGATTCATGAGTTGTCAAAATTAGTCCTTGAGATTTAAAATTGCAAATTTTACAACTTAGGGTCCTAAACTTTGAAATTTGGCAAAAATAGTCCTTGGAAATTTGAAAATGTCAAAACTAGTCCTTGTACTATTGAAGCTTGTCAATTTTGATCCTTGTGTGAACTTGGAAAATGGCAGAAATGGTCCCTTCAGAATTCAGAATTGCAAACAAGTCCTTGTCATTAATACAAGCCAAGCCTTGTCAAAATACCTTTTGACCCCCTGCCACTTATACTTTTTGGACCCCTGGTCAAACAAAGTCAAAAGCTGCTTACCCGCCCACACCTTATCTCCTTCCCCTTCCCCACTTGACTGCAACTCAGGCACCTCTCACCCATCACCTCACCTTTCCCTCCACCCCTCATCATCACAACCCACCACAATAAATGCCACCCCCTAGTTGCTAGTTTCAGAGCCCTACAGTCAAAAACTACTTTTCCCGCCAAAACTCACCCAATGGCCATTATGCACTCAAGTGATCCAGTGGACAAGATATCAAGTGGGAATCATTCAGAGGACAGGTGGAAAGCTTTTTGGATATAAAAAAGAGAAGGGAGGCAAGAGAAGAAGTAGTAGTTAGTTTTTTTTAAATTGATGTATGTCGTTTTTTCTTAAAGTATCTTAATTAGCTTTCAAATTTGTAATTTCAAGCTTCATGGTATTAAAACTAAGTTGTTTAGTTAATGTAATTCATTTTGAACCTTAAATCAAAGTTTCACTTAAGTTTCATATGTTCTTGTTCACTGTTTGAAATTTCAAATTTAAACTCTTATGCCCAAGCTTCCAATAGCTTATTTTTAAGTGCAAACACGTTTACTTAAGCTTATTATAGCTTTTGATAAGCTTGGAATTCAGTTTCAAGCATTTCTCAATAAGGTCAACAAAAGTCAACTGTGCAGAGAACTTGGGTCAAGCAGGAATGGAAATGGTTTATGGTTGATGCAGAGCAATTTTGGATTGGGTTTGATATAGAATAGTACAATTTGGGTTTGGTTTAAGCTGCAACATAGGCTGGACAAGTTGTGAGTGTATTCTCATTTTCAATTTTTTACTCAGTTAGTAGTTTGTGTTTGTGTTTGAACCTGTGAACATTCAACCTCTTAAACCTGTTAGCTAGTTGTGATTAGGATAATTATAATCAGTGTAAGTGATAATATGTACTATATCAGTAGGTAGTCTAGTTTACAATGCAAATCAGTTTCAAAAAGACTGTTTGGATAAGTGGGTTTGTTTAAGCTTAAGTTGTTGTTGTGTTCAATATCGTTTACTTAGTCTCAATATAGGTTTCTTGAGTCATTTGAGTCAGTTATCTGTGCATTAGAACACTTCAAGTCAAAATCAAACATCAACTGTTTTAATCTCTTAACTGTTGGAATGTTGTAAACCAAAGGCTAAATTGTGTTAAAAAATCATAGATATTGGTTGCATTAGTCTTAGTTTAACATAAAACATCATATTCAGTCATTAAATTAAGATTCAAGTTCATAAAAGTCAAATCCATAACTGTCAAAAAGTCAAATTGCAAAACCAGTTTTGAACCAACCTAGAATGATTTTTCATTGACTCAGTTTTGGGTCAATTCAAGTGAAACTTAGGACTTTAAAAGTTCAGCTGGTCTAGTTTCTTATTAGGATTTTTGTTGATTTTTAGTAATTTTGTAAAAGCTTCAAAACAGCTTGTGGATTTGGTCTTAATTGCCCTGTTCACAAACTCAGTGAACACTGAGTTTTCTCAAGTTCTTGCAGAGCTTGTCCAGAGCTCAACAGCTTCTCTTGTCTAGTTTTTGGTTTACAAGCACATAGCCAGGTCTACTTAAGATCCCTACATCTGGTTTTGAGTTTGGCTTATTTGAGCAGCTTATTCTTAGGCTGCAAGTGATACCCAAACCTGTTTTGGCATTAAGCTCAAATAACCAAAACTGTGTAGTTTGCATTTCAGTGGTCTAAGCTTGTTGTAACTTGTTGAATTTGGGTATTTTGAGCATATTGTAGCTTCTGTATAAGTTTGGTGGTCATTTGGTCCCTTTGGCTTATTCAAAGTACTTATTTATAAGCACTTACAATAGCAGTTTCATATTCTTGCACACAACCACCTGTTTTTATATTTTTCCTAGAATTAGAATATTATTTTAGACTTTTCCTGAATTTTTCATATTTTTCTAGCACTGTTTACTATTTTTCTTAATTTAAAACAGTTTTTAGGCTTATTTAATTAGCTTTTAATACAATTAATTCAAAAAAACTTCAAAAAAATAAGTTTCTATTTTTCCTAGGTTAAGATAAATATAAAAAGTAAAAAAATTATTTTTCCAGATTTTTCATAGTTTAATTTGTAATTTTTAGTAATTTAATTAGTTTTAAATAGTTTAAAATTCATAAAAATAGAAAAATAATCAGAAAAATATAAAAATAGTTTTGAAAATTCTCTTTTATTATTTTAGATTTTTCCAAGTCATAATTTCATTTTTCTAGCTTTATTTCATATTTTCTTGTATTTTAGGCTATTATTCAATAGTTAAAAATAGTTTTTAATTAATAATAATTAGATAAATAGTTCTAAAAATAATTTTCTTTTTCTAAAAATTTTCTCATATCATTAGGTTTGTAAAAATGTCATTTTCATATTTTTAGAATTAATATTGCTTCAGTTTCACATTTTCTTTTGTACGTCACGTAGTTTTATTTAAGTTTTAAAAGAAAAATCAAAACATCAGTTTAAAAATAGTGATAGCGTTATTTTTAATATGTTTATCTTTTTTAACTTTCTTTAATTTGCATTTAAGCCCTTGTATTTACAAACTTTCTTTAGGTATAAATAACTCAAAATCCTTACTGATCACTATCCTTGGTGATTATTCGACATCTGATTGTGTTAAACACCATTCATCCTCCGTGGGACTTAACGACCCGAGAATCCACTATATTCCTCTGATCTAAATTGCATTTGTTTCTGAGCTGTTTTAAGTTTCTTACGGTTAGCCATTCACAAGTGGCTAGCTTGTGTGATTAAACTTGACGGTTCGGAACCAATCAAATTTTGGCGCCGCTGCCGGGGAGGCTGTAAGCGTGTTTTAGCATTTTTCAGCCCGTACTTTTGCACATATACCACAGTTTGTAACAGTTTTTTGTAAAGTTAAATATCAATCAAAAGTTCATTAACACTTCCCTAAAGTGTTAACACACCAAACAATATAAAACACAAAAAATCGTAACGTTTTTTAGCTTGTGTTTCTTTTAAGGTGATTCTTAAAGAAATACGATTTGGTTAAACGAGACGATACCAAAATATTGTCCAAAGTTTTTAAACCCTTTGCACAAATCATACCTACGTCTTTTCAGTGGTACTTAATATATACATAAAATCAACCACCGCAAATCAAGGCAGTACACCTACTAACTGGGGGTGTGACCATAATAAGTTCCCAAACATCAGATTTAAAACTTACCTTTGTGTCCTTGTGATTTGGTGTACCTTTTCAAAGAAGCCATTTCATTTTTGATTATTGGTTAAGTTCACTTGTCCGTTTGCCTCACATTTGTTTTTGAAAATTGATTTTTTAAACTTAGTGCATGCGCACCTCGTTCTGTATCCAGCTCTACAAGTCCACTTTCTGAACTTGGAAACATTCCTCGTAGACGTAGAGGACGTTCTGCTCCTTCAGCCGTGACTGAGGAACGTCTACCACCACAACCACCTGTCGTAATGGCAGAAGATAAGCCCATGAATGAGCTTCTCCAAGCACCCATCGAGGGTTACGGAGATGCTATTGTTGTTCCAGCCATCGTGGCTGATACCTTTGAGCTCAAAACCGGGTTGCTTAATCTGGTAACCCAAAGCCAATTCTATGGTTTTGAGCGGGATGATCCTCATGCACACATTCGATGGTTTAACAAGATTGCATCTACCATCAATACAAGAATGTCCCCATGAAGCATAAGCTTCTTCTGTTCCCATTTTCTCTAGAGGACAAGCCCGGAATTGGCTTGAGAAACAACCCCTCGTTCCATTGAGACATGGGAGGATCTAGTTACCAAGTTTGTTAACGAATTCTATCCTCCATCCCGAACTACAAGTCTTAAGAATGAGATAATGAAATTTTCTCAAGATTTGATGAATCATTCGAGGAGGCATGGGATCGTTACAAAGAATTGCTCCGCAAGTGTCCGCATCATGGTTTTACCGAGTTAATGCAAATGGATACTTTCTACAATGGGTCGCACCAAGGTGACCAAGCCTCTTTAAATGCCTCCGCGGGAGGTAATTTCCTGAGCAAGACCACAAAAGAAGCCTTGCAAATATTGAAAACAAGTCCCCGGTCCGCCCTTTCCGCACAAAGACATATCAGACTCAGTCTAATGCTGGACCTTCTACTTCTAAACCCGTGAGTACATCTAGCACCGATGCTAAGATTGACAAACTCACGGTATTGTTCAGGCTTTGGTTCTTGCTAACCAAAAGAAAGTCACTTTCACACAGACACCATCACATGGTGAAGTGAAGAAAGTTGAAGTTTGTGTTACTTGTGGTGGCCCTCATGCATACTACAACTGTACTGCCACCGATGGTAGTCCGTTTGAAGCTAATGCTATAGCCGGTACTTCACATCAGGGAGGTAATCAATACCGTCCTCAAAATGAACCAAACTACCGTGCTAACACTTATCAGGCACCACCCGGCTTTAACCAGAATCCTAACCGGAATCAGAATCAACCTAGAATGAACCAAGGTTATCAAAACCAAGGTAATTTCTATCCTGGACCCAATCAAGGTTTCCAACATCAAGGAAACCTTAATCAAAACAATTTCAATCGAGGGAATCAATTTCAGGGGAATGTGAATCCTAATCAAGGGAATTTTCAACAACAAGGTCATAATCAAAACATCCGACCTCAGAATTTCCCTCCACATCCTCCAGTACCATCATCTGATGAGTTACTGAAGCAATTCATGAAATCCCAAGATGAAATGAACAGGTTGTTGGTCAGTCAGATCGCTGATCTCAAGAAGTCTTTAAATGATCAACCCTCGGGCTCAGGAAAACTTCCGAGCAACACGATCGCTAACCCGAAGGGCGATGCAAAGGCGATCACAACCAGAAGTGTGTTTCATATGAGGACCTTGCTATTCCTACTACCTCTTCTTCTTCTTCTCTCCCAAGGTAGTAAAAAAGGAACCGAAGACACACAATGGACCTACGACTCCAATGCCTCCTCCACTAGGAGAAATGAGTCAAGTTACCAAGGATACAACGGACAAGGTGCATTATTCAAGCCCACTAAGTACCACGACCCACGTCCTACCTTCGGTAGTCCAACCTCAAGTTGTCCAGAAAACCAAATCAAATCCAGGAGTTGTTTTTGAACCTCCTGTAGCTCCCATTGAAAAATCCAAATCTTCTATTCCTTACCCATCACGTTTGAATGAGCAAAAGCTCCGTGAAAAGCCAGTCATCAATGGATAAATTTTTTCAAATTTTCCAAGAACTACACTTTGACATAAGCTTTGCGGATGCTATCATGCTGATGCCCAAGTTTGTAACAACTCTCAAACACATGTTAAGCAACAAGGAAAAGCTGTTTGAAATGGCTAAAACTCCTCTTAACGAGAACTGCTCTGCAGTTATCTTGAAGAAGCTTCCAGAAAAGCTTGGAGATCCTGGAAAATTTCCTCTACCTTGTGTATTTCAAGGAATGGTTGAATGCTTTGCCTTAGCCGATCTTGGTGCAAGCATTAACCTGATGCCTCATTCATATGGAAAAACTTTCTCTTCCGGAAATTACTCCTACATGCATGACTCTTGAGCTTGCAGATCGTACAATATCCCGTCCCTCTGAATTGCCGAGGACGTATTTATGAAAGTAGGAAAGTTCCATTTTCCAGCTGACTTTGTAGTTGTTGATTTCGATGCTGATCCCGGTTTCCTCTCATTGTTGGAAAGGATTCCTGAGAACGGGCCATGCTCTCATTGATGTATTTGAGCAAGAAATCACATTACGTGTTGGTAATGAAGCTGTCACTTTTAACCTTGATCAAACTTCGAGGTACTCCGCAACCTATGATTCTGAATCGGTTAACCGAATATATATCATTGATGTTGCTTCTGAAGAGTACTCTCAAGAAGTTCTTGGTTATGATCATAATTCTTCGAGTGATATATCAACATCATCTCAACCTATCATCACTAATTCTACTCCTTCTCTCACTCCTTTTGAGGAAAGTGACTTCATCTTAGAAGAGATTGAAGCCTACTTATCTAGTGATTCTGTACCATGGGAAATTGATCACGCTCCCATCGACATTGAGGGGAACATACTTCTCATTGAGAAGTTGCTTAATGATGATCCATCATCATCACTCCCTCTGTCGAAATCATACTAGGGAAGTCAAGTCAGTTGAGAAAACTGAAGAATTTCCTAAAGTCGAACTTAAGGACTTACCACCTCATCTTGAGTATGCATTTCTTGAAGGTGATGATAAATTACCTGTCATTATTGCTCCGATATGAGTAAAGATGAAAAAGTTGCTCTCATAAAGATCTTGAAGTCACACAAGCAAGCAATTGCTTGGAAACTCTCCGCATTAAGGTATCAACCCTGAATTTTGTACTCACAAAATCTTGATGGAGGATGACTTCAAACCAGCAGTTCAACATCAGAGAAGAGTAAATCCAAAAATCCATGATGTTATCAAACAGGAGGTTATCAAACTTCTTGATGCAAGGATTGATTTACCCATCTCTTATAGTCCTTGGGTTAGCCCAATTCCTGTGTTCCAAAAAGGGTGGCATAACTGTTTTCACAAATGAAGAAAACGAGTTAATTCCAACTCGATTGGTTACGGGATGGCGTGTGTGTATTGACAATCGCAAGTTAAACGAAGCCACCCGTAAAGACCATTTCCTCTACCCTTCATGGACCAAATGCTTGAGAGATTAGCAGGGAATGAGTACTATTGTTTCCTTGATGGTTCTCGGTTATCTTTTTTTTCCGATCCCCATTGATCCGCTGGATCAAGAAAAGACCACATTCACCTGCCATACGAACTTTTGCTTACAGACGCATGCCTTTTGGCTTATGTAATGCTCCTGGCACGTTCCAACGATGTATGATGCCAATTTTCCACGACATGATCGGGGAAACAATGGAGGTGTTTATGGATGACTTCTCGGTCATTTGGGACTCATTTCCAGACATGTCTCTCCCATTAGATAAAATGCTCAAAAGTGTGAAGACACCAATCTTTGTCTAAATTGGGAGAAGAGCCACTTTATGGTCAAAGAAGGCATAGTCCTTGCCATAAGATTTCAAAAAACGGGATTGAGGTCGATAGAGCAAAAGTCGATGTTATTGCTACATTGCCTCATCCTACTACCGTCAAAGGTATTAGGAGTTTTCTAGGTCATGCCGGGTTTATCGTAGATTCATACAAGATTTTTCTAAAATCGCTCGGCCTATGACCCATCTTCTTGAAAAGATGCTCCTTTTATCTTCTCACCTGAGTGCATCGAAGCTTTTGAAACACTAAAGAAAAAGCTTACGGAAGCACCCATTCTAGTTGCCCCCGACTGGATTTACCCTTTGAGCTCATGTGCGATGCAAGTGATTTTGCTATCGGTGCAGTCTTGGGGCAACGAAAACCAAGCATTTTCAGCCTATCCACTACGCGAGTAAGACTATGACTGAAGCTCAACCCATTACCCACTACAGAAAAAGAATTATTAGCTGTGGTGTATGCGTTTGAAAAGTTTTCGGCCATACCTAATCTTGACCAAATGCGTGGTTTATACGGATCACTCGGCTCTCAAATATCTCTTTGCAAAACAAGATGCAAAGCCGAGATTGCTCCGTTGGGTTCTCCTCCTACAAGAATTTGATATCATTATACGTGATAAAAAGGAGCTGAGAACCTGGCTGCTGATCATCTGTCCCGTCTAGAAAACCCTCACCAAGATGTTTTCGAGAAAAAGGAAATAAATGAAACATTTCCTCTCGAACACTCAATGCGGTTTATTTTCGTGGAAATTCTACTACCCCATGGTTTGCTGACTTTGCAAATTACCATGCGGGTAACTTCATAGTGAAAGGAATGTCGACCCAACAGAAGAACAAATTCTTCAAGAATGTTAAACATTACTTCTGGGACGACCCCTACTTATTCAAAATCTGTGCGGATCAAGTCATCCGACGGTGTGTTTATGGACAAGAAGCTATGGACATTCTAAAAGCTTGCCATGCTGGACCCATCGGGGGCCATCATAGTCCAAACTACACCGCCAAAAAGGTGTTTGATTCCGGGTTTTATTGGCCCACAATTTACAAGGATGCCCACGAATTTGTCAAAGCCTGTGATGCTAGTCAACGTCACGGGAATATCTCACAAAGAAATGAAATGCCGCAAAACGCCATTCAAGTGTGTGAGATTTTTGACATCTGGGGCATTGACTTTATGGGGCCATTTCCTTCATCTCGCGGTAACAAATACATACTCGTGGCCGTTGACTATTTGTCAAATGGGTTGAAGCTAAGGCTTTGCCTACCAACGATGCCCGAGTTGTTGTGAAATTCTTAAAATCTCTTTTTGCTAGGTTTGGAACTCCACGAGCTATAATCAGTGATCGTGGTACGCATTTTTGTAATGACCAATTTGATCGTGTCATGCAAAAGTATGGTGTAACTCACCGTCTCTCTACTGCGTACCACCCCGGGCACCGGGGTAAAAGAAATTCTGGAGAGGACAGTAGGAGAAAACCGTGCCTCTTGGTCGGATAAGCTAGATGACGCACTCTGGGCCTTCGGTACAGCTTATAAAACACCCATCGGGTGCACTCCATACAAGCTTGTGTACGGAAAGATGTCCATCTGCCGGTTGAGCTTGAGCACAAGGCACGGGCCCTGAAGCATGCAACCTTTCGATATTCAGACACAGCCTGGTGATCACCGAAAAGTTCAAATGAATGAACTAAATGAACTCCGTGATCAAGCATACGAGAACTCTTTGATCTATAAAGAAAAGACAAAGAAGATTCATGACTCCAAGATCAAAAACCTGCGTTTCAACGTCGGTGATTGAGTCCTTCTTTTCAATTCAAGATTGAAGATTTTCTCGGGAAAGCTTAAGTCCCGTTGGTCTGGACCATTCACCATCACTAAAGTATTCCCATATGGAACCATTGAGTTATCTCAACCCGATGGTCCAAATTTTAAAGTGAATGTTCATCGATTGAAGCACTATTTTGGAGAGGACATTCCTCCTGTGGTTGTCCCAGATCTACAAACTTTCCCCATGAACCAATGAATGCGGGGATCGAGTCAAGCTAGCGACCGGGAATCAAAACAGTAGCCATGCTACATGGTTTTCACCCATGTGTACCACCCTAGTGTGGGGGAGATGCCCCCGCTGTTGTATATACAAAAAAAAAATAAAAAAATAATAATAATAAATAAAAATAATAATAATAATAAAAATTTTGCTAAATAATGGCCGTAGTATTTCCCTTTTACGTTCTATGTTTCGGCATAACCGCCGGAACTTTGAATATTGAGGGCAATATTCATTTCTAAGTGTGGGGGGGATTCTCACGAATTTATCATGTAATTATACCGCCTAATTCCCTTTTTTGGCCCAAAAATTTTTTTTGGAGTAGTGTTTTGCTTTACTCTTACTCATCTTACGGTTATCAGTCCGCCATGTCTAATAAACAAAAGGATTGGCTAATCCAGGAGCAAACGGCTCTTGTAAAGATATCTCAAATCCGTTGATGGCTTGCAATTTGCCCAAAATTGTATGGTATTCAGCTCACCATATCCTTAAAAGTGAAGAGTTGGCTAGCCCGCAAGTTTATGGCTTGTGGTAAAGGCAGTGGAAAAACCATAATTGGTAATCAGCTCACCAAAGATAATATTGATAATTTATCTAAGAGTTGCCTAGTCCAGAAGCAAACGGCTTCTGGTAAAGACAAATCAAATCCGTTGGAAGCTGGTGATTTGCTCAAAAATCATTTGGTTATCGGTGTACCAAGGTTCTTACTTGAACTGAAACATTTGGCTACTCCAGAATTAATGGCTTCTGGTTAAGAGATGAAATCCATTAATTTTTCTCAAAACATTGCTAGGGACTAGCAATATCTTAGTGTGGGGGATTGATGAGTGTCTAAATACTCATCATTTTTGTACCAATTAAACTGCAAAAACATCTGAAAATACTCAGAAATGCATCAAAATGATAAAAATATCACAAATAAGTGTTTTATGTGTTTTAAATGCAAAAATATCAAAATCTGGTGAAAAACGTATCAAGTTTGCATAATTGGCAGTTTTAGTCCCCCAAGTTTTAAAAGTTGTCAAAAACAGTCCCTGGTAAATCAAAATAAAGAAAAATATCATTTTAAGTCCTTAGGGATTCATGAGTTGTCAAAATTAGTCCTTGAGATTTAAATTTCAAATTTACAACTTAGGTCCATAAACTTTGAAATTTGGCAAATATAGTCCTTGGAAATTTGAAAATGTCAAAACTAGTCCTTGTACTATTGAACTTGTCATTTGATCCCTTGTGTGAACTTTGGAAAATGGCAGAAATGGTCCATCAAGAATTCAGAATTGCAAACAAGTCCTTGTCATTAATACAAGCCAAGCCTTGTCAAAATACCTTTTGACCCCCTGCCACTTATACTTTTTGACCCCTGCCATTTCTATTTTGGACCCCTGGTCAAACAAAGTCAAAAGCTGCTTACCCGCCCACACCTTATCTCCTTCCCCTTCCCCACTTGACAGCAACTCAGGCACCTCTCACCCATCACCTCACCTTTCCCTCCACCCCTCATCATCACAACCCACCACAATAAATGCCACCCCCCCCCGTTGCTAGTTTCAAGCCCTACAGTCAAAAACTACTTTTCCCGCCAAAACTCACCCAATGGCCATTATGCACTCAAGTGATCCAGTGGACAAGATATCAAGTGGGAATCATTCAGAGGACAGGTGGAAAGCTTTTTGGATATAAAAAAGAGAAGGGAGGCAAGAGAAGAAGTAGTAGTTAGTTTTTTTTAAATTGATGTATGTCGTTTTTTCTTAAAGTATCTTAATTAGATTTCAAATTTGTAATTTCAAGCTTCATGGTATTAAAACTAAGTTGTTTAGTTAATGTAATTCGTTTTGAACCTTAAATCAAAGTTTCACTTAAGTTTCATATGTTCTTGTTCACTGTTTGAATTTTCAAATTTAAACTCTTATGCCCAAGCTTCCAATAGCTTATTTTTAAGTGCAAACAAGTTTACTTAAGCTTATTATAGCTTTTGATAAGCTTGGAATTCAGTTTCAAGCATTTCTCAATAAGGTCAACAAAAGTCAACTGTGCAGAGAACTTGGGTCAAGCAGGAATGGAAATGGTTTATGGTTGATGCAGAGCTATTTTGGATTGGGTTTGATATAGAATAGTACAATTTGGGTTTGGTTTAAGCTGCAACATAGGCTGGACAAGTTGTGAGTGTATTCTCATTTTCAATTTTTTACTTCAGTTTGCAGTTTTGTGTTGTGTTTGAACCTGTGAACATTCAACCTCTTAAACCTGTTAACTAGTTGTGATTAGGATAATTAATCAGTGTGTAGTGATAATATGTACTATATCAGTAGGTAGTCTAGTTTCACAATGCAAATCAGTTTCAAAAAAGACTGTTTGGATCAGTAGGTTTGTTTAAGCTTAAGTTGTTGTTTGTGTTCAATATCAGTTTACTTAGTCTCAATATAGGTTTCTTTTCATTTGAGTCAGTTATCTGTGCATTAGAACACTTCAAGTCAAAATCAAACATCAACTGTTTTTATCCTTAACTGTTGGAATGTTGTAAAACCAAAAGGCTAAATTGTGTTCAAAAATCATAGATATTGGTTGCATTAGTCTTAGTTTAACATAAAACATCATATTCAGTCATTAAATTAAGATTCAAGTTCATAAAAGTCAAAATCTTCATAACTGTCAAAAAGTCAAATTTGCAAAAACCAGTTTTGAACCAACCTAGAATGATTTTTCATTGACTCAGTTTTGGGTCAATTCAAGTGAAACTTAGGACTTTAAAAGTTCAGCTGGTCTAGTTTCTTATTAGGATTTTTGTTGATTTTTAGTAATTTTGTAAAAGCTTCAAAACAGCTTGTGGATTTGGTCTTAATTGCCCTGTTCACAAACTCAGTGAACACTGAGTTTTCTCAAGTTCTTGCAGAGCTTGTCCAGAGCTCAACAGAGCTTCTCTTGGTCTAGTTTTTGGTTTACAAGCACATAGCCAGGTCTACTTAAGATCCCTACATCTGGTTTTGAGTTTGGCTTATTTGAGCAGCTTATTCTTAGGCTGCAAAGTGATACCCAAAACCTGTTTTTGGCATTAAGCTCAAATAACCAAAACTGTGTAGTTTGCATTTCAGTGGTCTAAGATTGTTGTAACTTGTTGCATTTGGGTATTTTGAGCATATTGTAGCTTCTGTATAAGTTTGGTGGTCATTTGGTCCCTTTGGCTTATTCAAAGTACTTATTTATAAGCACTTACAATAGCAGTTTCATATTCTTGCACACAACCACCTGTTTTTATATTTTTCCTAGAATTAGAATATTATTTTAGACTTTTCCTGAATTTTTCATATTTTTCTAGCACTGTTTACTATTTTTTTAATTTAAAACAGTTTTTAGGCTTTTTTAATTAGCTTTTAATACAATTAATTCAGAAAAACTTCAAAATAATAAGTTTCTATTTTTCCTAGGTTAAGATAAATATAAAAGTAAAAAATTATTTCCATATTTTTCATAGTTTAATTTGTAATTTTTAGTAATTAATTATTTTAAATAGTTTAAATTTCATAAAAAATAGAAAAATAATCAGAAAAATATAAAAATAGTTTTGAAAATTCTCTTTTGTTATTTTTAGATTTTTCTATGTCATAATTTCATTTTTCTAGCTTTATTTCATATTTTCTTGTATTTTAGGCTATTATTAAATAGTTAAAATAGTTTTTTAATTACTAATAATTTGATAAATAGTTCTAAAAATAATTTTCTTTTTCTTAAAATTTTCTCATATCATTAGGTTTGTAAAAATGTCATTTTCATATTTTTAGAATTAATATGCTTCAGTTTCATTTTTCTTTTGTACGTCACGTAGTTTTTATTTAAGTTTTATTAAAGAAAAATCAAAAACATCAGTTTAAAAATAGTGATAGCGTTTATTTAATATAGTTTATCTTTTTAACTTTCTTTAATTTGCATTTAAGCCCCTGTAATTTACAAAACTTTTCTTTAGGTAAAAATAAATCAAAATCCTTACTGATCACTATCCTTAGTGATTATTCGACATCTGATTGTGTTAAACACCATTCATCCTCCGTGGGACTTAACGACCCAGGAATCCACTATATTCCTCTGATCTAAATTGCATTTGTTTTTGAGCTGTTTTAAGTTTGTTACGGTTGGCCATTCACAAGTGGCTAGCTTGTGTGATTAAACTTGACTGTTCGGAACCAATCACTCAATATACCTAAGGACTCTACACTATCTAGTGGATTGTGCCTGGGTAGATCCCTCCGGCACTGGCGGGATCGTGGGAGCGAATACCTAACATAACCATCCTTATATCACCATACATAAAGTAAAATTGGTCAGTCTAATTGGTATTGTTCATCTGCCATTGGAACCAATTGAAAACCATTTGAAAATCAATCCAGATACTTAAGATATATTATCAAAGCATTTTGTACCTGAATTGTTTTGATATTTTTAGAACAAGAGCTCCCCCTCAACATGTGCATCAAGTGTTTGAAATCGTTTTGCACAACGGAGGCAAGAGAAATAATTAACTTCTTTGATTACCATTTCTAAAGATATCACCATCACTTCCCCGATCAAAACAAGTAGATAAAGCATATAAAGGAAGGATGGGTTTTCATAAGCTTGCTCCCCCATCATAATGTGCATAGATATTTTGAAAATGTTTTGCACATATTAGGAAAAGACTGCACATTGAGATAAATTGATCACGATTCAAATAATTGTTGTTTAAGATAGATGCTCCCCCTCAACTTGTGCATGGAAAATTTGAAATCATTTGGCACATGTGGGAAGGAGAGCTTGCACATCCTTATAAAACCATTTATCGAATTATCAGTTTAAATCCAATTTAAATCACAAATTCTCCCCCGATCATAATTATCAAATCATTTGAGATTTGTGATCTCTGTAGATTTAAATTGATTTTGAAAGCTTTTTAAGAATTGTGACCTGATTATGAAAACGTTTTAACTGATAAGGATCGGATTTTAAGACTTTAAACTCCATTGATTAAACATGCATGATTATCTTTTTGAAAACATTGAATGACAAATAACTTTTTGATTTAATGAAATCATTCCCCCACTCAATCAATGACATAGGTTGTTAATTGAGAGATAGATAGTTTGACAAGTAGGTCCAGATGATTATCAAAAATAGAGTCCGAGATATTTTACAAAGCAATTAGTTTTCATTAGATAGTAGATAAATGTTTATAGAATCAGAGCATGAGATTTGAAAACATGATAAAGCATGGCTCTGTTCTTTCTTTGAAAAGCGGGTTACTGTCTGAGATGACAATAAACCAACATTTTTCACCATCTCATTTTTTTTTAAGATTCGAACTTCATCTAGAGACCCGTGCCATTCTTTGAGTGACAACTCAAAGTCCGTAGATGTTATCAAACGCCAAGAAAAACATGATAAATAAACAATATTTTTTGAAGATTTTGAAGATTTTGATTTTTATGGATTTTGAAAAATTTATATTTTTCTATTTTCGTTTTTGTTGGTTTATATTTTTGTATTTGGTTTTTGAAAAGATATATACAAAGAATAGATAGAGTCGAACACCTTTACTCCTCGACATCTTCCTGAAGACGTTTGAGCGTTTCTGGTTGAAGGCTCTTTAAGCCTAGTCGTGGAAGAATGAACTCAAAGCGTTCTCGAGAAAGAGCTTTGCTGAAGATGTCTGCTAGTTGATATTCAGTCTTTACGAAGTATAGTTCAACCACACCGTTTTCAACTTGTTCCCTGATGAAGTGATGTCGAATGTCGATGTGCTTTGCTCTAGAGTGTTGAACATTGTTGCAGCAGAGAGCAATGGCACTTTTGTTATCACAATACATAGGAACTTTGTTGAATACAAAGCCATAGTCAGATAGTTGGGATCTCATCCATAAGATTTGAGCACAACACGATGACATGGCTATCATTCGCCTCTGTAGAGGATATGGAAGTGCTCATTTGTTTCTTTGACGACCAGCTTACGAGCTTGTCACCTGAAAATTGAGCACCACCTGAAGTACTTCTACGAGTGTCTTGACATCCTGCATGGTCAGCATCTGCATAGCCGTTAGAGACATACTGGAGTCCTTCGGATACCAAAGTCCCATGTTAATGGTTCCTTGGAGATACCAAAAGACCCTTTTAAAAAAAAACGCTTCAAGGTGCTTTTTAGTAGGCTTAGCCTGATATCTAGCACACATGCATACAGCGAACAAAATGTCTGGTCTGCTGGCTGTGAGGTACATCAGGGATCCAATCATGCTACGATATTTCGTTTGATCTACTATGACCCTGGTGGTCCTCATCCAGTTTAGTACGCTCCACCATAGGAGTGTCAACAGGGTCACTGGAGGTAAATCCAAATTTCTTTAATATTTCATTAGCGTATTTAGATTGATTTATAAAAATGCCTCCGGGACTTTGTGAAATTTGTAATCCCAGAAAAAATGACATTTGTCCCATCATTGACATTTGAAATTTGGAGCCCATCTCCATAGAAAAATGGTCACATTCATTAGGGTCAGTCGAGGCAAAAATAATATCATCAACCTAAATTTGAACGTGAATTAAATGTTTTCCTGACTTTCTAGTGAACAATGTTGGATCAACTGCTCCTTTGTTGAATCCGGTGGATAGAAGAAACTTTGATAGCGTATCATACCATGCCCGTGGAGCTTGCTTCAAACCGTAAAGGGCCTTTTTCAAGCGATAGACATGAGTAGGATGCTCTGGATTCATAAAACCTTCAGGTTGGCTGACGTATACTACTTCTTTAAGATCTCCATTGAGAAACGCCGTCTTTACATCCATCTGATAGACATCATTTCTTACTTGCAGCATTAGCCAGGAAGATTCTGATTGCTTCGATGCGTGCAACAGGAGCAAAAGATTCTTCAAAGTCTATACCTTCTTCTTGACGATAACCTTTAGCAACTAACCGTGCCTTATTTTTCAGAACATTGCCATGCTCATCAAGCTTTACTTTGAAGATCCACTTGAGAGCAATGATCATTGCACAATTTGGAACTGGTACTAATTCCCATACATCAAGACGATCGAACTCATGAATTTCTTCTTGCATTGCATTAAACCAGCTGTCCTTAGACATTGCAGTTTTGACATCTTTTGGTTCGATCTTGGAGAGTACTGAGTTAAAGAAGCACCATAAGGTATCAGTAGCTAATTGTTTTCGAGTTGATACAGGACGAGAAGGATTCCCAATGATGTTATCGAATGGATGGTCATGTGACCATTTTCTAAGGTGCTTGTGTGGTTGTTGTTGAGGGACTGAAGTAGCAGAGTTTAGATCCCCTGATAAAGATGGTTCAGATATTGGTTCAGGGGCGATGATATTGTCAAATGGAGCATCTTCGGGAGTAGCAAAGGGATTAACTTCATCATTCGTGACAGAAACAATTCCATGATGTACATTCGATGATTGATGATTTGTTGATGAGACAGAGTGATCAGCAGCAGGTGCTTCTTGACTTAATGACATTGAAACTAAAGAGTTGACTTCATTGATAGGGATAGAAGAAGCCTCTGTCGTTGGAATTGACATGTCATTGGCACTTGGCTCAAAATGTTCATCAAACATTGGATCAAATAATTTCTTCGAATCATCTTCGGATGGAGGTACATATGGAGTTGCTGGATAGGGAATTGGTACAAGGGATGAACCAATTGGACTGTTTTGAAGTGTGGGTCCAGAACCGGATTGTCCTGGAGCCATTTTCCAGGACAACTCATCGAATGTGACGTGAATAGTTTCCATGATATCTCGAGTTCTTTTGATGTAGATTCGGTAACCCTTCTTGTTTGGTGCATAACCTACAAAAACTCCAATGTCTGCTTTAGCTCTTAATTTACCTAAATCTTGACCGTCATTGGTTGGATAGCACAAAGCACCAAACACACAAAGGTAGGATAGATCAGGTTTTCGTTTATGAACAAGTTCATATGGAGTTTTTCCATGAGAGGTGTGAATAAGGGAACGATTTTGAGTGTAGCAAGCAGTGGCAATGGCTTCAGCCCATAGAAACATTGGAACCTTTGAATAAATTAGCATTGTTCTTGCGGCTTCCACAAGAGTTCAATTTCGTCTTTCAACTACACCGTTTTGTTGAGGAGTTCGTGGAACACTTCTTTGATGAATGATTCCAATACTTTCATAAAATTGACTTAAGTCTTTGTTAACGAACTCGGTGCCATTGTCAGTTTGAAAAATTCTAACTGTATTGTTAAGACGAACCTGAAGTTGCTTGATAAGTTTGATGATGACAGCTAGAGTTTCATCCTTAGTCCTCAAAAACTTTACCCAAGTAAATATAGAGTAGTCATCAACAACGACTAAAATATATTTCTTCCCATTAATCGTTTGCACTCTCATTGGTCCGCACAGATCCATATGTAGGGTATGAAGGACTTCCATTACAGAGTTTGTGGGTTTTGGTTTGTGGGCATATTTCGTGCTTTTTCCCAATTGGCAGGCTGAACAAAGATGATCTTTTTCATACTTTAATCTAGGTACGCCTCTGACTAGATCCTTTCTGGCAAGGTTTATGAGGTGCCGAAGTTCAAGTGATTGAGACGACGATGCCATAACCATGACTTTGTTTTTTGAAGCCTTTGACAATAAGCAGATTGGAGAGGACTTCATCATATTTTCGATAGAGATGGTGTATAGGTTTGACCCACGAGTTCCTCTTAATAAATCCACACCATCAAGTTCTCTAACGAAACAAGTATGTTTTCTAAAAGCCACTTCAAGATCGGAATCACATAATTGAACAATAGAGAACAAGTTATGACCAAGACCTTCCACATAGTATACCCGAGAAATTACACTATCTCCAACCACATAATCTCCATAACCCATAATAGCTCCAAATGGTCGTTTCCGAATCTAACAGTCCCGATAATTTACTCACGAAGTTCATGAGCCACGGGGCGATCTCCAGTCATATGCTTTGAGCAGCCTGAGTCCAAATACCAAAGGACGATTTGTACTACCTGCATTTGACACAGGACAAGAATGGATAACTGGATAATTTGAACCCCATGAACGATTGGGTTCCACTTGGTTAGTTACAATTATTGGAGCACCCACTCATAATAGAAGATATGACCTTATTAGTATTGGATACAACCTAGTAGTGACAGGGACCTATTTGAGGTGTGACCACTTCTTAAAGGTATGATTCTACCAGTAGGCTTCCATTTCTTAGAGGCATAGATCTAACA